>VZTQ01000660.1:87769-104033 GCA_013400755.1 Pelecanoides urinatrix
TAAAATTATAAATATATAAAAAATTATATATGTAAAAAAATAAAACCATGATCCTCATTTCTGCACTTCTGTGCTTTGGTACTTATTTTCTGAAAAGTCTTCTTCTAAGTACATCCAGTACCTGCTTTTGCCACACTTCAGTTCTTAAAAAGAAGCATTAGAATGAAAATGATGTTTTCCCAAATCCACTGCTTCCTAAGCAACTCTGACTAGCAATAGGGTTGTCTTTTTTAATCCCTCCTTTGTAGTTGTAGTTTGGGCTTTTAAAAATATCCACAAAAGTACTAAAGTGCCACTGCAGGTTTAGAAAAATGCTTTTCCACTAACACATCATGCATATTTAGAAGGGCTTTGCAACGGACTTCTTTTTTAAAAAAGAGCCTAAATAAGCTATTTTGTTTTCCTCATCGTTGTAATAGTCTCAGTGAGCAGATGCTGAAATGGAGAGTTCTAAGTACACTCACAGTGTGTTTAAAGAGCCAAACTTGGAAAGCTTACCAATTACAAAACATTACAAATGAACCCAAATAACACCATTTAGAGTAACTTGGAGAATTCTGAATTACCAATAGCTATCCTCAGTTTACAGATAAAAAGAAATACAGAGACGATTAAATAGCATCTTTTCATCAGGAAAAGTATGAACAAGACTCTCTCCCCATACCAGTGAACCACATGCTTATTAACATTTCTTAATTACAAGCATAGGCAGAAACACAATACTGTTAAGGCATATACCAGCATAAAAAGGAAAAAACCAACCAAAACAAAACAAGAACATGCAGTCGTAAGAACTTTTCTGTCCACACATCCAAACAATGATAATATAGATGGACCACAATCAAATTAAATATTCACAACACAGACTGAGTTTATACCAGCAGTCTTTTAAGTTCAGTTCCACAATCCTGTTGAGGCTCCTCTGAACTGATGGTTTAAGAGCCCATCTTCTCCCTGCCCAAGGCATGTGTTCTCATCTTTCATGATGCTGGCACCGGTGCTCCCTGAGCCAGCTTGTTACAAGGTCAGATGGATTAAAGTGGTAGAGAACTACTCACTTTTCCTTTCTTGGGTTAGCTTCTGCTATTTTAGCTGCCTTATTGAGATCACCAAGGAGTCTGATGAATGCCAGGGTCCACGCTGGAGAGTGAGCACGACTGCAGCAGTGCTGAGCTAGTTCAGCTTAAAAAACGGTGGTTCCACTGCAAATTTTTCCTCCCTCCCCACCAATAATTGCTAACAAAGAAACAGAGGCAGGGCTGGGGGACACACATATATATTAAATCCTTTTAGACAAGTATCTTTTCAAAATAAATGTCAACCTTGGCTTTTCAAAAATTTCAAACGTTAAATGCCAACTCAATACTATTTCTTTAATGACTTGCAAACGGTCCAAAAGGGACACCCCAAAATCTACACTCTTTTTAGAGCAACTGCACCAAAACAGCAACTTTTGTTTTAAACTGGGATACAGATGTGTGCTGGAACGGTGCATATAGTCATTCTGTGTGCACATTCATTTTACTTGCACATGTAAGCATGCCTCCAGGGTTTAGATTTGGAAAGCAAAAATGTAAACAGAAACAGTTTTGAAGTATAGTTGGCAGCTTGTGTTTCTGTGTACACTTTAAAATCTGGAAGGTTGCCTGGAATAAATAGAATCAATTGTGTTCTTCAACAGTAAAAGGACTATAATTCTAAGAGAATTCTAGAGAGATGTTATTTAAATCTAAGTAAGGGTACACACAAACACTTCAAGTGAACACTATATCGCACCTGCAATCCCTGACCTTCCAAGCACACCTTAAACTTTTTTGCTCTGCCAAAACCTTTGGGACACCACAGATGGTCAGAAAGGCCGAACTCCAAGACACCCACTGATCAAACTGCATTCTTTTTCATCTCATTACAGCCTTCCGGATCCATTCAGCACATTCTCCACTACCAGCCCTGCTGAGCACCCAATCTAGTAGTGATCAAATTTTGAAAGTCCATTCAAAAAGAATGGATATACATGGAGGAAGAATGAGGGAAGTTAAACAACACGCCTCCCAAAATACTGATTCCTACTTGCTTCCAGATACACTTATAATATTAATGCAAATTTATATAATCTATTTTCTTATAGAATAGAAATACCCTACAGTCAAACAACTGCACCATTTACAATAAGGGATTCCAAGTTTAGAAAATTGGTTTTTGGTAAACAATGACAGTTTCATCACCTCACAGCACCGAACTGTGCAGAACTGCAGCGGCATGGTTAACTCAATTTCATTCTACTGAATATTATATTACAAGTTACAGCCAACAATTATTTTTCTAATGCCTTCTTGATGACATACAAATATGTTAACGCTGAAAAGGTTTATATGAGACCATTATAACGTTTGCTGCTACTTCTTCTGAAAAGAATTCCTTCCCCTTGAGGAACGGAGCTCAGTGAGGGAGAAATTCAGTAAGAATTGTACAGCAGGAGAGTTAATATTGGTTCCTAACTCAAAGTAGTACTTTCCTTGTTCATAATTCAAGCAAACTAAGCTTGGGACAAATTAACTTGAGTCAAAAACCCACATATATTTTCCCCTAAAGACATCTGAGGCTCCTGCAGCTGTTTTCACTACACTTTTACACATAAAAGCCCTGTGCATCTAAAGCTCAGCAGGACACCCTGGCAGTTACTTTTTCCACTCTAAGTGTTTTTTGTACATTAACATTTTGCCAGAAGAATCTCAAACAGGAGTGTCAGCAATCTAAGTTTTATGTGTCTTGCTAAAAGTAAGGACTGTTACCCTTCGGTACGGATGGAATCTACATTACAAAAAACAAGCAAACGAGAAGTGACCTTTCATAAGCTCTTCTGTCAGAAAGTGTGGAGAACCCTTCCTTGCTAAGAGAACACTCACTTTTGCAGATTATCTATTTACAGATTAGATGAGGTCAATTGATTTTCACTGTCTAAAGATTACTCACAAACATTCTACCAACTCCACACAGATATCAATATTTGGCGATTTTTTACATAAACATATATAAAAACAGTGTTAACTGATAAGGTTTTTTTCCCCCATTTTGTAAATTATCTGTGGGCATGTTCTCCAAAGAGAGGAGCTCCACCTAACATTAACACGCGTCTTACAAAGCAGGTGAAGACCCACTGTGCAAGTCTGTGGACCAGTCTGGGGGGGGGAAATTGTTCAATTTAGAAGACTTATTGTTAAAGTTGTCTGTCATCAGCACAAGCACCTACAGTTACTCTTCAGGCTCTGCAAGAAGGAAATTCTTCTATCTATGATGTACCAACTAGCAAGAAATCTAGCAAGTGCACTAGGAAACAAGAAGCAGGAGCATACTGTGCTGTAATGCTGTATGAACTGTATAAAGTGTGGGATGATTATGCGAAGAGGTATACACTCCAGTGACTGAGAGCTGAGTAATTTTGCATTGCTATCAGCTGGTGTTTCAAAATCAATTCAAAAGGACAGACTAAACACTCAATATAATTTTATCAGTCCATACTTGAAACTGAATTAGTCACTCAGCAAACAAACTACTACACTTCAGTTGAAATCCATTAGTTTTTCCAGTAACAAGACAAATCCCAGACATTGCTTTCATAGACAGGACATAACAATGTTTCATAATAATTTGCGGGATCTTTGGTATCAAAGAGCTGCTCATTAGGACTTGTGTCTAGATTTGATTTCTTTTCCAAGTAGAAGTTTCCTCTAGACTCTTAGCATTATCTAAGAAGATGTCTTCTACTCATTAAACAATCCAACTATGTTTATAGATTCCAATTTACTGTGCACTCGTGTGTAGGTTGTATGATTTTCTTCATTCTCTACCAAACTGACAGCAGTATCAACTACAGGTATGTCCCCAAATAAGCTTTTTTAACTTCTGTGGAATCCCTGAAACAAAAGTTATGGGGAAAAAAATGAAAGAAAAAAATATTCCTGGGATAAGAGTAACACTTTTCAGAATGCAAAACTTATATTCCACTTTGTCCCAGACATTTCAAACTTCCTAAAGATCAAAATGTTTTATTCTCATCTTCAGACACATCAGACATTCCAAAACTCACCACGAAAAAAACTGGGAAGAGTTGACTGTCCAATTTTGCTGCTGTCCAAACCTGCTGTGTGGTAACAGTAAGACTGCCTGAGACTAGATATTTTCAGTACTGTCCTTTTGTTCTTCCTGCTTGCCAAGCTGGCATTTTTCCAAAAATCCAGGAAGACTAGTACAAAGATGTCTGAAATTGTCCTCTACGAAAACATTATTACACACAGATTTAAACAGTAGCAATATTGCTTTGTTTAAAATAGAAAGCAGGAGACTGTTGTATTGCAGTTATGTCTTCATATTTCTTACGTATTACTTTCATCATTATTTTACAGAAGAGGCGCAGATACACAGAATTGCTTATCTGATCACAAACAGCAGCTCAAGGGAAATAAACAGAAGGATTAACAGTCAAAAAAACATCTTCTTAGCATTTCATTTCCTTCTGAAACAGGCAAGTATTTCCAAGCACTACCAATTTTATTTGTAGCTACCTACTTCTCTCCCCCCCTGCAAAAAATAGTGCTATGTACCTTTGCCTTGTTCTAGCAGAGCTAAAAAAAAACTAACATTATTGGTAGCATCTGTAGAATTATAGTACAGCAGAAATAAAAGATCATTCTTTCCTGTGAATGTAAATTCTCACTGGAAATTAGTGAAAAGAAGTTTTAGTTTAGTTAGATATGTAGTCAACACATGTTCTCATTTCAAAGCTTTTTTCTTTGAAGTTACCTTACATGCAGATTTTTTTGTTTGTTTCAGAATATAATATTCTCCGATTCTGGTTGTAGTGACTTTTAGATACCATGAATAAAATTAATGGTTAGGTTATCCTGGAGGAAAAAAAAAAAAAAAAAGAACTCTCTATAAAGTATTGTCCAAGATGGTTTTTTTATATATATATATATATATATATATGTTATCTGTTACTGAAAAAATAGAGGATCAAACAGCTGAAATAAAAACAAGATAAACAGTTTAAAAAGATTTACTATAGCTGGAGTCTTTTTTTTTTCTTTTTTTCCTTCATGAAAACCAAAAGACCTTTGTAAAATCTTATTTTCAAATCCCCTTGCTTACCCTCCCCCATCCATACAGGCATATTGTTTATAGCTTCACTCACTCTCTGGGAGCCATGAAAACAGGATCACGAGAAAGAAGCATTTGCAAGTTTCTGGTGACCTCTACAACTCCCACTACGATTGTGCTTTTTCCCTAGGGATCCCATGACATACCAAGAGCAGAATTTCTGTCCTAGAACATTTTCTTCCAATTAAAGGCAGAATTTTTTCCCTTTGTTAAACAAAGGAAAGCCTGGAATTAAATCTTCCTTTTTAGTCTGAAATCATTCATAACTCCATTTCTAGCTTCACCTCAAAAGAAAGGATTTTGTTACTTATAGAAGACTAGTAGTCATAAAGCACAACAAAGAATTAGAAAAGCAACACATCTTCTCTTTACACTTCACATATCTGCGTACTCCTCGTTTCAACGATTAGCTTGGCATGCTATGCAGCAGGATGAGAATTACTTTCCCACCTGGCTGGGTTCTGGTTGGAGCTGTGCCTCCACAGCTAGGTGTGCACTCTGAAGCTCAGTCAGCAGCACTCAAAACCTTTCAAGCTCTTTAAATCAAAAGCCTTAAAGTTTGACAACAAAACCAGAGCAACATGCCGTTTCATACCAACAGAAATGAGGTTTTCCCCTGATTACATATTTTTCTTTTATACTCTATTTTATATGGGTGACAAACATTTTTTATGTGAACATCAGAAAGAACAAAGGCACACCACAAACCATATTCTGCTACAAATACTAAGGGCTTCAATGTCAGGTTTCACATGCAGAAGTGTTCTGCTTTTGGAAATTAGTGCAAGATGATGTAAACAGAAGATTACTCTAGAATGTCTTTCATGAAACTAGATTACATAGGTAACAAATGCTGAATATATATATAAAAATATAAAACTCCACCTTAAATAATGCTGTTTACTTTTCTTTCCATATTTCTTCCCATCCTCCCGCCTTCCTGGGATATTTGGAACCCAGACAGTAAACAGGATCTTTAAAACAGGAAGCGCTGGCACACATACAAGGACAAGGAGTCAGAGCAGAGTAAATCCAGGTGTTCTGCACTCTGGTCCAGACTGAATCTTCACCTAACATGAGCAGCTGTGTAACACAGCTGTAACTCAGATACTGGGCCTTTCCTGGTGCTGATTCCCCCCCAGGCATATCACCTTGGCTTTTAGAAGTAATTCTCTCCACTGCAGCAAGACGAACCTTATATTGAAAAAGAGGAAAGATTTCCTCTCCCACTGTGCATACCAGTCCTTTCCAGCCCCAGAAGGGCAGGGAAAGAACTGCAATAAAACACCAGAGGTACTGCAGTCGTCGCACCACTACGCTTGCCTCTCTACCACATGCAACAGTACCAAGAGGGTTCAGTCTACAACATTTACCTGACCAGCTCCTCCGGATAGAAGGCACAGAGAGAAACATGTGTTCAATAGAAAATTTGACTGAGATTAATCCCACTTCTGTTTATTAATTTACATTCATCTGTACTCAAAAGATCCACACTGTGAGCCCCTCCTTTACTAAGAAGCAGCTGAAAAAGACATCAAACTCAGACTGACTTACAGAATATTGTGTACTTCCCACATAACATTTCTTAGGATGGAGTCCAATAGCAACTTTAAATTGAGATAAAGAGTTTCTTCCGTACTAAATTACTCCAGACCCTGAAAGCAACTAACATGTAAAAACAGTTTTGGAGTGGCAGTGGATAGCAGTATTTTTGCAACTTTGCAAATTTTTAATATTAAGCATAGAACAGTGAACCAGAACAGCAGTTTCTGTTCCGTAATCTGAATATAAATTATCTTTCCATTTATTCTATCTTAACTGACTTCTGTACCCAAAAGAGCATTTCTAGAAGTGTGGGTTTAGTCTGCATGGACTTACTGAATTCCCTTAGCAAAAATCATTATCTTTTATTTACTGGCAAACAGAGGATGGGATGCAACTTCACTTTTGGTAGAGCATTTGTAAGGAACCACATGCCTCAGCAAGAGCCATGGAAGTAGGGTTTTTTCCTTTAAGCTCCTTAACTGAAAAAACAAAACAATACATTCTCCATTGAGGTATTTCTTAACTCCCTTTTNACTAAGGGCTTCAATGTCAGGTTTCACATGCAGAAGTGTTCTGCTTTTGGAAATTAGTGCAAGATGATGTAAACAGAAGATTACTCTAGAATGTCTTTCATGAAACTAGATTACATAGGTAACAAATGCTGAATATATATATAAAAATATAAAACTCNAAAGAGAAGGAAGTTTCTGGCAGATTTAACACAAAGGCACAGCCACCTTAATGACAAATTTCCATTCTGCAGCTAAATGCTCTTGCCCTATAAACCACTGAAATTAATACATTTCTTAGCAAGTTGTCCTCTACAACACACACAGAACAAAATAGCTGACAAATACAGTTCTTTGCAAACCCTGCCCTGCAGAAGTAGTTGCCTACTTCCACATGAGCTATAATCACAACAGAAAAATACTATGGCTTTTCAAGAGTCAGTTAGAAATAATGAAGTACTACTCCCTAGTAGACTTGTTTGTGATACAGAGTCAATGGTGATTAACTAAATATTTATTTAGGAGTAGATGATAACCCTGCTGAAAGGTAAGCACCAATAGTTTTCCATAAAAGATTATCAACAGACCTTTATTTACTACAGCAACAGACTGAGACTGTCCTGCTTACCCCACACACGAAGCATGTGAGTGGCACAGCAGGATACTATTTAGCTGCAAAGCATTTAGCACCACTATGTGTTCCCATCAGGCTTCAGCTCCCTAAAGGTCACATATCACTTAGGTGTATTGCACCTAAGCACATGAGAGAACCAGGCCTTCTACGTGAAACAATACTGTTGACTGAACTACTGATTTTGTAAGCATATTTAACTGCTTTATATAAGTTACAAAGAAACCAAAGTTCCTCTGAAACCTTAAGCAGTGTAGGTTTATTCTTGTTCTAGCTGTTGACTCTGGTTGAATAGGACTCTGCTCTGCATTTACAGGTTGAATGTCAAAGCAACAATCTTGACTCTTGAAACACCAACATATTTGCATTTATGTTCAAAAAGTGCAAACAAACGTGATTCATGGTGACTATGTATGTCATTAGGTCCTGCATGCTTCAGCCTGAAGTATAAAAACAGCTATGGTAAACTGTGACAAATGGTTCTTCAGCATGTTTAATCAAGTGTTTATCATTTCTGTACATATCTGTTAGAAGCATCTGCTTTGCAAACCCGATGTTGTGCAAATACGAAAGCATGATTTCAAGTGTGGGGCTACTGGGACCTTAAGCTTGTTGTCAGTGCATCTCTTTCCTATACTTCAAGCTGTTACCCAAATTGTTTCTCTAACAAGGTCAGGGTACCAGCAATTTGTGTTTACTACATCTGAAAGAAATAGCTAATATTTGCCTAAATAGATGTTTGCAATGAACTTTCCAAAGAAGAAAGTGACATAAGCTCACAAGTATTTAAACAGTGAATACAAGCAACATCTCCACAATAGTTTAAAGATTTCTCAACTTCCCAGCTTGGAAAGTCACTTTCATATCCAGATTAAATGCTTTGAGAGTAAGGCACATGCTGCCTACTACTACAATCAAAGCTCTGTAAAAGGGACACATTAGCAAGAAAGACCTTTATTTAAAAAAGCCAAAAAGATACTTGCAGTAGTCAGTCACTGCTATTAAGAGAACTTTACATATATGCACAAACAAGGAATCATTTTCAATATACAGTTCTTTGGAAACATTTTGTTAATGTTTTTGTAGGTGTGTATATTCAAAAAGACTGAAAGCAGTTTTCAGCCTGGTGAAGTTTAACCCTGGACAGAACAGGAGACCACAAAAGCTTACGTGTTTTGGATTTCATTTCAACCCATAAAAGCCACCAATTAGGTAAGGGTGACTATATTGCAAATAATCTTTTTTTGTTCTTTAAATAAATAACCTGCTTACATACCAGGACAGCAACAGATTAGAAGCTATAATAATGGTTACACTTCTCATATCACCTTGCAGTTGCTTGTGATACTATCCTATCTGCTGATGTACAATAAAAGGCTTGGAAAAGAGGTGATGAAAGAAGAGTTGAAGAGCTGGATTGCAAAGTAATTTGACAACACGTGTAAGAAAAGTTTCCACAGTTGGGAATGGGTTCTGTTATCCTTTTCTTCATGTATCAGCTCTGCTGTTTTGTGGCTCATTGACTTCTGTTTTCATCCTTTATCTCGGGTGGTAGTTTTGCCATCTTTCCCCACATGTCAAAACATTCCAAGTTGGAGGTATCTAAGATCAAGGGAGTGCTGCTGAGCAGTGATAACGACATCAGTGCTTTATCCTCCATTTCAGAGCAAGTTGAAGAGGAAGACAAGTTATTAGAATTTTACTAACCCCAACCTTGGTAAGCAGTTAAACATCAGAAAAACAGTTAAACTTTACCTTCTCAATTAAAATGTTAAAATCAACTATAAGTGCTTTCTTTTAGCTGGTGACCACTTCTCAACAAATTCACATAACTGGTTACATTTACTATCTACAATGTCAGCGTTTTAATTTCACATATTAATATTTTACACTAAAAAACAAATGTGACTTATTTAAGTCAATCTTTGTAACAAATTTGCTAGACTACAAATGGCACTCACAGGCACCCTATTTGGACACATCCTCAATTATACATCACAATCAAGACTATTCAAGATGTCTGGATGTTGCTTAAAAATTAGCTCTTCCACTTAAACACTAGAGGTTTCCTTGGGACCAGTGCTCTTCTACAGTACTTAATGTCAAAATTGAAGATTTCAGAGGTGACAGTATGAAATTGCAAGAAGATAAAATACCATATATTAATCACTTCCCTCCCACCAGTGGAGACTGCCTTGATAAACTGGTAAGTGGAACTGCTTGTTCAACATCCACATAAACTTTTCAGAAGGCAAAAGAGTAATTTTCAGTTTTATTATTGTCACTTCCACTTTTATAATCCAGCCACAACATTTGCTGATTATTCTGTTAAAAGCTGGGAACATAAATACAAAAATGAAGAATAAGTGGTATGGTTTATAATCTAAGCAGTTTAGTGACCACAACATGCATATTTTAGAGTATTGTTTGGAATGGAAGTTTTTACTTTCCTTTTCCCAAAGGAAGCTAGCTCTATCTAGAAACTTCTCCTTATGTTTGCACTATTAACTTTAATCTTTTAAATTATGCCTGTAGTCAAGTTAGTGTTTTCCAGCCTTAATGAAAAGCAGCTTAATGGCACAAGCACCGAAGTTGGATAATAACATAGCTCATCACACAAAGCGTATTTGTTGAGTCTGAGAAAGAAACAATTAATCTCCACTCTGCTTGCTTGGTAAACCAGTCTTTACTTTCTGCTCATTCTTACTTTTTTTGTGGTTGTATTTTCAAGTGTTCAGTTTGCCTACATCTTTGCAAAGATTGGTCTCATCACTCTTCCAGTAAGTTAGATGTCAAAGTCCCAAGGTACATGAAATTTTGTTCTATTAGATTTGGATCACAGAACAGGCAGGTATTTCTACTTATGGTTGATTAGTCTCAGACCAAATGCTGAATCTTGAATATTTTCAGCAACATTCAAGGTTTCTCGCATTTTGAGGATGTTCAAGCACTTTTTTCTTTATTGACTGCTAATAGTTAAAAGATGGAATAAGGTTGCAGCAAGGAGTCATTTTTTGCTCACAGATTTAGTGTTCTCTGCAAGGATCCACAGCTAAACAGTTGATAGTTTAAGACACTTTTCCAAGACAACAAATGCAATCTCAGCAGAAAATCCATGCTTCTAGAAGGACCATGGCCTAAGTTAACAGCAAGAGTTAAAAATCAGGAACAGTCTTAGAAGACATTGGCAAGAGTCATTCATCACCATGAACTGCCACATGAAGTATTGGCAAAAGACTGGCTAATTAGTATGGAAATAACAAAAACAGATAAGTCTCAATGACAGATAAGTTTTTTGACATGTTGTACAATCTAGGAGGCAACCTTCCAGTTTTCTTTCTTTTCCATTTGGACTTTGAGAGAAAACACCCAAGGGATGTTTCTCTACATTTCTTTGCCTTAGAAGAAGGTCATAATGTACAGCCAATAATGTGACTCAGCTGTCTCAAAATTCCAGGGAACTTTACTGTAAGTCTTAGTCAATTTGGTAAGTCTCCTATATTCGACAAATGCTTTGTGGTTCACAATCCTCAAAAGCTACATTTGCAAGCATTTCTTTAATCAGAAGCTGTAAGCAAAACTGCCAAAGTTTTCCTACATAAAATCCATGAAAAGAAGTTAATTTAAGGAAATGTGTTAAGGGGGAGACAAAAAAAACCAACCCAAAACCCAGTCATCTCTGAGGTATATCTGACCTGTTACTGGTAAAAAGCAATGGGGCATGAAACAAGAGATCACTGAACCTTAAGTCCTATGTTTGACCCAAATGTTCTTAAACTGGACTGCAGAAGTAGTAATTTACTTCTATTGCTTCAAGTTAGCAACATGCTAGACAGGCGAAAGCTTCAACAGTACTCCACCATTCTCTCCCCTTCAATTTCACAGAGGTAAGCTGGTTTCTTTCAATTTTATTTTTACATTTCTAGAGTTCAGGTTTTTAAGCATAGTTTTTAAAAAACAGACTATAAACATTGCCAGTGAGTGTACTTGGTCAATTATGCCTGCTAAGTGCTTTTATTCCCCACTTTACTGGCTATAAGAAAAAAATGCTCTTAATAGAGAACAAATGATATCCACTGTTCCTCACATTTCTTGTTTGAAATACACAGGCTTCTTGGACTGCCTTTCACAAAATCTGCATCCAGAATTACTCTGGAAAAATACTTTTCTAGGATTCAAGTATAAATGCATACTATGTAAAGTAAAACAACATACTGGCTGCAAAACCATTAAGTACTGCTTAGACTAGAAGACAGATCCAGAATTACGTAGACACTACCCAGTCTGCTGCATTTCCATCTGACAACAAGTTAACTTGC
Organism: Pelecanoides urinatrix; assembly: GCA_013400755.1. Taxonomy (NCBI): domain Eukaryota; kingdom Metazoa; phylum Chordata; class Aves; order Procellariiformes; family Procellariidae; genus Pelecanoides; species Pelecanoides urinatrix. The sequence goes on from VZTQ01000660.1 coordinate 99,931, forward strand.
AGGATTTATAAAAACGCTGTTTTTTAAAAAAACTAACCAACAACAAAACAGTTTGATGCCTTCTACCCCCCAGTTACGCTTGGTTTGTGTTGGGTTTTTTTGTTGTTGGTTTGATTGGGGTTTTTTGTTTTGGGTTTGTTTTGTTTTGTTTTTTTTTAAGTTAATACTATAGCAGTGCTGCAGGAAAAAAAAAACAGTTAATACTTCAGAGTATTATTTTGGGTTAATTTACCACTCCATTAACCATTCAGAAATAGATTTATAGAATAAATTCGGTTGGAAGGAACCTCTGGAGGTTATCTGGACCAACCATGTACTCAAAACAATTCACATGTTTGGTGTCCAAATAATTATCAAGAGAAACAAATCTATTTTCTCTCTCCACTGCTCACATTTGGATTAAGATATTACAAAGAGCAACTTGTAATAGAATTCTTTGCCATGACACATTCAACTTAAAGGGTAAAAGAAAATTCCCATCCAGTTTTAGCATAAGTATTTTTGTGGCCTCTTCTAGCCATAGCTAGAATTTCAGACAGGCATCATCACTTGGAGCAACTGGGTGTCTGGCTTTTTAAAAGGATGAGACAAAACTCCTACAGCATGGAAAGCAATGCATAAAAAGCTGCAAAAACCCTAAAAAACCCTACCTTAGCTTACACTACAAGCCGCAAGTCTGTTTCTTCAGTTAGCCAAAGTACAAACTCTTATTGTTTCCCTAATGCTTCCCCTCCAACTCAATCACACACACAAAAAAGGCACATAAGGCACATTTTTCCTCAACTGGGAGATCTACTAGATTTCACACATTTTTCAGTAATTACAAAGCAGTAAGTAATAAGACAAAACTTAGTTTTATAATGGTATTTGAAGACTAAACCGGGAAAACTAATTTTGCAGTATTATTCCCACTCCAGTTACAATTCATAAAAATCAGTTTCCTCATCAGTATCAAAGTTCAAAAACATCTTAGATTCCCCTCACCAAAATACAACATTTTTCAAACATCCTATTAACTACAAGCTTTGTTAACCTTGATTAATGTACTCAGCTAGGCAAAGCAAACCTACATATGATACCCATCCACAAGATGCTAGTATTTCTTGCATGATTTGGAATTAATGTATCATCATCCCAATCTCCTTTCCCCAAAACAGGCAAGAAAAACAATAGCAACAATTTTCTATTTAGAAGTGACCGATATCTGCAAGTATTCTGGTACCCAGAGAATCTGCACCAAAAGTCTAGAAGATCACATAATAAATTGACTTTTTATGTACAAAATTTTTAAGAAAAGTTTTTGCAGACTAAATGTCAGCCGTAGGCTTGCTCTCTAGCTATTTATAGATAACTTTAATTTCTTTCTGAGTTAAAACTATGATGATCATCAAGGCTGTTCAAAATTCTATTACACATGACCAAGCCATTAAAAAGCATGTTACGCATTTGAATCTGAGGGACACCTGTGATCATGAAGTCCATTCTCTACATAGTAACACCTTTTGAAGGTGTGATTTTCTTCCAATAACTGGAAACTTCTCATGATATACTTGGTCTTGTGAGATAGCAGGATGGTAAAGGGTGAAACCCTTGCTTGTTATAGAAATTCCTATTCTAAAGCTTCCAGCAACTTTTTAAGAGTGAGTTATCCAGAAAGAACTGTCCCCTATTTGCTTCCAGAAAGCAGGAATAGCCTGATCATCAGAGAAACAGTTAACTATTGAACTGCTTTATGACTTCCAATAAAGCACAATTGCTTTGTAAACAGCTCAGCTACACCACCTTTCCCAAAGAATACACCGGAAAAAAAACCCCACCACTCAGTTTCATTATTCGTGCAAGTAAACTGCAACAAGCAGCAAACCAAAATTGTCATTAAAACAGAATGACAATTTGAAGCAGACGAACAACTAAAACACCTTGGCATGGATTTGTAGTCTGGGCTTAATGTGCTCTAAAAAAAAAAAAAAAAAAAAAAAAACAAAACACAAAAACACGAAACATTGTCTCCAGATTGCTGAGAATGGCATCATGTTAACACCGATGAAATGCAGGGCATCTGCTCCAGTCAAACTCCAACTGCAGCTCTGAAGTTGTTGTATTTATTGTCTTCATGAAAAAGCAGAGTATTTCATGTATCACATAAAGAATTGTGTGGTTTCATAAACTCCTCTATAGACACTCTGAGCTTGGTTGATGTGTGGTTTGTCTACGTGATGACATTGTCTAAAATATGCTTCCAAATAACTGACCACTCTGGAAAAGCTTGCCAATGTTATTGTTTGAGAATGAAGTTATTTGTTGTGAAACTTTAAGTTTGCATGGGGCTTTATTTCAGAACAACTCATCTAGTCAGTTCCCCACAGCAGACAAACCATTAATTCCATCATCCTGAGTACTGGAATATTCCTAGGAACTAACGATGTTTACGCACAACAAGAGGTGGACTTTGATTATTACACTGCATTATAGAACTGCAGCATGGAAGCAACTGAGGCAACAAGTATGAGAACACCTCTATAAATTAATTGTGAGGTGGGAGAAATTCAAGAATGATTCAGATCACGATGGGAAAGTTTCTAACTTTATCCAGTGTGATGAATTTGAAAGCCTGCTACAGCTCAAAGCTACGATGTGAGGGTACAAGTAACTAACAGAACAGAGTCCAGATTTCTTTCCTTAAGTACCACAAAATCCAGATTCAGAATCCAGTTTGCCACTCCTTTACAAGTTTGCTGCAGAATGCTCATAACTGCAGAATTAACTCAAGCAAAACTTTATAGTCCATACTGCCTACTTTTAAACATACATATCCTCGTGCTTGTTCTGAATATGCACTGTTTATACAGCAACCTCTGTTCAATCACATTTTTAAAGTCAACAAGAAAAAAGGTAGAGAAAAAAAAATTAGAGACATACCAGTAACAGCAGCAGAAGTAACAGGTCTGATACCTTAATAACTTCAGGAATACTGAAAACAGCAACAAAACCCCCAAAGAAAAACAAACATGCAGTTTGTATTAGTTTGGTCAAAGTTTTGTTAACATTCAGTTTACTAGAAAATACACAAGTACTGAAAAGAAATAGGAGTTTCATATTTAACGTCAATAAAAATAGATCTCTGGATAGTATGAAATAAGAAAGAAGTTTTTACAAGTAGCATAGATGTGACACTGCTACTGTAAGTCTACTGCAGCTGGAAGCCGGATTGTATGCCGCCGATTCATACACACACCCAGTCGGAAGAGGCTCTGCTCCCAGTGCCATTAACCAGCCCAACCGTGAGCCTACATACACTCCATCGCAAGAACTGCTAAAACATATTTATAGACAATAGCTATATTTCGGGGGCGGGGGGAGCTACACTCGCAAACAACAAGCCACTACGGCTTTTCCTCTCCAGGGTCACGTCCCTACGAGGGGAGACCCACAAATGAGGATTTGAGGGAGGAATACCTTGGAGCTTTCCCAGCCGAGGGAAGCCCCACCGCAGCGCTCCTCCAGGAGAACGCAGCCGCGCTCCGATCCCCCTCCAGCCACCCGAGGGTCACGCTTCCCCCTCCGGCTGCCGAAAACGAGCAAGACGCCCCCCAGCCTAGAGAAAGCGGCGCTCCCCTCCGCCACCGCCCGGCCAGAGTGCCCGACCCCCGCCGCGGGACGCCCCAGAGAGCGCTGCCGTGCCCCGGGGGAGCCAGGCAGCCCCAGCACCGACCCCCGCCTCACTCACCTCACAGGCGCGGCCTCCCCGCCTTCGAGCCGGCCCGCAGCCGCCGCCCCGACGGGCAGGGCTGGGCCGGGCAGCGCCCCGCAGCACTCACAACCCCTTAGGCCACCCCACAGCCAGCACCGCACCCCTCGGCGGGTGACCGTCCCCGGGAACGCTGACGGAAGCAGCGCCGGCAACCGCCGCGCCACCCCACAGAGCCGCCTCCCGCACGGGCAATAACAGGAAGGGAGCGGGGCCCTGACCCCGGATGGGGATGGCACCGCCTGCCGGAAGTGGAACCGCGGCGCGCGGGGCGGAGCGGGGGGGGAAGGCGGTGGCGGGCAGCGCGCGTGCGCCGCCGCGGGAGGCGGGGGTCGGGGTCGCGCGCGGTGCGCCA
>VZTQ01000660.1:104093-120671 GCA_013400755.1 Pelecanoides urinatrix
CTGGGGCGTTGCCCGTCTGCGCCTTCCCGTCAGCCCGCGGCCGCTCCCTCCGCGCCCCCGCTGCGGTGTCCTGCTGCCACCTAGCGCGGCGGCGGCGGCGGCGGCGGCGGCGGGGCCCGCGGTGCCCGCACCGGCGCTGGGACGTCCGCCTTCCCGTTGGCCGGAGCTGCCGGTACCGCATGATTACAGCACCGGGGCCCTGCGGGTGACCCGACTGGAAACAGGTTTTCAGAAGAATAACGGGCCCGTCCTACCCCAGGGCGGCTGGGCGTGACAGGCCGGCGCCGCGGCGCGGGCCCGGCAGCCGACGCCTCTGTCCCCTTCCTTGTCGTAAAGTCGTGGACGCTGCTCTGTGCCCGCAGTTGGGCCGCGCGCCACGCCCGGTGCGCTCGTGTCCCTTCTCCCAGTTGGATCACCAGCAGCGCCTGAGGTTTTCTTTAAAATCCGAGCTGCCGCCGGGATCGAGTCACTGCGCGTGGATCTAGTACTTTGTCAGAGAGGGCGGCCTAGCAAGTGAATGGCCTCAGGGAGCAGAGAGCAGAGAGGGGACGTGTAAAACGAACGCTCCCCGGGTTCTGGGCCCTGGGGGTCTGCAGGGAGGGGCGGGGCTGGCTGAGCTTGGTGGGAGCCGACGAGACGCAACAAGTGAAGATGGTATTGAGGCGATGGCGGGAAGGAGGCGACAGGGATAACCGGGGTGGTTGATCAGTGTGGCATCTTGGTTAATCACTCTGGTTTTAAAGTTATATTTATCCTCTCGGCAGGAGAGACAGCATAAGCAAGTTTTGGAGCCAGGTGAGGGCGTTGGTGAAGTCTCTTCCTTGAAGCGCTGCCCTGGGGCCCAGATGTCACCATCCCCAGCGCGGGACCGATGCGCGGCCGTGGCCGGGCTGAGCTGCTGCAGGTGACTGCGGCGATCGGCGGGAGCACCAGCCTCCCAGGCCACGGCAACGCGTAAACACACCTGGCTGTAAACTGCCCGTTTGCTGCTTCTGCTGCACATCACCACAGTTAGTCGTTCCGACTTGTAGTGATGGATCCAATAAATGGGAATTTCTTTAAGATCTCACAAAAATTAGTAACAACGAGCGAGGCTAACTGATGGATTCCCAGGCGGGTTGGCTGATTGCTGCCATAAAGTCTTGGTGATGGTTTCACCTTGTAGTGACTTCTCAGCACTTCCCTGTTCCTTGGAAATGGGAGAAAATCAATAGAAACTGCGTATGCTTTGAAACAGGGTGGCCCAACCATAAGGGTGAGGCCTGCGCTGCTGTCCTCGGTGGCTTGAAGGGAAATTAACTCACCTTGGCTATGAGTGACATGAACGTGAAGATGTTTATATAGACAAATTCAGGTTAATTGTAATTTCTGCTGTTGAAAACAGAAGGTGCCAGAGCAAAGAAAGATGAAATAACCTTGTGCAAAACCACAACTCGGGATTTGACCAAGCAGTTAGATATTTGGAACAACTTTTCAACTGCCCGTAATGCCAAAAAGCGTTTCTGTGAGATTATTTCAAAAGAGCCAGAGCCAGCAGCCAGCTGGGAGGAAAAAACAAGAGCGTCCAGCATCGTGACGGGCTGACACGTAAGTGAAGTCCCCGGTGCAAGTGGCGCGGGGCTCAGGAGAGCTCTCTTCCAGGCCGAACTGCCTCTTCCCCCGCCGCACCCGGCGCGGCTCGGAGGGACACCCCGCGGTAGCGCTGCTGAGCNCGCCGGTGCGGTAGGTGCCGCCTGGGTGCGCGGGGCGCAGGGGTGCTGGGCGGGGGGTGTGCGCGGCGGGGACCCGGCCCTGGCCTCGGTGGGTGGGGGGCACCGGGTGTTTAGCAGGGTTGGGGGCCGGCTTTCCCTGTGGGTGCGGTTCTACGTGGGGCTCGCAGTGTTTCTGCCGTGTTCAGGGGTGCTTAAGGTACTTCGGTGATGCGGATGGCCGTGCCTGCCTTTCTTCTGTGCTGGTTTTACATCTGCGTTTCCAAAACTGTGCTTTGGTGCCTGCAATTCTTGCTCAGGTTGCAGTTATTCCAAGGTACTTGGTACCAGGGCTTTTTCTCTCTTAGACTCCATCACCAAGATTGCAAGGCATGCAACTTTGCAGAAATGTCTGCTAGGATGTCAGCAGTGGTTTCCAATACCCTGCTGATGTAAGAGAAAAAAATGCCCTTAGTTTCTGAGTTACTAAATATGTATGCTCATCAGTACAGGGTTAGTGGGCACCTTGAGGTAGAATTGTGTGTGATGTCTGTTTGTTTTGGTGCACTGCCTTTGACCCCTCTAACATTATAAAATGACCCTGCCTTTCAGGATGAAGTTCTGTAGGCCAACTCTATGGCCAAAGGTAGACTTTCTGGCAAAGTTAGGTTAAGTGATGTCAATGTTTTGAGATACAAGCAGACTTGAGAAGAAATGCTTGCTGTCTTGAAAAAAAACCACCAAACCCACAACTTGTTCATCATTTGCATAGATTTCTGTCACTGTTATTAGTTGCCTCAGCTGTGTTTAAAAACTAATTTGGGTGGGAACACATGGCACGTAGATGTCTCACTGTGGTTTACACTTATGGCCAAGGAAGGTCACGTTCTGTACGTGCCTTCCCCATCAAATGGTGTTCAGATTTAAAGCCATACCAGTTCCTTTCCCAGAACTGTGCTGTTGACAGCTGGGGAGGTTGCTCCCTGTTATCTGTGCCACCAGCAGTGCCTGGGTACTACCAGATCTGTGGAACTCGGGGCATGGAGGCTGGGTTTCCTCCTTCAGTGCTGCCCTTGGGATGCCCTGACCTGAAAGCAGTGAGGAGGGCTGCGTACCTCTCTCCCTTGCATCCACCTGAGGACAACTGGCATGGAGTGGAAGTATATCCTAACCCATATGGCACGTAGGAGGAGGCATGGCTGAGATCTGAGAGACGCTGTCTTGAGGCAGAATGTCTCCTCAGTTCACCCTGGAGAACTGCAGGTCCTTACCCTGCCTTGGGCTGTACTGTTATAAGTCCTTGGTGATGGAGGTTCCTCGTTCCTTTGCTGTTTTGTAGTGTAAGATTTTGCAGCTTCTCGTGTGAAGGGAAAGGAGGAGTCAAAGATGTCCTCTTACCTTTTCCTGGACAGGGTAGCTATAGCGACCAGCAGAGGAGGGTTAAAGGGACATATAAATAAGCTGAATTTGAGTGATTCTTTTTTTTCTCTTAAATAATATCTGTAAGAAAAAAATCAACATAATTTGAGCAATTTCAGTGATGAAAGATCACCATTAGAAGAAAATAAGAGTTGCATATGCCAGGTCAAGAAGTTCTAATTTTAAAATTGCCCATGCAGCCTTAGTTTTATCTTCAGACTACTGTTTACATTAAGAAACAGTAAATGACCTTACAATTCAAGATTTTCTAAGAATATTACATTATACTTTCTCCCCTGCGGATGCAGATACTGTTAGCACTGTGTCCTCTCTTGTACATGACAAATCCCATCCGTGACAGTTGCATATGGAAGACTTGATGCAACAAACACTCATGCAAAATTAACGGATGGATCCCGAGGGCCGTTTACTGTAGATCTCTATATTGCTCTATGAAGTATTTAACTATAATTTACTCCCATTTTAAGGTAAGAGACCCATTACAGTGGTGTGATAAAACTCTGAAATTGGATGGCATGCTTACCTGCTTGCATAGTTGATCTAAACTGCCCTGGTAGGTCTGTTTTATGATATATTTAACCATCACGAATATGAACTTTTTCCATCCGTAGCCCCACTGAAATTAGTTACACTGCAGAGTGCTAGTTGAGGAAACTAGAGATAGCAAAATCTTACTCCGTAGTTCTGTTTAACCAGGAATGCGTATGCTGAAAGTTGGGGAATCGTTAGGTAACACTACAGAATTTACACTGCTGGTGGATGATTTGCACCACACCATTCCTGTGTTTCCTCTTTCTTCTTTGTGGTGGATTCCATTTTACCTTGTTTCGGTTAGTTTTCATGATAACGGTTTTGATTTTGTTTTTATGGTGATATCATATTAGGTATAGTTCTCCTAGAATTTCTCAGAGCCTTGATGGTAGAGGGCCATTTAAAAGCATAAAAACTCCTGGTGTCTCTATTATTGTCTTAAAGGCTTGTTGCCAAGGCAATGCATGCTCTTCTTTTTTTTTTTTAATATAATTTCTTTCTTTCCTTACCTTTAGTTACTAGTCATAACTAAATTGCCTCCAATCTTATATTATTTGGAAATCTGTTTTTAGAGGTAAACATTTCAGAAGTGCTTGTCTCATTTGAGCCCTTTAGTCCCACTGATTTTCTTTTTTTCTTTTAATTATTTTTTATTTTTCCTAGTAGAATATAGACCTCTCTGGACCCAGACTTACAAAGGTAATACAGTACCTAAAAATGCAGGCATCAACTGGGATTTTCCATAGCTTGAATGTAGCAAGGTTTTTATCTCCTGCTAATTTTGGCAGATTGAAAATCCCAGAAGTTATCCCAGATAAATGCTATCTGCTTCTCCAGGTACCTAAATGCCTTTGAAGTCAAATTCTGTTTTCAAAAGCGACTTAGGAACAAAGTTTTGAGGTGGCATTTAAATTTACCTTTCCCTAATTTTCCAGAAGTGTTATTTTAAAATGTAGATGTGGCTCACTATTTACTTAAACAAATGAACAGAGCCCGTAGTGTAAACATGGTTGTTACCAATGCAGCCCTAGCTGGAAGTGATCTGCAAAGGCCAAGATAATGCTTCTCTTGATCCCAGTGTAACAGTGAACAGGATTTGTTATGATAAGAAGCTAATAAGATGTTAACAAAAGTAGCTGTGCCTTGATTCATAATATCACTGCTCTGCATTATTCTAGGAATGTTCATCCCAGGCTTTAGATGTGATTTGTAAACTTTAATTAAATAAGCCTCTCGGAACCCCTTGTTGGAAATGTAGGGTTAGTTCTAAGAACTGAGACATAATTGAATAAAGGTTAATATAGGATAAGCTCTCCATTTTGCAGAAGAAGAAGATACAGCTTTAAATGTTGCATCGGTTGCAGTTAGTAAAGGAAACATGAGAAATAGCTCAAGGTCATTCGACAAGACCATGGAAGAGAGCCCTTGGGAGCTGACTGCGTACAGCAAGGTGTGCTCGCGTTGGTTCCCACTCTTTGCTTTTAGTTGACTTGAGAAAAGTTAACTGTAGAAGTATCTTTTCTCAGGAAGGTCTTTGTGAGTATTTGAAGGATATGTGTGTGTGTATTTTATATCTCCCTGTACATAAAAAAAAATCTGCTTTGAAATATTTGGGTTCTTTTTCTTTTTAAGTCATCAATAGCAGTAATACATTGTAGTATTTTTTCAGGTCTTGGAATGTGAGCTTGTCCTTAGGCTGTCAGAAGAGGATGGGGCTAACAGTTGTATCCCTCCCATTCCCATTAAGACAGCTGTGTGTGCTGTGCACTTTGTATATCGCATCTTCTAGTGGTCGTGGAGCAGTGGGCTGTGTGTGCTGTGGGTCAGGTACTATGAGTGGTTAGGAATCTTCACCTGTCCAGGAGGGTGCCATGGGATACTAACAACTACATTTCGGACTTCAGTCCTCTTCTTACACACGTATCTTTTAATCTGGCCCTGGCTGTCTGGGATGCTGCTGTTCCTGTGGGGTAAAGTGTTATAAACTGACTTTATCCTGCTTGGCATTGTGAAAAGGCATAAAGTAGAGGCAATGAAGTTACAGAAGTTGTGCCCTGGATTGTCAGTGTTCCTGTTAGCGCTGCTTATTTCAGCATTTTTGTGTGTCTGGTCTAGATCTGAAGAAGACTCCTCATCCTTCAGAAGTAGCATGCCCACAGTCTTCCTGGCCAATGATTCTTCTACAGCAAGCAGGACTTCTTCCTCATCCTGAGAAGCCTTCATCTCTTCCTATGTCAGTGGCTACAAGGCCAAGAGCCAGCTCACCACTGTCCCCACCAAAATCTCTCGGACTGGGGCCTTCCTTTCATCATACACAAGAAGAAGAGCTTGCAAAGGTGGTGGAGCAGGACCCTATGCTGGAGGAACTATGTAAGCCTTTGTGCTGTAAGCTTTGCAATGTCACTCTGAATTCAGCACAACAAGCCCAGGCTCATTACCAGGTAAGGAGAGTAGCAGGAGGCACTTGATTTCAGGGCTGCTGCATCTGCAGCTTGTGTAAACATACCTGTGCCAGCATGTGCGCTGCCAGTAGCGTTGCTGTGGTAGCACAGAGGTAAGTGTGGGCTAAAGCACAAGGACTAGCTTAGCTTCTCAAGTGGGTTTTGAGTGGTGTGTTGAGGTGGCTGCACACCAGCAGCAGCATTTGAGTTAGCTCATCTGAAGCTATCTCTACACCATCTAATGTACTGGAAGCTGTGACTAGAACTGCTCTGTAGACATATCTTCACCTTGCTTGAGTTTGCTGGTCGTCCAGACATGCTGCAGTGCTTTCATTTAAGGTGTCATCACTGGAGCGTGTTGCAAAAACTTTGCCCACAGGGACAGAGGAGTAATACCAAGATCATATGGATGAAGAGGCAGACACTCATAATTTTCCTTTGTTTTATGAGATCTGTTTTTCCACCTGTACACTCATCCAATAAAATAGAACTTCTGATTCAAAATGATTTTGTAAGGCCTGGACAGATATTTTCTGCTGGATCCAGCAGTGCAGTTAAGAAAGGGAGCTGCTGCCATGTGCTCGTCACTGCTTCCCTCCTGAGGTTATGCACATGACTGATCTGCTGGTGGGGTCATTTATGCAGACTTTCTCATCTGCTTTGGACAGCGTCAGCTGAACCAGCTCAAACCAAATTAATTTTGTTCAAGCTGGTCTGGTTGACTTGTCTGAAATAGGTTAAGGACTATTTGCATATGATTCTTTGCTGAGAGATGAAATATGTTACCCTGTTTTACTAGTACTCTCTATATATTTGCTACGTTTGTGTGAGATGTGGAGATAGTAACTTTTGCCACCAAAGGGTGGTTGTCCATATCGTCAGGATACCAGATCTCAGATTTGCTGTTGGCCCTGAAAAAGTGGTATCGTGCTGGTGAAGGGGTGGGTTGAATTAGCGTTATACTTCAGTGGCTGGTTTCTGCCATGAGGGGACAGAAGTGCATTTATAGTACATAACTTGCATTTATGCATATGCCTTACTGTATATCCACAATGCGTATACATACTTTCATGTAGCTCTGTCAGGTTTTCAAAACACCAAAAGGAACTATAGTACATGTTTTCCAAGAGAAAATAAAAATGAAGCAGGATTTTTTAGATTCAATGTCATGTTTTAAGTCATGCTTGCAATGAAAAGAAGAGTGTGTGTGTGTGTGTCTGGGTTTATCAAAAAGCTATGCAAAGCAGTTAATGTTTCATGTTTAAAATAAAAAATGCTAGTTTTAAGTTAAATAGAAACAGATAGAGGAACTAATTGTAACCTTACTGATTTGAGAAAATCAGTTGAAAATGAGGCCCAATCGTGATAAGTGATGAGCATTTTGGAGAAAAGGGGGGGTGCCAGCATCTCTCAGGTTCAGAGCTGTTATTTTCTGAGTGACAGCGCCTTTACCTGAGACGCTATCTTCATGGCCACTTTCTCACTTTGGTCTCTGGATCCTTTTTCTTTCAGTGTAAGATACTATTATTAGGACAGTGATTAATCTGGGTTCTCTTTCTAGGGTAAAAACCACAGTAAGAAACTCCGAAATTACTATGCTGCCAATAGCTGTCCGGCACCTGCCAGAATGAGTAATTCGGTTGAGCCTGCCCCACCTCAGGTTGTCTCCCTTCCAGCTCAGGTAAGGCGTGGGAAAGTGACTGAAATCATGCTGCTTACTTGTCACCTAACCCCCAATAACGATAACTAGATCTCACGCTTTGAGGAGTACGGCAGGAGTTGGGAAAGAATTTTCCTTGTGATGGCACAGGATGGTGGAAATGGCCTGTTGTGAGATGTTTGCTTTCCTTTGAAGACGCAGATATTGATCTGCCCTTGCAGCAGAATATTGGACTTGAAATGTTCTATTTCTGTATGGCAAATACTTTGATTCCTAGGTAAGTCTGATGTGCTGCTGATTATGGTTGTTTAAGGGCAGGTATAAAACAGCATTGTTGGAGCTGGATTTGGATACGAGGGTGTGGCATCCACTCTGCACAATCATCCCTTCATTGTGTAAGAGAAGCCGACATGGAAAAAGTGTTTAGGTGCTCCTACACCCATTGCCCAGGGCTGTTATCTAATTCCTTTTTTGTTGTGCCTTTTGCAGTGCTCATTCCTGTGTGTAGGGTGAATGGATGGTTCCCTCCGTGATTCAGATTAATTCCATCTCGGGCACATTAGAGGCAAAAGAGATGATTTTTGCTTTCTTCTTCATTGCTTCTGATTGTCATGGGACTTAATAGCTAACCTGGCTTTTGCATGTGACTGTGCAGGGAACCACAGCTGGGCTGCAGGGGTTGAAGCTGTGCCTGCCACTTCCAAAAGTATAAGCCTCTGTTGTCTGTACAAAAGCAAAGAGCGCTTGCCGTAGGCAGCAGACTGTTCCACGTGCTGTTGGAGCCGCCAGAGGGGGGCTCAGTCCCATGGAAATAACTTTGCGGCTCATGGAACTGAGTTGAGAGGCCATGGGGTCCAGTCCTAGGTAGTGAGACGTGAGTGCTCTATCTGCCAGGGTATCTGATGCGTTTTTTAATGGAGAAAATGGTCCATGGTAATACAAAGACCACTGTGAGGATTCGTGTTGTAATGTAGGAGAGAGAATTGTGTGCGTGTGTCTATAAGCTTGAACAGTATCAAAGGAGATGTGAAAGAAACTGGACTTGGCAAGTGCTGCAGTGACCTGGCTGTGTGAATCGCTGCTGCCGCACTGTTTACAAAGCACTTTTCTCTGGATGATACACATTGAGGAGACATGGTTGCTGCCCCGATCAGCGTGTGGTCTGACTAGACAGACAAGGTATCCTTCATGTGGCAGGAGCTACGCATGTGAGGCTGGGTCCTTCCTCTGAAGTCTTGATCCAGGTGTCCTCCTATCTGAAGGGTAAGGATCAGAAGTTTGGCAGCTCTGCTTTTGTTTTTTTATCTCTTAGTGTGGTCAGGGAGCTGTGTAGAAACAGGGTACTGTGGAGAGATTAGGTACACAGTAAATAGGAGAAAGGAGCACCTTTACCTTTCAGTGGGTCTTCCTCAATGTGAAAGTCACTGTTCATTAGCTTCCAGCAGTCAGGAGTAGAGGAGTTAAATCATTTCTGTGAAGTAAACAAGCCTCTGTAGCTATTGCAAAGGTACAGGGTGTTTCTTCAGGTTGCTTTCCTCTCCATCTGAGGCCAGGGATTTGCCTAGATCTCAAGGAATTTGCAGATTCTCCTGGAGGCTGAGGCAGGGAAAATGAAGTTCTTGTAAGAACAGTTTGTGGAGTTCTTGAGAGTGTCCAAATCCATATGCTCTAAGTCCAGCTCTCTTGTTGCCTGATGAAGATGATACTGGTCTCAATCCCAGACCATCAAATATTTCAACGATTTAACCTTCTTGTGTTTCACATGCTGTCTCTCCCTTTGCTGCTAGATGGGATCCAGTAAACCAGGTGGCCGAGTGATCTTGGCCACAGAGAATGATTACTGCAAGCTTTGTGATGCCTCATTTAGTTCTCCGGCTGTGGCACAGGCTCACTACCAAGGGAAAAATCATGCCAAACGGCTGCGTCTTGCAGAAGCACAGAATAACTCATTCTCGTAGGTATTGTTCAACTTCACGCTCAGGCTGAAAGCATGTGGCAGTGTCTCTGGCAGTCTTTTTTTCAGAAAACTCTGAATTGCAGCTGTTCATATTTGTTTAATCTTCAGGGATGCATCAGAACTAGGCAAACGGAGGGCAAGGAAAGAAGGGAATGAATATAAGATGATGCAGAACAGAAGAAATATGTATACAGTTCAAAACAACACAGGTAACTGGGAGCTTGCATCTGTTCTATAGTTGGAATAATAATGAATAATAAACAGACTTGTTTTTCTTTTGTTTCTGAGGTCTGGTTTAACAGAGACAGGTTGTGAAAGGAGCTGGTCCTAGCTCTGCTGATCCTTCATGTCTGCATGTTTTTTCCCAGCTGCTAAAGTTGCTTTGTTTTGTCAGCCTGCTTGTTAGTTCGGTTTCTCAGTTTGTAACTTAATTTACCATCTGCCTGTCTCTAGTGACAAGTGGTGACAATTTTCCTGCTTTATTTTCTTGGCAAGTGGCCAGGTGCTTTGACTCCTACTGTAGCACACCAACCTGTACTTGCACTCCCATGACCAGAATGAGAGCATGTTAGCCTCCCTCTAAGACCATCTGTTCCTAGACTAGAGTCCTTCCTCGGGTGTTAGATACTAACTTTGCCTCTTTACTACGATTTAAAGTGTGTTTTATAGTGTCCAGCCCAGCATCTGTTTCTCTTTTCATTTTGAGTTGTGTTATGAGCACATATTAGGTGAAACCCTGATTCCTGGTGAAGCTTGGTTTAATCACGCCATTCTAACCACTGTCATGTGGAAAAGATAAATTTTGTAAAGTTCTATTAAATATCACTTTGTGATAATCTTAAACTGAGGCAGCTTATTCTAATCAAAAGACTGTTCTAATTCTGGAATTGGAGGGTTGAGGAAAAAAATTAAAAAAACCTTACCACTTAAATGATTAGTCTCCTAATTTCCAAAGCCCTGTTGATTCTTAAGAAGACTGGGGCACTAAGCCCACACTACTGCTTTAGAAAATACCAGCAAGTACCGCTCCCCTATGTGCTACACCCCTATAAATCTGGATCTCAGTGAAGAAGTCATGTGGGAAACTGGTTCAGACTCTAATCAGCATCAAGAAGCTAATCTTTCGCTTCTTTTTAAACATTTGTTGGACTTAGAAGTTGTCACTGAGCTGCCTCAAGCTTTTCTTTCTCATAGATAAAACGGGCTTTTCTGTTGTCTCCTCAGGTCCCTACTTCAATCCCCGCTCACGCCAGAGGATTCCTCGGGATCTGGCCATGTGCGTCACCCCCAGTGGCCAGTTCTACTGCTCCATGTGCAACGCCGGGGCCAGTGAGGAGATGGAGTTCAGACAACACTTAGAAAGCAAACAGCATAAAAGCAAGGTGTCCGAACAGCGGTATAGGAATGAGATGGAGAACCTAGGCTATGTACAATGATACGCCACCCTTGGTAGTAGTTTGCAAATAGAGCAGCTTGTCTCTCGCCTGCTGTTTGCCACATGCCCTGCTTTGTGCTCCATTTGATAGGAGTATGCTCTCGAGCTATACATGTATAACACCTGCAAACTTAATGGTATGGTTAGATTTTTTTTCTGTCATAGTTGGCAGGATGACGCTGTGCAGGACATGAAGTGTTTTGATGTTTGTTTGGCTCTTCATTCTCTTGAGTGGCGGGGAGGACTTTGTGTCTTCTCCCCAGCCTTCTGCATGAATATGCAAAGCCCAAGAAGTGCTGGGAACTTCTGTGGTTCTACCACACAGGGGGACCATGTGCAAAGCCCACTCCCCTCTTTGCACACCACAGAGCAGTGCTCCAGAATGCGTCCCTACAGCAGGCTGAATCTCTGGGCTTGTGAAGGAGGGGCAGGAATGGGGCCTGTGAATGTGTGAATTAGGTGGTGTGCTTGTCCACAAATTGCTGCTTGCGGCCCCCATTACAGCCCAGAGTAAGTTCTTTCCACATCCTTGTAGAGAGGCTGTGCGTACCTCTCCTCCTTGGAGGGGCTTGCCTCTTACCACTTCCTCTGTGATGCAGATTTCATTCTGAACATCTGACATTGGATATCAGCTGATTAGCCCCGTTCAGAAATACTCTCTTCTACCAGTTAACAATGAAAAAAGATTCTCAGCATTGTTGACTGGGCACCTTAATGCACCATGGATGTAGTTCATCTCCCTGAAGAGAGTCTGTAGGGGTCTCAGTGGCTTAATGAAGTGAATTAGAAAGCAAACCTGCTCACATGAGATGTGCTCTGCTCCGATTCTGCTTTAGACTGAGTAGGGTTGAGAATAGGTTGGAAGGAGCTGTCAGCTGTAACTTCTTTGCATACTAATGTAGAAGAGAGCAAATGTTGGTCTCTGGCCTGCAGCTTTATTGCTCTGGGAGAGCAGGGCTGCCTGGACCTTCGGGAGCAGATATCCGTGTGTCCCACTTCCATGCCATTCCCTGGACAAAGCCCAATGGGTGTTATAGAGGAGAGGTGAAATGCTCCCTTGGACTAGAGCTACCAATATTAGTTGAATTTTTTCCCCTTTCTTTTCCCATCTCAGAATGGGTTTTAATTCCATTCCTTGATGTCAACTTCACTGTTTTAGGGACCATCAAAAATCCAAAGTTAGGTAGGATGTAAATGTCAGGAGTGATGATTGTTTGAGTAACAGCTTTTTGGCTACACAGAAGTATTCATGAAACTTATTAAGCAACTTTCTAAGTGTAGACAAACCCAAAGGATGTGTGTCTGTTTTGATTTTCCTTAGCAAAAGTAGAAAAAAGATAAAGAGCAGAAGTAGGGCTGATATTTATTTTTCTGCTCATTTGGGTAGATGTGAGGAGCTGTGATTGGAATTCAGTTCACAGTGTTTCTAAAACATTGGCTCCAGTGACAAGCGCAGCATGTAGGTAACCTCTGTTGGACCTGATTCACCACTGCGCTGCTACAGCTGTACGCTGGTATAGCTTCATTTACTTCAGTGGCAGGTGCAGAGAGGGGGTAACGGAAGCACTGTGGCTTGTCTGTCACTCCTCTTTAGGCAGTAAGTAGGTTGAATTAGATGCAGCTCCATTGGTTTCAGTAGCATTTTACCAGGAATAAATTTTACCCAGTGCATAATGTTGAAGGTAGCTCCCCCACCCCCCTTTTTTGTCTTTCTGATCCTGCCTCTTGCATTCCAGAAGGACTTTCTGCTTGCCTTAAAAAATGAAAAATGAGTAAACTAACAAAAAATCCAGATAGTTTTTATTCATCTTTATAGTCCACCTCAGAAAGGTTTGTTGCACTTGACTGCTTCTCAGAAATCGAGTATTGTTATCTTTAGCTACCTGAGCATCAGGTAGCCATACAACCTTAACACAGCCTTCCTAAATCCAGGCAAGGTGAGCTCTTGCACAGCAGTCGAAAGCAACCCCCTACATCATTCCGTGCTCATCCTTGCCCTGCAGATACAGGCAGGGCAATGGACATCCTCTTGAAGGGGATTCCCTCCCCTCCTTAGTGCAAAGCCCAGTTAAATAGGGTTTGTGTACTGGGGCACATTAGAAGGTTGGAGGACAGGTGCCCGGGTTGCAAAGCACTAAGCAGTTTTGACAGCCTGTAAGTCTGTTTCTTCTGTGCTTTCCTGCCCCAGGCTCACCCTCTGTGTGGCCTTGAAGAACATTCCCCTTGCAAAAATCTCTCGTCAGCCTTTTCCCCTCATCTTTTGCAGTCAAAGAAGGGCTCTGGTTTTCTCTTTGTGTTCTGTCTTTTGTTTTGCTAGTCTGACACCACTGTGCAGGGACAGAGGGAGCTGGATGAGCCTTACCGCAACGTGTTTCACCAGAGTGATCCCTGCATTATGGTTAAACATGCCTCTTGCTGTAAATTAAAGTGTGGCATTTCCCACAGGCTGCAATTAGGAACAGAAAACCAGCACTTTGTAAAATATGAGCTGGAGGAGCTGTAGGTACTGATGTTGTCTAGCTTATTGCTAGGCCCAAGAAGGCATTTTTGTCTGCTTTCATGTGTCCCAAAAATCGACTGTTCACCGCTTTGCTTTGGTTGCTGCTTCTGCTCCCAGCACAGTGATCTGCTCCTCGTTCGGCATTTCCAGTCACTGCTGGAGGTACCAAAACTCAGTTTGGTAACAGCTGGTGCAGTCGTGCCACAGCACGCCAGTGTGCTAGTGCATTCGGGAGCGTGTGCGAGGGAGGTGCAGGGGGCTGTTCCTGCAGGCTCCTCTCTGCACGGGTCTGAGTCTGGTTTTGAGGAACGGCCCTGAACAAAGAGGCCTGTAGCTTATTTGTTTTGTTCACGGGAGTACAAGAAGTGAATGTCATCATCCTGAGAATTTCAAAGTGGTGGGTTATATAGCAGGTATAAAGCAGTCAGTGGGATTCAAGCGGCAAGAGTATGACAGGTTTCCCACATGGGAGGAAAGATATTTCTTGCTGGGAGAAGCAGCTGAGACTCGCTTTGTCCCAGTGCTCTGGTGTGGCTCTTCCCTACAAGTGACCAAAGCTTGCCTTTCCCACTTCAGCATTGCTTAATGGTTTGTGATCTTCCCACGCTCCCTCCAGCATAGAAAATTGTTGACTGCAAGAGAAAACCCCCCACCTCCCTAATATCATAAGGGTTCAGGCCAATCCAAACTCACACTTGTCACCATGAGAAACTGGGTGGATCCTGATTTTATTTTTTTTGTGAAAGCTGTTCTCCAAATCAGTGTTCGAAACACATATTGAAAACACGTCCTGACTAAACCCTGTTTGACGTAGATGGGCTGGGAAGAATACCGTACAGCTGTAGTACCGTTTTCCAGACCCATTGAATCTTTTTCTCATGTGAAACACAGTAGCAAACCCAAGAAACAGGACGTCTGTGAAGCTGTCACATTGGCCAGTAGGTTAATGACCTTTGCTGCTAGAAAAAAAAAATAAATCAATGTGTTCATATTTATTTTACTGTACTGACCACTAATTGATTTGTTAATATTTAAGGCATTATTCTGTAGGTTGTTTTTGTTTAAATAGAAAACTCTACATCGCACTTTGGTTTTGGATCAGAACAGGTATTTATTATATTTGTGAAAATGTTTTCCCTCTCATATATTATTGTTTTCTTTCCCTTGATGAAAAAAAACAGCAAACAAACAACAAAACCCACCCCAAAACCAAAAAAACCCAAATCCAACCAGTGGATCTTCTTTTTTTCTTTTCATGCAAAACAAAATGGGGATTTCCTTGCAACTCACTCTTAAATGTCCATTTCTAATTTTTTTATTTTTTTTTTTTTTAGCTCCAACGGTTCCTTTGGTAACTTGGGATGATATTGTCAGAGTCACATGAAGTTCATACTACATTTAAGCATTTCTTTTAAGGCAAGGAAGTAAACTATGGAATCCATGTATTTGTGAGGAGTATGAAAGCGATACTATTTTGTTTGTATTAAGCATTAGCTGTTATTTTGCATTCTGCACTAATGAATAAATGTGTTATAATCTTGGCTAACATTGGTCTATTTTTGACTTTTGCTTTCTTCATGTACATCAAAAGAAACCCTGAAAACCTCTGTGGAGTTGCTTAGGATGGTCATCAATGTAACAAATGCAGATTTTCTTCTGTAAAGCTGCTTGTCTTTTTTCCTTTTCTAGATGCCCATTATAGGGCATTAGAAGGGAAAGCTATTGCCATAAGCACGGATTCATATTTTAGCTTACTAATGCATGATGTCCATTTGCTACGTTACTTAAGTAACACTCTCACTGTAACCAATGGTATCTTGCCCAAGTCAAGGGTAAATGAAATACCCTAGCTAAATATATTATGTTGGCTAGGGCCAGGCAAGGTACATTGCTAAAATTTGTCTTTTACTCTTATGTTTGGGTTACAACACTCTTAAACTTTTGCTTTTTGAGGACTCTATATCTGGTTCGGTAAGGATTTGGTCCTGCTTCAGCTAAAATAGTTTGAAGTACGTTGACTTTAGTTGAGTAGGAGCAAACCTTGAAACCCTTCAGGAATTTCATACTGCTGATGTTTTCTCGTATATGTGTTTTTTGTTTTGTGGGTTTTGTAAAATTTTACAACCATATATACAAGGATGCTCTGGATGAGATGGACATCTGTTGCTGATTATGGAAAAACAAATGCCATGGTTGCCAAAGGATTAACAGAAAATGGAGAAGTATGGACCTGGTTTCTTTGAAGTTAGTGGTTTAGCGCCTATTGTTATGAGCTGGGCTGGCTTTGCCAACTGCATAAAGTTGGAAGTGAAAATAAAATCTGCTTTCAAATAAATGTGGTCAAGCAGTAGTTTTGGGAATCTCTCTTTTAGAAAATTTTAAAGATACACTTAAAAATGTATCTTTTTATCTGAAATATCTGCAGGCAAAGGCAGACTGTGGATTTTTAAAAATAAAATGAGTTTTTCAGTCTGTGTTTTGCAGGGGAAAAATTACTTAATTTAGTTTCCTTCTGCATCTGTCCAGCAACATCATTTGCAAGTGCTTTGAACGTGTTTCATCTAGAGCCTTCTTGACAGGTTGGTTTTGTACATTTGTCCTTATTTTCTTTATATTGTACTGACCCCTGTGAGGGAATAGTTGATGAAAATGATTTTTTTTTTTCTTTTTCTTTTTTTCTTCTTTGGTATATAATAAATCATCTTGCTCCTATCAGCCTTAGTGTTTGGTATTGCCACTGCTCATGATATGGCTGGACTATGCATGACTGAATTGATTTTAGCCTAGCACTGAGTGCAAGTACCTGAGTAATATGTTTTAATACACTGATAAAGGAGTATAGTCCAGTGTAGAATTTGTTACTCTGGAGGGGGGTCAATGTACTTTCAACTATTACTCAGCTGAGTTACTGTGTTCAGTTTTGGGC
>VZTQ01000661.1:0-10835 GCA_013400755.1 Pelecanoides urinatrix
TCTAACTACCAAGATCCAAGGAATACAATTTGAAAACCAGTCCTCATACACAATGGTAATGCAGACTTCTTATACCATTCCACTACAAATATGTTATATGTTATGAATGTGGATTATTGGTGTTTACAAGAGCATATCAGGGCAATGAGGACCCTACCCATGCTTTTTTTTGTTTGTACTCTTCCCTAAGCTTTTGCTACTCCTCCCTGATAGAACAGTTTCAGACGAGATTTACATGGGGTCAAAGTTTGAAAGGCAGTTCTCTGTATGTTGACTTTTCCCAGGCAAAATATATGAGCATGTCTTTGACCCAAAGGAAACATCACAGGGGGTGGAGAGTGTTAAAATGGTAATAATACTCAGGATACGACTATATTCACAGGAAAAATTTCTTGACTCTCCACTTCTCACCCCACCTCAACTTCTCAGCTTGAAATTGCCAGTAATTGATTCTGTGAAATTTAAAAAAACAGTGAAATGATGCCTAAATTTTCAAAAATCCAGTTATAGTGAAATAAATTGAGAGGTTGTTTTTTCAATTTGCATACTGAGAATAAAGGATTTGCATACTCTCTTTTAGATATGTGAACTCTACTTAGCACTCAGGTCCTATTCTTAGGCATTTGCATTGCCTGTAGTAAAAAAAAAAAACCCACCATAATATCTTTGTTTATATCAGTAACTATTCAGTGAATGTGGAATATAGGCAATGATGTATACAAAACTACTTGCTGATATAAGGAATATATATTTTGTAGATGAGTAAACAGACTTGATTAACTGCTTCATTAGAGCACAAGAAAACACATTTACAGTTGAATGAGGAATTGTCATTATACTACAATAATATTTTGGGTTCAGGTATGTACAAATCTATCCCAGAAAACCAAACATTATGAATATAACTTATTGGTTGGGTTGTTTTGGGTTTTGTCTCACTACCACATAATAGGCAATAACTTGGTTGATGTGAAAAGAGCCTGTTGGCCTAAATATTCCTAAAATAATTTGAAGATTTGTAACAGTGTGAATAGCAGCACTTTTTAAAGGTCTTGTTTGTTTCATATATTACAAACAGAATGAGGAATAC
The DNA here is from genome assembly GCA_013400755.1 of Pelecanoides urinatrix. Classification (NCBI taxonomy): domain Eukaryota; kingdom Metazoa; phylum Chordata; class Aves; order Procellariiformes; family Procellariidae; genus Pelecanoides; species Pelecanoides urinatrix. Next base: position 1,091 of record VZTQ01000661.1, read on the forward strand.
ATGTATACTTCACATTTCAATCAAAACCTGGGAGTACATATCCAATCTTTACTTAGGTTAAACTGTCTTTAATTCCTCACAATAACTTTTACCAAAGTGATGCAAAAAAATATGGTTTTCTGCAAGCATTGCATTTATCTTGAAATTTCTTGAGAGTCAGTTGTGAAAATCAAAATGAAACATTTTTTTGTGTGCTATTTTATTATTTGATTTTATTGCAACGAAGAGCAGATTTACTAATTTGACCAGTGAGATTCACTGCAAATGTTACTAGTAATGATTTAATGTATTCTTGCAAGTCATTGATAACAGTAAGAAGCACATGCCAGGAATTGAATCCTGAAAGAGATCACTAGATAGACAGTAACTCCTACAGTGAAAGCCCAGAATTAGCTAGTTTCTGTTTTGCTGAACTTCTGCAGGCTGTTCTTATATCATTCTAATTTCTTCATAAACACGTGCTTCAGTATCAAGTCAAATGCCTTAGAGAAATCTGTGCAGAAGAAACCAATTGTACTTGCTTTATCTACCAAGCATACTACCCTGAAAATTTTTCTGTAAGTTTTTCCAGATTGGCATTAATTATATTGTTTCCTTTAACTTTTTAGTAGTTCATCTGCATACCAGCCGTATCACTATTTTGCACAGGACCGACATTACAATGACGAGCCTGTAACTGTGAAAAGTTGACCAATTTACCCTCTTTAAAATAAATTGCAAAACATCAGCTTCTTCCAGAACGTTGGAGCTTTTCCAGCATTTCAAGGTTTATTGAAAAATCAACATTAATGGCCCAGAGAGCTCCTTAGTCATATCCTTTAAACCTCTTAGTCATAAATTATGTGACATTGCTTTTAAGTGTGTAACTTTAGAAAAGATAATCACCCTATTCATTGCTTTCATCAAATCTTCATGTGACATGATTCAGATACATGTTTAATCCCCAAATAGAACCAATATATTTATCGAACATCCAGTCATTTACTGATAATTCTTATTTTTCTCCAAAAACTGCACAATATCAAGATAAAGATCCTTTTTTCTTTAACTATACTTATTTCTATATATAAAAGTATCTTCTTATGTTATTACTGTTTTTAATAGACACAGGTTAGTCCTGTATCCCTTGGCATTCCATACCAATTTTTTATAACTCCTAGATTATGAGAAATATTTATCACCTTTTTCTTATGTTTTATTTGCCACATGTAACTGCTCTCTTTTACATTCTAAATCACAGTCATTTATAACCAGTGTGGACCTCCTTCTCAAGAGAGACCGTAGATTTTCTGGTACCCACCAAAATATTCTTAAACAGCTCCTCGTTCTCTCTTGTATTTTTCATACTTTTATTTCTTTCTCCCAACATTTGCCTTCAGCCCACAATTGCATTTAACCTGCAATTTTTTCAGCTCTTTGAAAAGAGCATTGCTTATAATTATTTCTGAATGAAGACAATGAACTAGGATAGTACATTAGTAAATGCTTAGAGTATATGTGAAGAGATATAAATATTTTGCAGTAGAAGTTATCAATATCATAAAGTCAAAGATTTTTTTTTTCTATCTTTCTTTTCAAACACTACAATTCCTGTATTCTTACATTTGAGAAGAATAATGATGGAGATAACAAGGGTAAATGTATTTGATAGCTTTCCTGAGTGCATCTGTGAATACCATGTCCAGGTTTTTAGCCATATTCAGTAGCACTGAATATGTGTTAAGTGTTAAGAATTTCTGCCTTGCTGCAGCTCTTCATAAATAATCATATGCCTCTACCACATCCTGCCACACCAGAGAATTAGGAATAGTGCACATGCATAATCACTTAGCAGTATAGTTGAATACCATAGGAACTAAACAGATCCTTCAAAACTTCAGTCAGTCTTGAGCCTCACAACAAATAAAAGATATCCCAATATTTTCTCAGACCTCTTATATCTCTGGTTTTTTGCAACTAAGAACACAAAATGTAAAATATCCTTATCTGACGAAGGCCTGTATCCCTGTTTTGTCTTCCCTGGGTAAGTTTTATACAGATTGAGGTCCTGGCTCAACATCTTAGCTGCTAAAAAGGGTTTTTTTACTTCACAAAACACTTTCCTGTATGTGTCAAATTTATTTCAAACACACATATTTAAAAGTACTGGAATCAACAGCATAACTGCTTTCTGTTTTAATCCTGACTGTTCACACAGTCAACACTACTATTTTGCTTTTGCACTTGGCCTCTTAATCCTTTCCACTAATTAGTTTTTTTACCCTCTAAACCCCTATAGAATGTGCCTGCTGTGTGCATGCTCTGACCTTTAATCACTAAACCCTCCATTTTCCACCCAGATGTTTACTGCTGTTATCTCCCCCTTTTATCTTGGCTTATATATTGACTTCTCATCACTGGATTTGTCCTATTAACCTTGTTTTATTTTTTTAAAGCAAGTCCCACGTGGCATTTCCTTTTTTTAGAAATACATTAGATGACACAATGGTGTATGAAGAGCGTTGAATTCTGAGCCAGGTTATATAAAGCCCTTTGTTTATCTATTGAGGTTCAAGAAAAGAGCACAAAGTCCAGGAATGTGGCACTTTTCTTCAGGACAACTCAGCATTTTGTGGAAATTCTATGTCTTGCAGCCAGCCATGCCCACAAGCTGCAGAAACATTAGTTTATATATGCCAGTGTGTCTGCCCTCTTCTATCCGCAGAGTACAGCTGTGATGGGTCTTACATAGCTACGTAGTGTAAGAGATGTTCTCTCTTTCTTATGTGTTTTATTCCTATCATTTTTCTTATCATCATGTGAAACACCATATTGCAAGTTCTTTGAACCATGCTAATATCTTTTTTGTTTGTACTGTGAAGCTCATTCAATATATCAGTGCTAGAAAAGTGGTTAAGCTTCGGTTAACATTATCTCAGGGTACGTTAGCTAGACATGACCCTCTGTCAGGACAGACTTTGCCCCGCTGAATCACATCTACCCTACAGACAGTTTGTTTGCCCTGTCTTGCCTTGGGGGTAGCAAAAACATTACAATGATTAAAAACTGCTATAAAGGCAGAAAAAGGAGGAATATAAAAAGTGATCAGTTTTCTTACACTTTGTAACCTCCTTTTGGTGCAGAAAAGGTTTGTAGTGTTTTATCTATCAATGACTAGTACCTAGACATTAGTTTTAAACAAAATATGGGGAGGGGGAGGAATGGCTGTGGGCTGCACTAGTTGTCAGAGGATTATAACAATAATAATAATAATAATAAAAGAAAATTTTAAAACCCCACAATCTAAATGCTGGATACTATTTATTTCCCATTTGGTACCTTCTGAATCATTACCTTCCATCACTTCCAGCAACATGTGTTCGAAACATGTTATTGCTCCTAAATAAACTTAAAAGCTCTTGTATCTGGACCTCCTTCATGATTAATAATGAGCTGATGACCTCATCTCTATTTTATAGTGAACAAGTTAATTAATCTGTTAAATCCTCTCACTCTGTTAAAATAAGGTTTCACAGAGTCATGTGAATGCTGGTGTGTACTGTTGCCTGGTATTATTCCTCTGTAGGTGCAGGACTTTGCATTTCCCCCCATTGAACTTCATGAGGTTTCTGTTAACCCATTTCTCCAGCCTTTTAAGATGCCTCTGTACGGTGATGCACCCATCTGGTGTATCATCCACTTCTCCCAGTTTTGTATCATCTGCAAATATGCTGAGGGTGCAGTCCATCCCATTGTCCAGGCCATTACTGAAGATGTTGATCAGTATTAGCCCCAGGATCATCCCCTAGAACATACCACTAATGACTGACTGGCCTCCAGCTGGACATAGTGCCACTGAACACAATCCTCTGGGCCTGATCATGCAGCCAGATTGCTTTGGTTTGGTACAGTTCAGCTATAGACTAGGTCCATAATAGAGTTAACACTAAGTTAATTCATCATGCCGACAAGACAGAAGATTTAAGTAGAGGAATGCTTACCACACAGCAAAACCAAGACAAAATTATGTGACACTATTATGATCCATCAAAAGAAAGGAAAACAACAGAAATATGCACCATCTGTTACAACACCTTATTGGAGGCCACAAGATCAGCTGATCATGGACAAGAGCATGTTCATAACTTCTTTCCAAAATACCATCTTGTATACCAGCTGATCTATAGTTTCATGCTCTTAACTGTTACAAATTATCACATTCAGTGTTTCCTCTTTCCAGGTACTTTATACATGTAATGTATAACATTTGCTCTTTTAGCCAATTATATAGTGAGTATTATATTCAGATTTATATCTATGATATGATTTGTAAATAGGCAGAATGCCATCAACTGGATAACATTGTTGGGAGAGAAGTTATTTTTTATACTCATAGTTAAAATATTTCTTAATCATGGTTGTGTCTATATTTGCCAAATATTGTTCCTTAATGAGGCTTAGGGTCTAGACACTGAGAATGGGATTCACCACACCTGTGTTTATCTGTTGAAGAATTGTGGATTTTGCAGAAACAGGTATCTAGGAGCAGCTTTACTTAGTAAATGGCCCTACCAGGTGGAAAGTCATTCTGTCCAGCTTAATATCTGTTAAAGGATTTCATTAAATTTCTGTTAGAAATAGCTCACACTTCTCCTTGAGTAAATATAAGTAATGAACTTGGGATACACAACTGACCTTTAAATGGCCAAGGATACCTGGACTGAAATCTAGAGTGACTCTGCATTTTTGGTTTCCTCATACGTATTGTACATTGTCTTCACTCTGTGTTTGTACAAAATATGTTTGTCATTGTACATTCTAATAAATGCTATGAACTTAAGTCAGCAATTAACAAAGTTCAAATCATTCAGTAGGATAAACTTCTTTTATGGCAGTAAGTGATCTTTTTATACTCAGACCAGGTAGCATTTTCTGCTCTCATTGGAGGTCAAATCTGCTTGTAGTCGACTAGACATTGAGTGTAGTTGAGTCTGCCCAGCAGTCAGATCCTGGAGAGACAGCCAAGGAAATCCTTTTCTAATGAAGATAAATCCAGTGTCAGGCAGGATTCTGCTAGCACAGAAGAGATGCTCTGATTGACTCAATTATAAAGATGCAGGGTTTATAGGAAATGGATATAGGTGAATTTACTTTTAGTTGAAAAAGGTCAGCACCTTTACTACAAGTTATGATCCTATTTGAGGAAAGCAAAGCCTAAGGATTGTTTTTTCTAAAGGACAGGGTCACAGATGTGTGATCTGTGGAAATCACCTAAGAATTACTGAGGCTTCAAAGTCTTCAGTGTGACTGGAATGTGAAAATCATCTTTAAGTTAAACCAGAATAAGTTACATTAAAGTGTGTTATTATTTCATTTCTTATTATGTTTCCAAGTAAAGAAATAGACTTCATAAAGTTTGCATTTCAGTAAGTAAATTCACTTTCACCTTTACTTTAATGTTTGTTTACTGTTAAGAATTATTTAAAGAGAGCTGCCAAACACTAAGTATCCCAAGAGTGTGACAAGACTTTTTAAGGCTCATCCATTGCCAAGCAGTGACATCTCACAAATGAGACAGAGTCCTCAAAGGTTTGCAGCGTGCTCCTCTACTGAGCTGCAAGAGCACTCTCAAAGCCTCTTATTGCCAGAATGCATTTGACTTCCAACAGACAACAAAGCAAGAGTCTCAGATCCACTGGCATTCTCAGGATTCATTTTAGTCAAAAGTGGCAAATCTGCTTGTGCTAGATTCACAAGGTGATTTTAGACTCAGTATTGCACTGTGCAACCTGCAGGCAATTTGTCAAGGAGACATTGTAAACCCAAGGCGGTAAGTGGTATCTCTACTGAGACAGAAGAGGAATGAGAAACATCAACGTTTGGGAGCAAGGAATGTTTGTATGGTAGGTTAGCAAAAGCAAATCAGAGGAAACTGAGCTCCAACTCACAAAGATTGGGAACATGCATCTGATCAGGATTTGTTAGAAATATCATCCAGACAGGCATCTGCACTCAATTGTTTGTTTCTTCCCTTTCAGACCATTCACCTGGTACCTGACATGCATGGAAGCATGAGAGCCCTCTGCTTCATCTGAAAGATCAGGTTTGATTGAGGCTTAGTAAATATAACATTTCCCAGACAGAAAAGAATAATAATAATTAAAAAACCAATCTCCTCTTTTTCCTCTAACAAGTTTAAATTCTGTACAAAAAATTTTATTTTCTGTAGTAATAAGCCTCTGTCTGAAAATCCCTCTCAGTTATGTGATATTCTACAGCATAGGATCAGTTATGGCTTAAAGTGCCTTGTTAACTGAGCAGACCAGAAATTTACTGACAATCTGGGACTGCAGAACAGTGGACATGATGTGAATGGTAAAAATTTGCTGGAAATGCTTCTTGTTAAACTATTCAGAAATCCTGTGAAGATCTATTGCTGTAATTAGACAGGAACCAAAACTTGATTGGCTTTATAAACTGTATTATTTTGAGCATTCCTTTTAAAATCCTGCGTTCAACAGAGTTCAGAAGTTAAATGTCAAAGAATAAAGATGTTCTATTTTGGAGATTATCCACAAAAAAGCAGGTCTGAAATTTGGCAAATATCCATTTTTCACTGAGTTCTTAGTCAGATAGAGATTAAAAACACTAGTGTAAGGGACTGACAGCTAACCTTCTTGTAATCACTGAACATTGGAAAGAAATCACTATTTCTAAAATCCTTGTAGACCAGGTGACCTGCATTTTTCTCAGGTAAAAGTCCATCCTAAAGCCCTTTAAAAGCAACAGAAAATTTGGTATTGACTGCAAGACCCTACAGATAATAGTTAACAGCAACTGAAAATAATTTTTTATATACTGAGGAACAAATAGGGAAATATGAGAATATAGTTGGAAAAAAATATTTATTTTCTAAAATAATAAGGAGGATTTTCATGCTAAGAGCTGTTAATAAAGTTTATATGCTATGAACAGAAACACAGCAAGCTATAAGGGTATAAAAATCTTTGCATATCTTGAGAATCAATGTATAAAGAATAAAACTAATGAAGTAAAAAAATGGTACATCAAATTAAAATCACAGAACAAACAATATAATATTTCTGTATTTAGGTTTTGGTTTTTTTAAAAAAATACAGACCATAATATGAAAATAACCACTGATGTAGTAGACAAAATGAAAACAAAGGTTTAAGTTGAGAATGATGCTTTTAAGATTAATATTCCTAAACTCATGTGGTAAATTATCTCCTCATCACATGATTATGTTTAAGCTTCTAAACTAGAACCAAATACGAGCACCTGAATCATTTTCCTAAAATTCAGTGTGGTAAAATTAAACGAATTAACAGTACTGTCTGCATCTCTTTGCCTTTCTGTCAAAAGGTGTTGCTATAATTTCATAATTTTAACATGAAAGAGTATTTCAAAATTATGTTAGAACTTACTTTGAAAAATATCAAAATTACATTGTTAAATAAATTCCAAAAACTTCTTTTTCCAGAAGTTTCTTTCAATGTGGATTTTTTCTCCTAAAAAAAAAAACAACAACCAGATTGAATTTGTTTTGAAAAATTTGACATTGCTAAAAAGAAAATTACCAGCTCTGGGCATTTTATACAGCTGTTTGCAACCTGCTTTTACCTTCACAGTGCATTAAGAAGAACTAAAGATTTTTTAACTCAGAACAGGCTTTGCAAACTAGTGAATTGATATGAAACTTCACAGATTCCATGGCTGCTAAGATGCAACACACAGTGACAGGCAATGATGACTACATTCCCTAACTCACTAGCCAGATTAGCTGAGTACAGCAGTACAGTATCCTTACATACTTTAGCAGTACACCATTAGTGTCATTTATTTGCACTACTTTAACACTCAGCACTGAACATGGATCAAAAAAAGACAGTACCTGTCTCAGAAAGCTCACCATCTAAATATAAGACCTGAAATCAAAGATGAATGTGGACAGACAAGGAACAAAGAGAAAGCAATGAGACGTGGCTGATCTTGGCATACCAGGAGACTTAAGTTTTTACTTTATTTTATTTTCAAAGAGCTCCATGGAGTAAGAAAATGAAAGAGGAACTGGAAAAGGATAAAAGAAACATTTTTCAGTTGTTTACAGAGATATCCTCCCAAGAGGCAGCAGGAGGAAAAGCATAAAGGTGTTTGCATAAAAGTCAAACAAGATGGCATCATAGATTTAGTAGGTGCAGAAATGACCTTTTAAAATACCAAGGTGTCAGCTGAATTATTTCATTTGAATCAACCAATTTAAAGAAGGAAAAACAAGACAGCATAAAGACTCCACGAGTATTTGCTTAGAGTTACAGGTAGCTGTGGAATTGTTTGAAGGTTTGTTGCTTCCAAGGCTTTTAGGATTGCATTGGCTGTGCAAATACTAAACCTATTTTAGGGTTCCATTCCACTTTCTTATCCATCTTTAACTTCAGTTAATTGCCTAATTGTGCTAAAATTAAGAGCATTATCTAAGTCTAATTAATAGCCATTGCTGACAGATGAAGAGCAGTGTTCATAAAGTGGAGTGCGGTACTTCGGAACCAGTTATTTCCCATTCTCACTACATTTGCGCTGTTCTCAGTAGATCTGTATGGGGGTTTTTGCATCACTTCAGGACCCTTCAAATACAGGAGAGGTATATGTATTCAATTAAAAAAAAAAAAGAACAGAAGGTTAAGAGGAATTAATATGAATTATAAGGACTGAAGCAATTGACAAGGATGATACCTCAGTTTAATGCATTAAAATACTCCTGCTGAACCGTAGTAACTGTGTGTCTCATGATCTTAGCTTGTGAGCAGACTTGCTTAGCGCTCTTTCATTTGAGAGCACTGCTGATAACTGGAGGACAGATCTCTGTTCCCCTTCCTCCACACAATGATTGGCTCCATTCAGGCACTTCCAGCATGTCTTTAAACCAATAGTCAAATGGTTCAGTACAAGACTATAAAGAGGGTGTAACCTGGAATCACACTATCAAAGTCAGAAGATTTACTATGATATAAAACTGTTGTTGGACAAGAAAGGAGCTACGAAAATGCAATTTAAGGAAAACATAGTTTATCTGAGGCCTTCTAATTACTGAGCTACATTTCCTTTCTTTTTTAAATGTGCGACTTTCTTTCATTTCCACGGCATTCTTCTTTGTTCCTTAAGATTTTATTAGCCTTAGGGATAGAGAATCAGATGGTTTATTTCACTTTGCTCATAATATCAGCTTTTTTTGGATTTGTGATAAATGCACATTAGGCTATATTTTGTTTTAATTCGCAATAAGCCTTCTGGGGTAAATTTGTAAAATGTTACATATTTTTTAATTAAAGATTTCATTAAAACAATCTGAATCAAATTTATTAGTAATTTTGCTTATTGATTTTCTGAGTGGCTGTATATATCTAGCAGAACTTCTTTGATTTCACAGAAATATTAAAAGTACCATACTGATGATATTACTCAAGTCAAATATTATGTCTCACATAGCAGCCCAAAACCACAACGCCAGTGTTAAATGCAAGAAAACCCAAATGGAAAGCTATGGGATAAGAAAGGTGGTTAAAGTTCATGTGTCCTTACATTTCGATTCAATCTTACATGCTTATAGGTGTTTCTGGTTTTCTAATGCATCAAACAGCTCAATGACATTAAATTATCTCATTATACACTCTTCGCTGGATAAGAAACTGGCTGGACAGCCGAGCCCAAAGAGTTGTAGTCAATGGAGCTAAATCCAGTTGGCGGC
>VZTQ01000661.1:11044-76546 GCA_013400755.1 Pelecanoides urinatrix
ACGGTTGGACTCGATGACCTTAGAGGTCTTTTCCAACCTTAATGATTCTATGATTCTATGATTCTATGATTATGCACGCTTCCATTATGTCGATAGAAAGTAGGTGAGTGGTTGGGAGAGAGCTGACACAAAGCCAAAAACTTTTGTGTTGCTTCTTGATGAATATAGTATTGAAGTGAAGGTGAGTGAGAGGGTATTCTCATGAAGACTAAAAAAAAAAAAGAAGGTACCTACAGTAACCAGATACTGAATTTAAAGAAGTCAACTGGAGAGAAGAAATTAAAAAAAAAAAAAACACAAACAAACACACCACCAAAACTAAGCAAATGTAATTATCTCAGTATAAAGTGGAGAAAATAAATGGATTTTTAAGCACTCTGCTAATATACCTGAGGTCTAGTAGTTTCTAAATTGCTTCCAGAGACAGAGGTAGGTTCTGAATGATATCATCTTTATCTAAAGAAATGTCATGGATCAACTAAAAATTATTGGCAGAAAATGGCTGTACTTTAGCAACTCTTGTAATGCAGAACATGAGATTAATCTATGAACAAAATTAATTCCCCAGGTTCTTTAACTACTTTACTATAAATATTTCCATAAAAACAAAATAAGAGTTATTCCTAATAGCTGAGGAATAGTTGCATGTACTTATGTCACGTAACTTAGTGGTTTATGTCCACTTGTAGTACTGGTTTAATCTCCACTTTTTTCTTGCAGACACTATGGAGGAGTAATTTCATCTGTTCCTCCAAGTCTGTGTCAAACTGAAAGTCTATTAAAAAACCACCACCATTGAATTGGAAAAGATTCTGTATGCCAGTTACAAGCTGTTTACTTTAAAACAGTCATGTGCTCTTTAGTCCATGAATCCAAAAGATAGACTGATATTATTAAGAAATTTATAAAACCATATCATATTTATTGGGAAGTAGTGGGTGTGCTTTTCTGTGAACATAACTGGACCTTTCACCTCCAACATGAACTCCAAAGCCCACTGGCAGCCAAGACAGAGTGCAGCGTACAGGAAAAACTCTGTTTATGGGTAAACCATAACAGTCTGTTCCATAAAAGAGTTGAATACTGTAGTAAGCATGTAGTGAACACTACCAAGAAGCAAGGGAAACCTGTTTCCACTGACTACCTTCATGATTTACTTTTTTGCTGCTTTCTGGAGTTTCTTGTTCATTCACATCTAGCCTACTAGGCATGCATGTGAGCACAAAAGGCAGTATCTGTCAGAAATAAAATGTTATTTGCATTAGCTGTTCTGGCCTGAACGAGTGTGACTGGAGGTTTTCACACTCCTTATTACACTAGGACAAAAATACACTTAAAAGAAAACTACCATCAACTTTCAATTTAACCACAAAAATTCTGGATGAAGATAAATTCAGTAAAGAATATAGGCAATACAAAATGTGTGTAAATTCGGTTTTAAAACCAGAGTGTATTTATTGAAATGGACCTTTGAGAATATGAATGTTACATTTGAATCGAGGCTGTACTTATGAAAGGAAAAAAGCTTTGATTTCTTTTAAGCTTGGCCTAAATAAGAGACAACACGAATATTCCACTTGTGGGTAACGAGATGTTAACTGTTTCTATAATTGTATTATCTACTGTTTGTGCCACGTGGGAGAACAGGCTCATCTCACAGAGAAATGCACACAGGCACAGACATAGAACTTCACATGTTGTTTTCAGCACACAGCTATATATTTATACTTCCACAATTTAAGACACACAACCGCTTTGACTCTCAAAGTGCAGCTGATTTTGCATAGCTAGCATTAGAGACTGAAGACAGGAAGTTTTTTTACATGTGCTCAGTTCCATTTGGATACAGCTACCTGTAAGAGAGAGAAAAATAAGCCATAACTTATTGCCCCTCAGCCTAACACACACATCCCACAGAAGAGGCTGTCACACTACGCTTTGCAAATGATGGACAAAGTGTCAGCCCTAGCCCCAGATGAACTCAATGTCAATGTCATTACTGTCATTAATGGCAGAAGCTGCCATTCAAAAGCAGAACGGATTTATGTTGAGGCAAATTAAAATGATTGGAATAGACCATCACCTGAAATAAATTACTCTAGCTCCAACTGAGGACATGGTCCATCACCTCTATGGCTCACAGAAGGTCTCGTAATCTAAGTGTAGTATGACTATCATTTTCTTTCCTTGTGGATTTACATTTAGCTTTTGTCACAAACATTTGATGAAGAGCTCACACATGCCTGGGGGTTATAGGACATGTTACTGTAGCAACCAGAAGAATTATCTTTTTTTTCTTACCTTAGTAATAATCCAAAGTAAGATCAAAATGGGGATGGCGAAAGTCAAAGAAATCTGTGTAACAGTACACCAGAGAAGTATATCACAGTCATGTCAAGGGCTTTGAAGAAAATAGCATGTACTAGTTTTCCATTACAGCAGCAGAATCTGCACAAGGTCTAATGATCAAAAACATTGATTTATTCCTGTCACAAGCCTTCAGTCCCCCCCGGCTTCTAATTAAATCCGTCTTACATTCAGCTCTGGTATATAACCCTTCCGTTGTACACAAGATAAAACCACTTGCTGTACCTAATGCCTGCAGCGCATATCATTACTCTGACAAAATGTTACCCTCAGATAAGGGACCCAAGAGTGGTCCATGTGGATAGGAACAATATGTGAATCTTAAGACTCCAAAGTGATAGGACAGAGGGAGGGTGATTCCATCTCACCACTACGGTTTTATTATTTTTTCGGTTTGCAGAAATTAGTTTTTGACTGAAAATAGCACTCTGAGTGCAACACTTAGCAACTTTGGAGCACAGTTGCCAGACTGATTCTTGAATGAGAAGAAAACAAAGTGTATGCAGCTAATGTCCTGTACATACAATGTACTATGCTACTAACAGAAATTATGACCCGTAGATTTAAGAATAGAATCTGGATTCTGAAAAGCCTCAAACGCTTTGATGTCTGTATCTAAGATTTTGCTTCTACTTTTCTTAATACTGAAGACCTACACGGAACTGTGGTTTTAAGGGGCTAAATTAAGAGAGAATACAAACTGCACGTTGCCTTGTGATTAAATACTCTAGCCCGTGCAGCTAAAGAATAATGATAGTATAGCAAACTTTTTTTCTGACTTTTCACAGCTGAGATCCTTAAATTAAAAACCTTAAGAATTATATTTTTCCAATGTAAGATATCCAAGTATCTGTATAGTTTTCTTTCATGATGCTCACATGTATATTTGTGTGTGTGAGCATCAAAGCAGCCATTTATGATCCTAACACTTTTGTCTCTTAAATGATAACATTAAGATCTTTCATATTTTTTCAGATGTTGGTTTTCTACCTCAGCTTGACTGTAACACAAAATCCACTACATGTTCAGATAGAGACCTGGGGGAAAGGTTGTGATGCCAATAAAATATTACTTTTCAAATTAAAGATTTTTTTAAATTATTATTTAAAAGTATGGGGAAAAAAATCATAAACATATGCCTCACTGCAAAGGAATTTGGGTTTTCGCTGATCTGTGAAGCAGTTAGAGACTATCATTCACCTTCAGGTAACTTTAAAGCATTCAGCTATTTGGTTTATAGTATGTGTGAAGGAGTGTTTCAAGTAGAAAGCATTCAATAAAAGTACAAAGCTCATTCTGCAAATAATTAGCCATGTTTAAATACAATCACATTTGTGCATATATAAACATTCAAAATGTAGTTTCAAATTTCTAGCCTACCCATTACCAAACAAATAAAACCCTGTCATTATTAAAACTGAAGTGCTTGGTGCCGATTGATAAAGCAATAAGAACTCATGGATTTATTTTATCTTTTGTTTCAATCAATTAGTGTAAGAGCAGAGTTAAGTTAGTTTGTATTGCATTCCCTTAGGCTAAGAGGTTTGGGGAGAGAAGGGAACTGCTTTTTTATGAATCTGTATTTTATGCACCTGTGTTTATAAATCACTTAACACAGTGGCATTACAATCTAACACTTTTTTTTTTTTTTAATAATAACAAAGAGCCATCTAGCAGACTGGAAAGCAACCAAGAGTCAGCGTACCTGGGATCCATCATTTCACATCTTGTTCCTGTCTTATCTTCACTCTAAACACAGAGTGTCTGTGTCTCTGTGTGTGTGTGTGTGTGTGTGTGTGTGTGTGAGAAACAGATTTTTAAAATCTCTCCTAGTAAACCAAAGAATACTTAAAACTCAACTCCACATTTTTCCAGCTAAATTAAAGGCCTTGAAGATCAGAGCAATGTAAAGTATTCATATAAATACATATTTTAATTTAAGCACTGAATATGGTGCATGCTATTAATATCGGTGGGGTGGTGGGGGGGTTGCAGTTTTCTAGCTTATTTGGTAAATATGAAAGTCGCTGTTTTAGAATTAAACAAATACCATCACTTTTCTATTAGAATAGCCAAAAAGATATGCATTCATCCATGCTGAATTTTACTAACAGGCTTTCATTTTCTTTTTTCCTCCATTTGATTTATTTATACTATGCATGTTTGACTATTAATCGAGCAGTGTCACTCAGTTTTGAATTATATGCTCAAATAGGAGCAATGAGTTGCATTGCCAGGATTTTTAAAAATATTGCATAAATTACTACATTTTGGTTTTGATAGAATATTATCAAAAGCACATAATGCCTCAGGGATTCTTCATTTAGTTACTATTATCCTTCTCCAAACAATATGCTTTGCTTCAGGAAGACCAACACTTGACCTTCTGTTTCTCTGAAATAGCCTTTTTCATAAGTGATGATACTGTGTGGTGATGGATGCTAGGCAGTTCAGTCCTGCCTCAGTTAGTGAAAGAAAACCATTGCACAGAAAGACCATTGCTTATTACAAGAATCTAGCAAAACAAATACTTTAATTGATAGAATATTTACTATTATTAAATGAAGAGACCAATTCAAAGGTAAATGATTTAACCAAGTTCAAAACCAGGCGATTGGACACCATCTATAAGCAGAGGGGAAAATATTTTCCAGTGGCTGCACAAGAATTCATACACAATCAAATTGATGCATGTAACCCATTATTACCTTAAACTGAATAACCAATTTATCATAAGCCATATTGTCCCAATACATTCCTAAATGGAACATGTCAATATGAATTATAAACTTGCATGAACAATTTCAAAAAGCAGACATTAATTCTCTTACACATTTCACCTGCTATCCAAAACTTTTGTGCAGGGAACTTTTTCCTCACATACTTTGGCTGTTTTATTTATTAGGTGCTATATCTTTGGGCCAGGACAGTCTCTTTATGAAACTGTATATTACATACACAATGGCCACTGTGTTTCAGTTAGGGATTAACAGACTTCTGTAAAACAATTAATAAAATGTAAATCCCACTCAGTTTCTTTATTAAATTATGTAGATAGCTTTTTAAATTTTTTGCTTATGTAAACCAAGGTAACTCCACTGAAATCAACAGAGTGGCGCTACTTTATGTCATCCAAGAATTTGGCTTAGATTCCTGCTTGCTGTAATTCATTGCTTAGGAATTTGAAATCAGGTTGCCCTTGTGCAGTAAATTGAGAACGCTAAATAGTTCTGCACTAGCGCTGGGTGTGCAGGGAGACAACTTTCACCATTCATTAAACACTTCCCTTGGAGCAATTTCTGAGCCTGCTCATGTTTATCTCATTCCTTTTCCTCCATGGTCCCCCTAAAAGAAATATTTTCCTCTCTACTCCATGAGTGCTTTTGCTATGAAGGCGTATGCCTGAGTGACGATCTTTCTCCCTGTGCCATAAGCATGCCAATGCCGTGGTCAGAAGATTCCCGTGTGAAGTGCTGTACAGGGCTTCTCATGCAAGAAATCAGGGAGAAGACACGAAACCTGGGGTTGCCTAGGAATTCTCGCTACTATAATGCATTTTGGGGATTACAATGACCTTGTGAACCCGTAATTGTGTGTCTTTATACGTTCCCAGCTACATTGCAGGTGTCCTCTAGTTCCTATGACTGCTCTAAACCAAAAGCAATTCACATTGGTGAGATCTGGTAAAATGTCTATTCTTTATTTAGTGCCACAGAAATACAGAAAGTCGGACAGAAAATTATATAGTAGTTGAGCTACCTGAGTTTGGCTTGACATTGATTTGATGAAGGTAGTTGGTCTCAGATCTTCAAAGCTGTTTAGTCACCTGTCTCCCATCAAACTCAGTGGGAATTCTTCTACGCAACTTGTGAATCTGAGCTTTCATCTTTTTAGTCTCCTGGCTGCATTTTCCAGTACACCAGGATCTTCTTGCCCCAATCTTCCTTTTCCATTAGGGATCAGAGAGGAAGAGAAACATGGGACATTCCTGCAAATCCCCATGCCTAGTCAGAGCTGCATCAGGTTCCACTATTCGTTTGTCTGCTTTGTGCCTCATTTGCCTCCCGTTATAAAAATTTAAAAAGTCATTAAGTTAAAATGTAGAAGTAAAACAGTTCCCCTCCTCAGAATAGTGTGCAAAGACTTAGGCTAGTGAGAGTCACTTGCTCAGTGTAGTGGTAATGGTGGAGATAAGAATCAGACTCTGCACAAGAAATGAGGTACTTGTCCGGGCAATTTTGTCACTTGTATAACAACGCACTCAGCAGCATGACTAAGAACTCCACAGCTTTACAACCCCAAGTCACATGGCTCTTCCATTAGGGTATCACAAAAACAATATTATGCATATTCCAACATTACTTTATATGTTTATAAGATTCCCCCCAAACCACTTAAAAACAGTAAAATTCATCCACTGGCCAGAGACAATACAAGCAAAAGTCTAAGGGAGAAGAACATGTTGTGAGGAAATTTATAGGGACATGGATAACTGGACACAAAATGGATGGACTACTGCCTTTTCACTGTGTAAACAGCAGATTGTGGTACTGCTGTTCTTTGAGGATAAAAATGTTATTTTCCAATCCCACACAAAAGATGTTTAGTTTCTTCTCAAAATGCATAACAAGCACCAAAGAAGAATAAGGACCTGTCTTCCTCCCTCTGCCTCTGTATTCTACATTCATTGCGCTTGCATGGCAAATATGCTCTTATTGTTCATTTTCTGTGACCGAATAGTATATAGAGGTCTCACCAAAGATCAGGATCCCATTGTGCTGGACAATGGACAGCAACATAGCAAGAGGCAAGGTACCCTGAAAATTTTATACACTAAACAGACGTGAGCAAACATAGGAGATAAACAGACTAAGTAGCTTACAGGACACCTGTGGTAGACTGGAGATGTGGTCCCATCCCAATTCATTACAGCAGGAGAGCCCAGCTTTAAGATCTATGTCCAGTTAGCCAAGGGAAGACGTGTAACCCCAATGCTGCTCCCTGTTCATATCTGAAGGGCCCTTAGGAAGGAGAGCAGGCTGTATCAGGCAGCCCACTGCCAGACCTCCTCTTCCTGAAGCTCCTCAGTTATGGACAAAGGGAGAGAACAGAGATTGACACCTTAAGGGCAGATGTCCGATGGATCAATACATCCTCTGCAAGGCATCTTTGCATACCAAGGGGAGTATGGGATGGCCAAGCTCCCAGGGCAGGTGAAAGTATGCGTCAGGTATAGTAAAGTTGAGCTGAGCACAGTTAATAAATCCAGTGGGTTCGGGATGTTTGTTTCACATGCTGGCCCACTCTGAAGGGAGGGCAGACGTGGCAGAGGGATTCAGTGACACATGGCTAAAGCACGGGGCTACCCTAGCATCACTGAAGGAAAATTTCATTGACCAAGACCAGCTATAAAAGTTTACTTCTGGATTGTGTGATATTTGCTGAAAAATCCCCATACTTCTGTTGTGTTTTCATTAATCCACTTCCCCTTTTTATTTATCTGTTAATCAGGTTTTGAAACTAGTTCTCCTACAAGCACAGACTTACTGAGATACAACCATTGCTTCCTTTAGCTGTGCTCAGACCCTAACATCCATGCTCATATATCTAAAGCTGGACCTGGAGAGTAATGGAGTACATCCAGGCTCTGCTGGGCATATGCTTCACAAGTAGTAATTAGCTATGTAAGTTGTTCCTTTGAACATTGCTGGAGTTTCCTTTTCATGATGACTGTGAGGTAAAGCCTTTAGTCAGATTCTCCAGTGTCTTATGAATATTAATTCCAGAAAAGAATTTGAGCAAATAATTAAATTGTGAAGTCTCATATATGCTTTATGAAGCCATTGTGTTTAGTCATGTCCAGATTTTGTTGTAGGGACCACTGACAAATGCAGAATAAAAAATTTCAATCACCATTTATTTTGTCATCAGTTTTCCTTTCCTGGCAAAAAGGCTTTTCTCTCACTTCTGCATTTATTTATGTTATTCATGGAGTGATATAGTGGAAAAACAAACATTCACTTGAATATTTCTTCCCTGATACGTAAAACATGAGGGACTCTAGGGGACCAGGTTTTAAAAAACAATAGCGTATTTCCAACAGCAACATTAACAAACAGAAATTTTTCCAGATACAAGTTATCTGAATCCCCAAATACAATATTTCTCTTTGATTCGCTGCTCTATCTTGCCTACAGTTAGCATAAGAATTATTTGAGCTCAGCAAAACTACTTACAGAGAATATGCATGCAATTACATTGAATCTGGCTGAAAGGACAAGTTGGTTTCTGATACAACACTGAGGGACATAAGCCTTCATTTTAATTTTTATATAGGATGTTTACTACCAAACCTGAAGCTGGTATATATTGTTCTTGATCCATTGACTGCAAAGGAGAGGCATTGAACTCCACAGTGAGGTTTATAAAAACCAAAAATAAATACAGTATCCCTGCATGCATGCAGAAGTTCACATTGACATAAAAAAGATCTCTATAGGTCTAGTCAAGGAAAGCTTGGCCTTGTTTTCTTCAGTTCACAGAGCCTTGTTTCTATTATTTTGGAGTTGAATGCGTGAAAGAAAATTCTTACATTTGTCATATAGTGCACATAACAGACTTCTTTCAACACTGTATAACTTCAGCTTTATGCAGCCTGTTGTTGTTTTCATAATATGGCATAAAACTCAGAGTAATAACTTCTTTTATCTGTTTAAAAAAACAGAATTAGAATTTAGAAATTTTATGTCCAATTTTATTTGTAGGTTTAATGTATTAGTAGCAGATCTTGTGCTAAACTTCATCACTACTTTTTTCATGAGGCATGATTTTAAAATATCGTTTGACTATAGTGATGGTCGTTTTGTTAAAAACACCACATGAAAATATGACACATGACATGCTTTCTCTAAAGAACATGCTATTTCTGGGGGTGTGTTTCAGAAGTTCTGCTATAAACCATCTGATCTACTAAGTATAATAGCTATACAACACCATTTTCAGGACATTACATCTTATTTAGAAATTCTGCCTTTTTAACATCACCCTCAGTAAACCTCTGAATGTGCCAGATGTCCCAGGTGAACCATAAAACCAATGCAATATTAATATATATACATGAATTATCACTATTAATTATAAAAATGTGGTAGATAATAAAAAAAATGTTACTGTAAAATATGAAAAGAAATTTCGGCTCAGGATAAACATGTATGCAAAGAAAAAGAAAAGGAGGTGAGCACAAGGACCAAGCACCATTACAAAAAAATCACCTGTGAAATTAGTTTCCAATTTCAGATAATGACTTTGGTGAAATTATCAGAATAAGCATTACTACATATCAATACAATTATCTTTTTTTTTTTTTCCCCTTTTACCTGAAATATTGCAGTGAAATATATGAAAACATGAGACAATTTTGTAAATTCACATTTTGGACAATTTTCACAGAAGTTGTTAGATATTCTACTTAATGGAAACCTCAATACCACTTTCATTGTACTGGATCATTTGGATTTATGATAATTTTCATCCTTAAGGAAGTTTAGTCACCTTTCACTCACTATAAAGAGATCCTGAACAACTAGTTTAACCTATATGTAGTCTTTAGTTTAACCTATATATAGTCATTAGTTGGCTATATTTTCTTTTTTTTTCCACAGAAATATCTAGGACAAAGTGGGTTTGCACAAAATGCTATCAAATGAGCAGATGACATATCCAAAAAGAAACAGAAGTGTTTTCTGTTCCAATTGCCTGTACTGAAAGAAACCCCGCCCCACAAAAAAGAACCCCTAAAAGAGTAAATCTGATGTTGATATTTGTGAGCTCAGTAGGAGAGTACTGGCATTCTGGTACACCTCCAAAGCACCGAAGTGATGACTGATGTACAGCTTGATGTGGTGAAAGGTTGGAATCTGTAAGAGTGTGAAGTGACCATACATCCACTATTGGAAGTGTTTTCTCTTCACTTCGATCTCCATGCTTTTTTTTTTTAATGTACTCAGTAGTAAGTTATATGATCCTGAAAAAGGTATTATGCATTTATTTATAAGAATTATCTAAAAAAATAACACATAAAGGAGGCAAAACTAGAATAGAATCTATTGAATCTTTTTTTTATATATATATTTATAAAACAAGATTTCTTGTTAACTGGAACAAACTATTTGTTATAAAACTTGTTCATGGGAGAAATGGGTATTTTTCATTGTTTTCAGTTCAGAATGAAAACACATTTTGATATGTTAGTGTCTTCCACACAATCTAAAACCTGGGTTTTAGTAATAAAGTAAATGTTCCCATGGATCAGATTTACAGTTTTTCAGCAATGCTATAAATACATATGCTTGTTATTGTTGTTTATATTAAGGATCATTTTCATTATCTTCTTATTAAGAACAAAGTTTAATCAGGATTCATATTAACTATTAATTTTGTCATGAAAATATAATTTCTAAAGTAAAACTATTGGCATTGCAACTAAAAAAACAGCGCAAATACAGATTTTAAGATTTAAAATTCTCAAGTGCGTTTCATTTCAAGCTCAATTCTTATTTGTCTAACAAAAAATTGCTAAGGAAAAGTATAATGACTTAAAATTATTTGAACTGACATGTTTTCTACTAGATATACATGAATATTTATGTAGTGTAAGCTTTAGGAAATGAATGGTATTTATGCTAATAAACAGTAATGATTCCTTCCAATCAGCTTTATCTTAATGTAGTTCTCTCATTACTGGTGATGGGATTCATACCAGCTGACCTGTAATAAAAGAGAGTTGCATTAGCCACCTAATCAAAGCTCTCATAGAACAGCACAGCACTTTTTGAAATGAAAAACCTTGGGGAGGGGGTCGGTATAGGCAATACCATAAAATCTGGTAACAAACATGAAAAGTAATGCAGCATGACAGCCATAAAAGGTGGAATGAAAATGTTCATTTAATAAGAAGGATGTATTTGCTATGTTGGAGCTTTCCAATAACCTTTTTTTGGTTCTTTTTTGAGCTTTTACCTCCCATTTGGTTAGTTGGGTCTATTCTTTCCTGTCAGCAGTGCTCCCTTTTGGCACGTAAACTGCCAAATCAACATGATTAGCAAGGTTTGTAACATGGCAGCAATATGACAGTTATACAACTATTCCCTCCAGCCCATACTTTAAGGTTAATTTGAGGCCAAGTTCACATCATTCTAGACTAAGCTACCCAAGCAGGAGGCTATTCCATGCCTAGCCCTCATGGTCCTTGCGGGTGTTTCCTGCTTTCTGAATACCGTGCTGCAAAGGGAAGGCAAGAGGGGAGAGGCATTGAGATTTTAGTGGGAACTGACTATGTCCTACCCTTTATTTCATGAGTGTAGGAGGTAAAGGAAGGAAATAATCAATCACTCTTTGGAGGTCTGTCCGAGGGCAGCATGGAGAGAGGACCAGGGGCAGATTTTCTCTTTGATAAACACAGTTAAGATTACTTTTAACACTTGAGCAGAGCCAACTAAAAGCCCATAACCTCCTTGTTGCATGTAAAAGCTATGGACCTTACAAGGTTTCTACCTGTCTACTGTCATTGTCAGTGAAGTACCCATGACATAGCGGGTGAGAGGAAAGGACACAAAATTTAATCTTTCAATGTCAATGTAAAAATAGAGTCTTGACAATAGTACTCTCTGGAAGCCTTGAGGGTTCGGTACACAAGGTGACAAGGAACCGTGTTAAAACATGGTTGCAGAAGTAATGTGAGGAAGTGAGGGGATGATTTTTAGAAACCTTTGAAATATATTGATCCTATAAATAAAGGATAATTTCTGTCTAGGCCAATATGGAATACGCACTGGTATTTGACTTAAAAGTTATAAAAGAGTTGAGGTTTGTGGATTTGGTTTTGGTTTTGTTTTTAAAAAGATTAGGGGGAATCTAATAAGGCAATAAGAAAAAGCAGTCTCAGATGGTTCATCCTCAAAGAGTAAAATTTTCATCCTCAAAAAAAGATAGAATTCAATAAACCTCAGATAGGAAACATCAAAGAATAATCTCACCACATAAATACGGACCTAAAAATAGACAACTAGATCAAAGGAAAACGTGTTTCTATCATAGTAGAAGTCTATAAATACTGAAAATCTATAAAGTAAAGACAAATGAA
Organism: Pelecanoides urinatrix; assembly: GCA_013400755.1. Lineage (NCBI taxonomy): Eukaryota > Metazoa > Chordata > Aves > Procellariiformes > Procellariidae > Pelecanoides > Pelecanoides urinatrix. Next base: position 23,553 of record VZTQ01000661.1, read on the forward strand.
CTGAAGGGACGGATTTGAAGTGAGGATATGGACACAATAAGCATGGAAAAACTTGGACTGAGAAACGGATCACTTGCATGCCTGGAGAAACAAGTAGATAATATATAAGAATGACAAACTAGATGAGGCTGCTAGGGAAAAGTTTCATAAGTTAAAAAAAGCTTAGAGTTAAATATAGTAAATACATTAAACAATTATCACAATTTATGTGAACCAAAATGTCATGCTTAGATTAGAGGAATATATTATTTGGGTTACATTATATCATCATGTGTCCATGATAGTGACTTAGAAATGTTAACATTAAGGCAACTACAAGGAAAGAAAACACAATAATAATTGGACACTTTAATTAACCCTCAGATTATCTGGGTGTAACAATGAGTTATGATAAAGAGTTAAATAGTGAGATACCAAAATTACTACTTTGTGAAATAACCAAGGGGAGAATATGTATGGTTCAAAATGCAGTAGCTGAAGCTTCAGCGGCACGCTCTTTAAATAGCATGCTCTCTCAGACTTCCCTCATTCAAAATCCTGGTATGACTGAAAAGTTCTCCCTCCTCCTCAAACTACATCAGCTTCATATAAAAGAAACTTCTGAAAAAAAACACAAGAAAGCATGGTAAAAGCAAATTTGGAGGAGCAATCAAAGCAAAAAAAATATGAAAATGCATGGACAACAGTGCTTAAAAGCATTATGCCAGAAGCCACATACAACCTCTGGCTAAAAGGTGTTTGAAAAAATCAAAGAACTAAAATCAGACTGCATGGTTATGTGGCAGAGCGAAGAAGGCTTTTAGAGCATGAGAGCAGCCATGCTGAACCAGACCAAAGGTCAGCCAAGCCCCATGTCCCACTTCCATCAATGACAACAAGCAGATATCAAAGGAAGATCAAAATGATGAAGTATGCAGTGAATACTCTCTGAAGTCCCAAGTGATACACTACTCAGGAGCTTCTTGAAACAGAAATGGCCTTTTAGTACAATCAGGTCTCTGGTATTTCTGTCTAACATCTCAAAGTGATATTTTCATCCATGAACTAGTCCAGTTGCTTTTTCAATGCATGCAAGCCTTTAGCATCCACAATATCCTGAGAAAAATTCTTCCAAAGTGTAACCTGTGGAGATGCAGCTGCTTCCAACTTAACACCCAGATTTGGCTCAGTTTTACTGAGTAACCTGTTCTTCAACTGTAAGGGGGTATGTAAGTTAACACCTTACAAGATAAGGAAAGTAAAATGCACAAACTGAAGTGAGAAGGTGACAATTAGCAACTCAGGGGTTCAAGAGAAAAATACTGGCTTGAAACTACTAAGACATATGGAAGAAGCATAGAATCTGCTTTTTGGCAGCACCAAAGACCAACCCATGTCGGAGCACAACAAGGCTGACGCTTCCCTACCACCATCCAACTGCTGATCCAGAGACTCCTCACACGTCTCACAGTCCTGTGGACATAGGAATGGCAACCATTGCTCCCTGTTGGGTGCACTAGCTGTTAAATAATTGCAGTGTGCTTGGAAGTGGTTCATATACTGCTTGCAGTATCTTTTTGTGTACAGTAAAGAATGCTGGAAGAAAAGTGACCTGGTGAGGAGGGTTAGCTACACAATTATGTAGAGAACTACCTCCTTTTTTATTTGCTTTGAACCTACCACCTGCTAACAGCATGTGATACTCTTATTCTTGCTTTGGAAGAGAAAATAAACCATCTGTCTTTTTTTATTTTTTCCTTTTCTCTTATGATTGTACAGATTTCTGTCAAAGCCTTCCCTCAATTGTCACTTTTCAATCTGAATAGTCCTGGTCTATTTATGAATTCCTTTGACTGCCATTCTATATTTTTGATTATTCTTGGTGCCTTTCTGTGAACCTCTTCCAGTTCTGTTACATCCTTTTTTAGATTTTGGCATAACAGCTTTTTACACTGATATGATTATGTTTTCTGTTTTCTTTTCTACTCTTTTCTTAATAATTCCTAAGATTCAATTTACTTTTCTGACCACTGCTGAGCACTGAGCTGACATTTTCATGGAGCTATTCATCATAACTCTAAGATCCCATTCCTGAATGATAACAGTCAATACAGAGCACCTCACTAAAGGAGAAAGTATTTTTTAAAAGTAGAATTTGTATCCAGACAAGGAAAAAAAAAATGAACATAAGCTCTGTCATTTTAAACGTAAAAGCAAAAAAGGATGCTGGAAAAGCAATGGGCTTCTAAATGGTTTTCTAATATTGAAATATATACATTTTATTTGGTTTACATGGCAAGATTTTGGTAGCAGAAGGGCTGCAAGGGCGGTGGCCTCTGTCAGAAGAGACCAGGGGCTGCACCCATGTTGGACACAGATGGTTCCAGACACCTCCAAAATGGACCCACCATTGGCCAAAGCTGAGCCCATCAGCGATGCTGGTAGTGCCTCCGTGATAGTATATTTAAGAAGGGGTAAAAACCCCTGCACTGCAGGTGTGAGAGAGGAGTGAGAAAATGTGAGAGAAACAGCCCTGCAGACACCCAGGTCAGTGAAGAAGGAGGGGAGGAGGTGCTCCAGGTGCCCGAGCCGAGATTCCCCTGCAGCCCATGGAGAAGACCATGGTGAGGCAGGCTGTCCCCCTGCAGCCCATGGAGGTCCATGGTGGAGCAGATATCCACCTGCAGATCATGGAGGACCCCACACCAGAGCAGGTGAATGTGCCCTGAGGAAGCTGCAGTCTGTGGAGAACTCTCACTGGAGCAGGTTCCGTGGAGAGGAACCCACGCTGGAGCAGGTTCTCTGGCAGGAGCTGTGGCCCAATGGGGGACCCACGCTGGATCAGTCCATTCTTGAAGGACTGCACCCCATGGAAAGGATCCAGGCTTGAGCATTTAGTGAAGAACTGCAACCCGTGGAAAGGACCCACGTTGGAGCAGGGGAAGACCATGAGGAAGAAGGAGTGGCAGAGATGAAGTGTTATGAACTGACCACAACCCCCATTGTCCGTCTCCCTGCACTGCTCAGAGGGAGGAGATAGAAGAGTCAGCAGTGAAGCTGAGCCCAGGAAGAAAGCGGGGTGTGGGTGGAAGGTGTTTTCAGATTTGTTCTTATTTTTCATCATCCTACTCTGCTGGATAAATAAATTAAATTTATTTCTCCAAAGTGAAGTGTGTTTTGCTTGTGGTGGGTGATCTCCCTGTCCTTATCTTGACCCATGAGCTTTTCAAACATATTTTCTCCCCTTGCCCTGCTGAAGAGGAGATGATCGAAATGTAAAAAGAACAGAAAAGATGTGGCCACAACAGAAAAGCTGACTGAATATTTTGCATCAGTGATCACTGTGGAAGTCAGAGGGAGCTTTTCTTATGACAAACAAGTCATTGAAACAGTCTCAGACTGAAGTGTCAGTGGAAGAGATTTTAGAATAAATTAATAAAATGAAGAGTAAAATATCTCCAGCACCATATGTTATTCATTCAAGAGCTCTAGAGGAAATCAAGTAATGAATTGTGTAATTGTTAACTGTGGTATATAATTCATTAATAAAATCACCATTAGTAAACGAAAATAATTTGACAAAAGTTGTGGATTTAAAAATTGATTATTCAGGAAGACATGAGAAATTATAGGTCTGTACATTAGACTGCAAATTGCTAGAAATTGTTGGTAGATTTTGCAGAAACGTAATGTACATGGAGCAATAAGACATAGAAAACACGGCTCTTACAGAGGGAAATCGTACTTCATAAAACTTTTAGAGTTCTTTAAAGAATCAGTAAGCATGTAGAAAACTGTGATCTAATGGGCAGAGTGGTTTTGGATTTGAAAAAACTTTTGACAAATTCCTGGATAAAGAGGGAGATCTATGACAAGATGGTAAGAAATACTGTTTTCACAGTGGAAGGATATTGCCATTGATGTGGCTGAACAATTGTGTTGGACTTGTGATAGGACTTGTGATGTTCATCAGAAGAGATATTCTGTGGAAAGGTGATGTGGAAAAGTTTGCTGATGACAAAAATATTACAGTAGTCAAAAGTGAAAGTAAGTGCAAAGTTTTGCGGAAAGATCTCGCAAAACTGACTGAATGAAGGAAGTTCAATGTCACTAAGTGCAAAGCCACAGAAATGGAGAAAAAAGGTAACACATACACAATTTGGGTTTTTAAAGTACCTGTTATCTTATGATAAAAGCTCTTGGATGGCTCAGTGTAAAGATCCATCATAGTCAAAAGGACATTTTTAGGAAATTATTAGGAATTATAAAAGAAAAATAGAGAACAAAACTGTCACTGTGATGCTGCATAAACCCATGTTGGATTAAAAACTTGAATACTCTCCGCAATTCTGGTCATCCAGTTAAAAAAAACATAGCAGATTATTCTTGAAAAGTTGTCCTTTCTACTTCCAGGTGACATGTTCAGATAAAATTAGAGAGGTGTTTCTTCTTCACCTATCCTCCCTAAATAAAAGGTCATTTCTGTGATAATGAAGTGAGCTGGACTAGACCTGAGGTGTGCCTGACACCTGCCTATTTGATTTTATAGTTATATCAATTGATCTAATAAAGGATATTACACTTCCCTGCAAATCTCGTCTCTCTAACTCTCCCAAGGTCTTTGGAAAAGTAACATAAAGAGCTTCCTAGCAGCCTCTACTTCTTTTTGGTTAGCCACAGAGAGAACCTGGGCTTCTCTGAGCAACTTGTGGCCCCCTTGTCCACACTTCAGCCCTGAAGGGTATATTTCTATGTCTTCCAGAATCTGTTCCAAATTGCATCCATTTTAGGAGGCCTTTTCTAGATTAAATCCAATCTGAAACTTGATTTTTCCTACTTCAAAATGAGTGAGATATGCATCTTGCTTTTCACCATCTATTATTAGTAGAGAACTCTTCCCTTGACAGCTTTTCAGGAATACCTAGCTCTAAATGTTAATATATTACAAATGCCCATCTGTTCCAGTATTGCAGGAAACATGCACTGCTTTTAAGTATCTTTCATGGTGAGTAATCTACAAGCAGGCTCTGTTTACAGCTGAAATCAACGTCCTTGTACCTTTTCCACTTAAGCTAAAGAGCAGTAAAAAGGTTTCATTCATCATAATCTTCATGCCACTAGGAACAGAAGAACAAGAATTGTTTCTGGACTCTTTTAGAAACACAGATGGAAGAAAAATCTTTGTCCTAAAGCATGTTGAAGTATCAACGTGTTGTAAATTCAGATACAGATCAGGTGAATTACGGGACTCTAGGTACAAAACGAATGCACCGGCATTCATTTGTAATTCATGTCTTTACAGATAGAAGTGAATGAATAATCTCTAAACAGAGAAAAAAGAAGGGCTAAAGCAGGGGTCTTATGTTTATTTCCTCACTTTAATGACAAAACAAGAAAAGGGCTAGAAATGTCACTGACAGTTCCATGTGATGGATTGGTCTATACGCCTGAACATTAGGAACAAGACACCCTTAATATCTGAAAGAAGACTGCCTAGCGTGTAAACATTAGATAGAATCGAAAGCGGCAGTTTCCATGGGCCCCCTACCACGAGAATGCACAGGGGGTGTACGTGCTTTATTGCTTGACACTCATGCATAAAGACAGCACAGCTTCTGCAATCTAAGTGAAGCTCCTTAGGTTTAATGTTCCATTGAAATTTTGCTGAAATGTAAAACATATTTCAAAGGAACAAAACATTTTCTCAAGCAGATACCATTTGACTGTCATGGTAGATTTTTCTCTTTTATGGAAGCTAATTCCTAGAACAGACATATGTTGGAAAAGCCAAACTGCCAGGGTCACCACTGGTACCAGAAAGATGTTCAAAGTAGCATTCTAACATCAAAGTACATATGTAATTGAACTGATCATTCAAAGCATGCCAGCAATGCAGCAATAGCTGCACCCATGCAGCACCCCAAATCCCTCACAGACTGTGATGGAATCAGATTTCACTGATATTTGTTTTGATTTTTATTTCTAACTTGGACTATTTACAATATACATCCTGAATCAATTGTATTGGCACAACTAAGCAGTGTCGAAGGGCCGCACAGGGGTAAGAATAATTGGCTGAAGGTGGTGGCAATCTAAGCTTCTTAAGCCAGCTTTGCTGACAAAGGCAATTTTTCATGAAAATACGTATGAGGTACATAAGAATGGAGAATCAGGTTCATATTTGTTTGAAGAACTGTAGGAAGGTTTTTTCCCCCAGTTCTATTTTTCTTTTTTTTTTTTTAAAGAAAGAGCATTGACTAAAATTTCTCTCTTCATTAATCAGATTTTTTGTCCATGCAGTAGTTAGCCTTAGTACATGGTTAGTATCAGAAAAAGCAGTGCAGTTCTGTACAGAGAGTCTCTTTCAAAAACAGAAGGTATTTGCAATCTGACAAGACTCTCGCAGCATCCACCTTGTATAGAACTCAAAGGAAAAAAATACACATTTAAAAAACAATTTGGTTTAAAAATTGAAATAAGAGCCTTCAGACAGTTTTTCTGGAGAAACAGCAAGGGATAAAATACAAGTCTGTAGGAGGAAAATGCTGGGCAAAATTAAGGGAAACACATAAAAATTAATCCCCATTAACAACTATCTATGAGATACCTCTAGTCATATGTCATATTTTAAGAGGACAGCATAACTATTTCAATATCAAGCTTGAATCATCATCTAAACAACCATGTTGTGATAATACTTTCAGTGTTTCTCACTCAGCATATAGGACAAGTGCTTCATAAGAGGTTCATAGAAAGAGGACAAATGTGAATTTTGTAAACATTATATGGCTTTTTTCACAATCTTTCACTGTATAGCTAAGTACTTTGTTCATGTTTCAGGCCAACTGCAATGAGTATTTGTTGTTTTGAAGGATTTTTTTCCCCTTTTTCCGTTCTTTTTAAATCTTCCTTCATTATTCTTTGAAAGTTCAGAGATCTTTTGTAGCTGTTAAGTATCATCTGCTATCATCAGCCTGCTTCAGCCACTCCTACTTCTTTAGGCGGAAACCTTGCTTCTTTCTGGGAGCCTCACTCCAGAATAACTCTGGGTTAAACTTGCTCTGTTGGTTGTTCACAGTACAAAGGCTGAATTTCAGCATATTCACATTTAGGTGCTAAGATAAACAGACAGGTTCTCCCTCTGGAGGCTTTCAAAGACATCTACTGTTCTCCATTCACTATATAGGAATCTTTGTCATTTACCATAGGAGAATTAGGTATAAAACTTAGTCCAAATTTTGTGTTTATGCCACTCAAACTGGATCCCAGACAAAACATTTTTTTTCTTTTGCAAGGAGAGGGAAATCTTCCTTTAAAACATGGAAACTGACTAAGAAGCTTTGCATTCTTATCTGTTTGGAGTTTGTTTGGGGTTTTTTTTAACTTTATTTCATGCAAATTTACACTGCAGATACTATAAAATATATTGCATATCATTCTAAGTTTTCAGTACAAAGCAATACTTTAGTGTATTCTGTTACACATTTTGGAAGCAAATGTTTTAAATAATTTAAATTATTTGTGCATTTGCTCTTGTATTTATTTCCTTACAAGTTTATGTGACCCAATCTTTGCAAATAATTTTTAAATAAATTAATATTTTAAATTAAGAACATAAACTCACCTTTGAGTGTCATTACAATCAAGGTACAGGTAGACAATAACCTTTGGGTTATGTAAAACAATTAATTTTTGGACAAACTCTTTCTGTTGATGGAAAAATGAAGTGGCTAGAATAGCAACCCTGATACAAATTAAGGCCTCTTTCCACAGATATCCTAGAAGCAATTCTGTGACTAGCCAACTCTTAGGAAGACCACTGAGAGTGGTAACAAATAACACATAACCCTGTTTTTTAGATCATTTTGCTCAATACCATAGTGGTACAGATACTGACAGGGGATTAATCCTTCTACTGACACATGGGAAAATTGGGCTGCTGAAGTAGATTCTGGCTGCAGGCCTCCATAATAACAAAGACAATACTCCTCTTGGTGATATGTGAGTATTATGAGAATTAGTTAGAGATCACTTCCCTGCTATCTTTACAACTGACTGTGCTTCTGCAAGGAACATTGCCAGAGTAATACAAATAGGTCTATCCACTGCTGGGATTAGTTTCAGTAAACTGTTTCTCTTGTGAATCCAACTACAAATCATTATGATTTACGATATGCAAATATAAAGGAACCATCAAACTGCTCTAGGTAAAAAGGGGCAGTGGAGACATTTGTTAAGAACATTGTTCTTGTCATTGTGGGTACCTTACTGCAAAAGTGAGGATATTATGGTTTTTATTTGATCCCTAAAATTCACTTCTAGTGCTTTGACAAAGGAGATTGTAAAACACAAGAAGCAGCTGAAGAAATGCAGTTAAAAGGGAACAAACCAAAGGTTACCCTATGCCAATTGCATGTGAAAAAAAGTCAGAGGGAGTGGGTAACAGAACTGTATTTTACTATTAAAAGACTACCACAAAAAGAAACAAAGTTGATATCCGTGTTCCTATTAATTAATACCATCACAGGGATACCAGATTGCCCCCCTGAGACTGCCTTCTAGTTCTCCCCCTGCAATTTATTTGATTCCTGTTCTGCTGCCCTGCACCATGGTTTTTGCAGAGACAGCACTACACAGGACTCTGCATTCACCCTAAAAGACTTTTGCATTTGTGGTGCTTGCTTGGCAGAGGTGGGAGAGAGATGGAAGGTACAAGCATATTCCTGTCTTGTCACAGAGGGCAAGTGCAATGGGGCCAGCAGGCTTTTATGGATGTGATTATGGCTGAAAATAGTCTTGTTTAGGTACTCTGGGGTCCTATGACCTTGAAAATTCCTATTGTTTTTAATGACATTATTTATAAAATAGGTTGTTCCCATTATGGTATGAATCAGGGTGGCAGAGTCTGTCTTAAAATGATTATGGCCTTGTAATATGTAAATAAGTTAGAAACTGGTTTTATAGACAGTTCAAAAATTATTATGGAAGGCAGAACTCTAGTAAATGATGTATGTTTTGTTTCTCCCATACAGTTTTTAGCTAGTTTGATGTATTCAGCCTACAGCTGTAACATGACAATACCATGAAACACAGACTTCATCTTCATTCTTACTGATGTGGCGATGTACCCAGGGAACAGGAAAATGCTTATTGCAGATTTGTTTATTGGTTTCTTTCCATTTCAACTAACAAAAAGATGACCCTCAATATGTTTTCTGTAATATTGCCAAAAGTTGTCTCTGAATTGGGTCAATTTTATCACAAATAGTCAGTATCCAGAGTAAGGATACTCTTATACAAAGACTTTCCTAAAGTATTTGAGTTCATAGAAGGAGTAGAATTCGAGAGTTGAAATCCCTAATGCCCCAAAGCCTGAATGGACCATTCAACCGTAATTTCCAAGAACAGACATAACACACTTTCAGCACTTCAGGTGTTTTATTTTCTGAATTCCCATAGGTTCTCTTCCTCTTTGAGAGGAGGTTGGTGTGACCTGGCCCTCACTGTCACAGCTGTCTGAGCTCTGCCAGTAAGTGACAGACTGTTCACATAGTTAGTAAAATGAGCTTCACTTCTAAATGGTACTGTTTTCCTTTCTGAAAGCATATTCAATACAAGGTCAGTAGAAATACTTTGGAGGTTCACAGTTCATTAGGGAAATCAGCAGACGTGCTTGCTGCAGCTGGAGTTTATTTTAAATCATACTGGCATCTGTGAAGCAACGGCATCAAAAGATTATTGTTGTCAACAATGCTCTACGTTTGCTGTGGTCACCTTCCAGGGAATTGATCCAAAAGAGCGGATCAGCAATTCAAGAGTTTGATTTCAAAGCTGTGGTCCTAGGGAAATGATATGTGGTGATGGAAAATGTTGGACCAGATTTTCAGCTGGTGTAAATCAGCATAACATATAGACTTTAAGACCTCAAGCTAGTTTGACATCAGTAGAAATAAGCCAATTTACAGCAGCTGAGACCCTGACCTACAGTCTTTCTCTGTACAGTGCAATACCATATATTTTAGCTTAGTTTCATTTCGTTTAGAGTTAATGTGAACAATATCTCAGTATCGACTATTCATTTTTCTTCTCTACCCACACTTTCATCTGCAAGTTTTACTTTTTATCCTGCTACCATAGTAATCCATCATCTATTGCAAAGAACATTTACCGTTAACTTTTAACTGTCTCAATTGCCATATTGAGGTCAGTGTATGATTTCTGGGTCAAAGTCCTTGGGTGAAAGAAATATGTGGGAGAAATATCAATATAAGAAAATCCCATATTCTCTTCTAAATTTCTATAGCATGGAAGGAGGGAACCCCTCCTTTACTACCCCAGACCCCCCTGTTCTGCTCTGCTCAACTCAATATCCTTTTTCCCAGAGCTGTGCTCTCAAATTCCTTTTTTTTTTTTTTTTTTTTGAGGCAGCTGCCTCTTGTTTCTTCTCACATTCGCTGGCATCAGATTTTATTTGTTTGTGGTTGCACCTGATTCCTTCGCTCAGAACAACTGCTCTCTGTAAAGAGATTAATTGATAAAAATGCATAGTTCAACTGCAACCTGACTGCCAGGCTCTTGCAGGTTCCTCTTGCCTTGCCTGGATCTCTTTTTCTGTGTTAAGCTGAGACTGTGTGTCATGGCAAGAAACAGAGCAGCACTACAGCATCACTGCAGAGAGGAAAAGGCACTTTACTTGACCTTCACCACATGTCACTCGGGACATATTCCTGGTTTCCTTGTGGGTCTTTGCTTCCTACTGATAGTCCTTGCTAGGTAGGATTTCTCTGAGTCACCTTACTTGGAAATATTTTCCAGTTCCCTGGGTGTGTGCCCAGCTCCACATCAGAATAAAACATGCAGGTGCACCAAGTCCTCCCTCCTACAGCTGCATGCCCTAATCTCCAACGTGAGGGAACTTGGACATGACAGAAACCACACCATGATCCAAACAGGTGCCAGTCTGGATATTTAGGGAGACCAGAGTCCCAATGTGCACTGGGGTGCTCATCAAAGCAGACATCCCTGCAGAGCTTCGGTACCTTTTAGCAAGCTGATTGCTGCTGTGTACAGGGCTAAAACTGTGCAGCCAGAGTCTCAGTGATATGAGGTTTCTGTGGAAAAACCAGCATAGTCCTCACAGAGGTTTTACTCCTGCTGGCCACACAAACTCAGACCTTTCTCTTCTTCGTCGATACGTTGAAATGTGCACTGAGTGAACTGGCCAACCTCCAGGAGACAGGCTGCTGGAAATATTTTAGGTTTTGGAATACAGACCTGCACTGCAACTTGGGGAAAAGATACAGAGCAGTCAAGTCTTGTGAAGCAGAATGCCAGTGTCTACCAAAACTCACAGTCTTCCTGAATGTGTCAGGGATGGATGGTAGCCCTAATTAAACACTTCATGACCCAGTGATTAGAACATTATGCTTAGCTGGGGACACCACATGTTCACTAATATTAGTAGAGTAACTCTAGCAGAAAAGATACATCTCTATAATATCTTAGTCCCTGGGATAAGCACATAGGTATTTGCTCTGAAATATGCAGAAAACGGTTTTGTTCCTACATCCCAAGCAAGCAGATATTGCCACTGACTGCTCAGCATCCACTGAAGCCAATCACCCTTGATGAAGTTCTAAGCAGCTGTCCTCCAGCATCTAGCATATACGTGATCTGAACTAGAGATACTACACGGGTCTAGAGCTTACTACACAGATCCAAGCCCTCTCTCCTTCCTCCATTTGAAAGCATGATCTTTTGGTTTGGTCTCTGGCAGTTGGCAGACACTATAAAGCAACACTACAGGTGTGGGTCACATCATACACATTTAGTGCATTTTTCTATTTTCTTTCCCTTAACTTCCTTCTCATTTTCTTTACCATGTTTAACCTCTTATACACATTCCTATTCTGCCTCTTTTCTTCAGGCTGTTTGTGGGTGTTTGTATGCAGGCCATTCAAAGTGGGTGCTCTGGACAAGGGAAGAAGCCTAGTAATCTTCTGAACTGACTGAAAAAAAAAAATCTCTCTTTTCCTTTTCCATATACTCCATGCTGTTTCTTGACTAAAACTAAAACTTAACCTGTTAGACTTGTTTTAATCCTTAAAAAATACAACTGCAGCAATGATCTTTGTAGAAGTAAACAGAGATAAGCCTACTCTGAGGAAGTGAGGGGATTAGTTGAATGTCTCTGAATGGCTAAACCACTTATAATCATTATTTGTAGTGAACTATCATGTGCTTATTATCCTACTATGTGCCAGGAAAGACAAAGTCAAAATAAATATGGGCAAAACCTTATTCCTTAATCAGCCTTTCTTTTTCATTGCATACATATGATTGGTTGTATAGCAGAGTTCCTGCAGAATTGCATGGCATCCAGGGCATTTGCTTACCCAGGGTGGAAGAAGTTCACACAGCTTCTGAAAATCACAGATACGAGGCTCAGATACAGCTTATTATAGTTTGCCCTGCTTCATGAGAATAACCTCCATGAATTATTTTGACCAACACCATTTTAAACTAGCACAGCTAAATAATTTCTGCTTTGAAATTCTAGCAAATAATTCATTTGTCTCCCAGCAGGTATTCAGAAAAGAGATTTTCTTGACATGCTAAGCAATATTTTATCGTCAGTACTATCACTGTCCTTTCACTGAAAAGGAGAAATGAGCAGATTTTGGTGCCTGGACTGGAAAATCTTGCTTTCAAGTTTGGTAAAGCTTATTTTAACATAAAAACAGAAAACCAGATGGTAACCTGCTCTTAGAAAAGCCTGTTATTTATCAAATTATCAGTGGATTAACATTGACAGTATTTTTGAAAGTTGTGTTTGAAATGAAGGTTAGGTTAGGAGTTTTAGTAACATGACTTTTCATATTCCTTTCAGACACATTGATATCCTGGCATTAAAGCACGTCAAGACAGAACATAGACAGGTATAACTGTGGCAGTAAGTGAAATTCTTTTAAACAGAGCCATCAGAGCCAAACTGTTAGTTCAACATCCTGTAGTTTTAAACAAATTAGACAGGATTTTTGGAGAAGTCGTGGATCCAAAAACAGGTGTGTGTGTTTTAGTGGGCCCAGTGCAAACCAGTTTTGGAAACAGCTTTTAGCAATTGGTAAAATAAGGTTCTGGATAACTTTCTTGTGGTTGTCGTGGAGGAAAATAGACAACCCAAACTGAGTTTATATGACTTGGCTGACTGCAATACCAGCAGCTAAAATTTGGCAATTCAGAAGGTCCTTCTAAATTCTTTTCCTTTTAAGATGCTAGGAATAGGATTTTACTCTTCTCCAAACCAGCAGAAATGTGGGAGTTTTTCCTGAATACAGTGGAATTCTTTTCAGCCTACATGTAGGGAATCAACTATGCAGATTTTTACCAATGCTGACAGCTTCGTGAAAACTGTGTTGAGCTTTGGAAAAAAAAGTTGGTGAGTTTAAGTTAGTCCCTGGGAGAATTTTAGAGCTGAAAAACAAATATTTACATAGGAATTTGACATGTAAGAAACACAAGTAATCTATATAACAAGAAAAGGTAATCAGCTTACCAGTAGTAAGAGCAGGGTGAAGTTTCCTTAGATTTCAGGACTTGCAGAGCTGGTCTAAGCTGTGTTTTCTCTGGGGAAATCGTGCCATATAGCTGAATATATTGAGAAAGCAAGGAACTATTCTGCTGAGCAGATACTGCACTCACAGCAGTCAGGGAGTGAAAGAAGCAGGCTGGGGCACTACAGATTTTGATAACCAGTAAATCTACGTGGTCACTGAGCAGAAGTTTGAGAACATGACATTCTCATTTGACTATCAAATAGTGGAGATTAGATAGTGAAGATTAGGTGGTATCTAAATGCCTAGATTGTTTTGTGAGTTTTAATCCATAGCGTAGGGACATATAAAGCATAGTTATAAGCCTGTACATAGTCATATACTTATATTAAGTTTCTTATAAGGCAGTTTACACTGTAACAGTCTAAAAACTTTTGTATGAGAAGCTGTCATAAAGGCTTGACATAATTATTATAACCAAACTATAAGCAGTTGATATATCTGCTCATCCCTTTTTCTATGTGGCACGTTTACCCACGTATGCAACAGATATAATATACTAGTCTGCTACACTATGAAGAACACTTGAAGCTGTAATTGGATACTGGTGGACACATAGAGAGAAAGAAAGAAAGCAGCGAAAATATCATTCCAAAGTCAAACATGTTTGAAAACAGGTAATGAGAATATTCACAGAACCTGAAGCATTTGATGAGCTAGCGACAGCTTTACTTTTAATCACAAGGACATTCTGGTGCTGTTTCTACAAATCTCTGCTTTGATATTTTGCTACCTCACTTCTTTACATTCTTGTTTATCCTACCACCGTTTTTCTGTCTCTAGACTGTGAGCATCTCACTATATGTTTGTTTGATAATGAGGATCCTAATCTCAGATGAAGCCTCTAGGCACTGCTGGAAGACAGCAATAATGATTTTGCATTCACTTCAAAAACACATGTAGTAGCAACAGTTTAACATTTTTGCTTCTTTGCAGAAGGCAACACACCACTGTGGAACAATTTCCTTTCTTTTCATGCCCTGTTCCCATACTTCCCCAGTGCAATGCAACACTTCTCCCATGTTGTCTCAGCAGAGGCTGTTTGCCTGGACTAACTTAATCTATCTGAATCATTCCCCTCAACACCAATTAAAATTCATAGCCGTGTCTGAGAAGAGAATTTTAGTCCAGGAAGCAAGTGGCTGGTTGATTAATTCTACGTGACATATCTGTAAAGCAATGCAGAACTAGAAAGACCACCTTTCCTAGGCATATTAACCACATTTTTAATGGGCCTTTGATCCTTATAATAATAGGTAAGCTTTAACATAACAGAAAACAACACTGCTTTCCTGAAATAGTCATATTTGTTTCCTCCTGCACTTCAGCCCCCAGCTATTATACTCAAAGGGATCAGAAGTCACAGCTGATCATTTGAGATGCAGAGGGCCATGACAAATGGTGGTTTTATGTCTTTCAAATGGTAGACAAGAGGGTTAGGATATGGTTTCCCATGTCAAAAATATTTTCTCTAATAGTATAATTTGGATTTAAAAGATCCTTTTAATGGACCATCCAGTTTACCCTTTTACATTATATCAGTTATTAAACTTGATACTTAAATTACCAGACCAGGAGCCAGAAGATGTGTATTCAGTACTGGGTTTGCCTCAGACTTTCACTGAGTGCTGAGGGTTACTTCAGCACTCCATGTGTCAAGTTCCCCAACTCTTGAACAGGGACTGTGAGACTGTATTTTTTCTTTTGTACTTAGGAGATAAAGTGTATATATATAGTGGGTACAGGAACAGAGTAATTCTTGTCATAGTACCTCTCTGAACTAATTTGAGTACTACTGCAATACCAGGAGTAGCAAAACAGTCTGAATAAAACCAGAAAGAGAACATTTGAGCTCATACAATATAATAGTTAAAATCAGTTGTAAGGGTCAAGAGTTAAGATGATTTATGTAACAATCTATTATAATTGATAAAACTGTTAATGGAACCTGCAAGTGTTTAATATTAGGTTGTGACTGATGTTTTGATTATCTTAGGACTGGCCTCTACTCTGAGATCCTAAACTATTAGCTTCGTATATCTATATGCTTACCTGCTTTGTTTTCCAAATAACAACAGAAGAACATTTGCATAAATGCAGTAGATTTGGATTCAAAACTTACTGCCTAACTATCCAGCAAAGTTTCCATGCCTGTGGACTGCAGCAGGAGACCAGAGGTAACTGTACAGAATATCTCATCACCAGAAAAGGAATCAAAACATTATACCTTTTTTTTTTTTATAATGATGCTTATACTTCTAACAACTTCATTTGTATGCTGAGAATCACAAACAAGAAGCCATCTGCTTTTCTGCCAGCAATTCAAATTTAAATATTCCTTTAAAGGGGCTTGAATGATGAGGTGGAAGTTAACCAGCAGATAGGGGTCAAGACACTTTCTAAGTGAAAGCTGGAACCATGACGCCAGCTCAGAAAATCTGCACACAAAATTCTGGACTTGAAAAACATAAGCGGAAATTCAAAAAACTCTGAATCACCATTCTCTTTGCCTTCTGTCTTTTTTTTTTTTTCCTCTGATATGGTTTTATCATATCAGGTACACATCAATTCAGCTACAGCTATGCTACCAGCCCCCAAGGAAGTTTCCTATAATCTTGAGACATGTGTTCTATGCCTATAAAATATCCTACCAACTTTCTTACTCAGACAGTGAGAAAATATATTGAATAAATACCTATGTTCCTCATATTTGCTCAAAGAGACAGACTGATTTATCATCACCTTGACTCCAATATAAACATTTACTTCAGCTCAAACTGAGTGCAAATGGTTTCACTCTGATTTTGAGTGATTTTGGTATTACATTAGTTTAGCATGTATGTTGGCACACACTTTCACTGAACATACTTAGGTCTTTCGGTTGTCTCACCTACCAAACCAAACATAATGTGTCTTACTAAAACCACAAGCATAGTCAAACTTCAGTCTCATGGTTACTGAACCTTTTCACCAGTGTTATGCACCAAAGTGAACCGCATCGCTTCTGCCATCCATGTTGTAGTAATTCTTTCTTGCGTTATCTTAAAATTTACACCCAACAATCTCAATATCCAGATTTCAGAACAGTCTTCAGAATACAAAATGCAAAGGCATAGGGCTCTCCAGAGGCATGCAATGAAAACAACATAAATAAAACAGTTAAATGTAAAAGTAGATCAATACTGTAATTATCATTTATTATCATTTATTATTTATACAATAAGATAAGCATACTGGGCTGAATTCAGGGATAAATTTAGGGCAATAAATTTGTATAATTTTATACATAAATTTATGTTACCAGTTAAAGTTATCAGATAAAGTTATCAGCTTTATTCCTTTGTTCTTCTTCATTTCATAGATTCAAGACTTTGTTTAATCTTGTGTCTCTTCCTCTGCACTATCATTATAATTTTGACTTTACCTCTCCAGATAAAGTTCTTGTTCATCTTTTTGTGTTTAGGTCTCTTTCCTCACTGTATCTGCCTTTTCTGGCCTCTTCACCTTTCATTTCATCCTTTTCCATTCCCTCTGTGTCTTAGAGTATCTTTCAAATATAAGGTTTTTCTTCCTTGATAGTTTGCAAGCTTTTCTTGCATCTTTATCAGCCATTTCAAGGCTCTGAACAACTAATCATCCATTCCATCTCTCCAAGTCTCTTGAGGCTTTGTCCAAGATTATTTCTTAATTATCTTCTCTAACCATTGGCAGTTCTGTGCCTGATGTCATGCTGCCCTTTCCTTTCAGTTCAGTGTACAGGCCAACTATTTCCTTATGACAGTTATGCCTGCTTGGTTTCTGTCTGTGCTGCCCACTTCTACCCATAGTCTCTAAAAAAGTGTATTCATCCAGTTGCTAGGTAATAGACCTGATAATAATTCAGGTAATAGACCTGATAATAATGTACACATAGAGCTACTGTGTACAGTCATTTGTTACAGGGTATGGTTATTCCAACTTTCCCTGAATGCATCAAGGTTCCCACAGATGCATAGATCTTTTGTTTTAAGCATTGTAGTTTTAACTGAATATATCAAGTCTACTGGACATATTCAAAAGGTTTATTAATCATTAATCATATCTAAAGTCAGATGGGTTTAAAAAAAAAATCAAAAACAGATATCAAGCCTAAGATAAGTCTATCCATGGTGGCAAAGAAGAGGCTAAGGGGGAGAAGGAACATTAATAACAGCATGGGCGTTCTTGCAGTGTAGTTACAAAAACAATGGACCCAGATTCTCAGTAGAGTCAAATGACTTGCTATAGATGCGAGTCCCTGCAGATTGGACATCAGGGAAAAATTCTCTAGACAGGCAGTGCAGCACAGGAACAGTTTGCCCCGGTTGGGCACGAAAAGTCTATCCTTGGAAGTTCTAAAGACTTGGCTAGAGAAAGCCATGGCTGATGTCATCTAGCATTGGCAGTGGTCCTGCTTCAAGAAGGATCTTGGACATGACCATCCCTTTTAAAGAGCATTTCTATGATTCTATGTATTATGGTTGGTATGATTCTTTGGGTAAGGAACTGATTTCTCATGCGGAGATATAGTCCTTCACTCCACTCGAACATCTCGTCCAAGTAAGTTTGATCCTTCTGACTAAAATTTACCTTACTTACCTTGATAATGACTGTACTGAAAAAAAAAAAAAAAAAAAAAAATCAGGGTAAAGATGTGCCTATAAAGTAGAGAACGCTTACCTCAAAGACCCTACAGCATAACCAGAAATTTAATACACAGATAGAGAAGGGCTTCTGCACAACAAGGTGCCAAGTACATAGAAAGAGCACCAGGTTTTCTCCTATGGCCTTGAAAAAGGTTTATTTTCCTATTTCTTTTGTTGAACTTTTTGATAGAAAAATTAGATTTCTGTCTGAAGAAAAGATAGAATCGTAGAATCATAGAATCATAGAATCGTTTAAGTTGGAAGAGACCGTGAAGATCATCCAGTCCAACCGTTAACCTAGCACTGCCAAGTCCACCCCTAAACCATGTCCCTAAGTGCCACATCTACACGTCTTTTAAATACCTCCAGGGATGGTGACTCAACCACTTCCCTGCGCAGCCTGTTCCAATGTTTGATAACCCTTTCAGTGAGGAAATTTTTCCTAATGTCCAATCTAAACCTCCCCTGGCACAACTTGAGGCCGTTTCCTCTTGTCCTATCGCTTGTTACTTGGGAAAAGAGACCAACACCTACCTCGCTACAACCTCCAGATATCCTGGTATTATCTTAGAACAAAAAAATTAGTGTCTTTGGAAAACTGCAAAAATATTTGGCAATGCTTTCTTGGTGACTTACAGGAACTGTATTCAAAATTTTTCAGGACCCCTTTCTTCACCAAATTCGATGGCCATGCTTTATCTGCCATAATAGGTCTTCTTGTATTAAGAGACATGTGGTCTGGCTAGGGTTAAAAGATAAAAAGAAACTTAGGGTCTATTGTGAGGAAGCTGGAATAAATTCTTACACGATGTAGAAGATGATCAGTTTGATCGGATGGAATACATGGAATGGATGAAATTGTCTCATCTCAGACACAAAGTCTCTGAAGAATTTCTGAGCAGCACAGGTAACTAGGAATGAAACTAGAAAAATAAAAGTCCTTAATTGGAAGAACGGAAGCTACAAAAATTAGTAAATCTAAAACAATCTAGAAACATAGGAGAAGGCTTAAATAAGCCTGCACTGACAACTGAAAGTAGAAGAAGAAAGAAAAAAAGCAGCTTTACTAGTACAATTTCTAGAAATCTTTAATATTTTTCAATAAATTTGTACAGACATGGCTAATTATGGGACAATTTCAGAATGTGGATGAGCAATATACTTCACATAAAAATGAAACAAAAAGAACTAAAAAAGACTGCTAAAAAGTAGGTGCACAGTAAGGTCAATGGGCTGGCAACTCTAGAAAAATTGGGGGTTTGGTGACTCCTTTGAACAGTGATCTGTGTGTGAATGTAACAAATAACACAATTGGCCAAAAAAATCAAACTGAGAGTGCCTCTGTGTAAAGAGGAGCATCTGACATAGGGTGTAAATCTTGGAAAAAATTCCGCTCCTGAAGTATAGGATGGATCTTCATGGGAAGCAAGAATAATAAGAGGAAAGCTTTCAGTCTGAGATAGGCTTCAAATGTTACTCTTTTATTTCCTAAGCAATTTCGCAAGCCACTGGGATAATGTATAAAGGAAAGCAACTCTTTGGGCAGTTATTTTCAGACCTCTTCACCAAAGAAGCCCATCAGCTGTGGCCTGAGCTTGCTGCCTGTTCAGACCCTGCTGAAATGCCTAATGCTCCTTATTGGCCAGCTCTCCTCGGCGCTGTGCTCGGTGCATGGCAGCACTGCTTACTCTGCAAGCACGTGTAGGCAACGTACAAACCCAATGAATAGAATTGAGGTTTCTGAAACCTGGAGAGGTGAGATGTCTGCTGCTTACACCAGACAAAACAAACACAACTTCCACCTACAGCCCCTAGCTTCTGGGGTAAGTTATGAACTTGTAAGAAAAGTCGACGTAATTAAAATAGTACTGGGGTACAGAACCATAAAGAGGAATAATTAAAACATAAACCTGATACCACAAACCAAAACAGAGCAAGCAACAGAATGAGCACACGAGGGGAAAGATAAAGGTCTTTTAATCAAAATGGATTGACATTAAATGAAAGAATTAAAAAAAATAGCCAAATAAAGAGCTTTAAATTAAAAACAAGGGAAAAAGCAACAACAACTCTGTGCTGCCTCTGAAGCAGTCGGGAATAAAAAATACAATGAACAGGTGAGCAAATATAAATCTTTAAGCAAAACAAAAGACAAATAGATAAGACAATCCTACCAAAATAAATTCTTAATATATTTTTACTTTATGGAAGAGTAGGACAGATATTTATCTGAATTTTTATTAGTTTAACTCCTGTGCCACAATGGTGCAGACAGATATCATTTTCTTTGCTTAAACCTGACAGCAAATGTAGGGACTGAGTGTGATACTGAAGATTAAGAGCATGTTTTTCATCACATGGGTGCACTGAGGTCCTTGAAACAAGCTGAGTAAGAACTTCACATATCTTTTCCTTGTTTTAGATGTGTGACTAAAGAGGTTACTGACCCTCACTGGTGCTGCTGGTGGCTGGTCACTTCCCCTTGCAGACCTTACCACTCTCTCCAGTCTGCTAGCTCAGTAACTAGTAAGGAATTAAAATTGCTCAGCATATTTAAATGCTAAGTTCTGGAATCTACTGGGTTCCCCCCCCCCCCCTCCCCCCCACTTTTTAAAATTGAAACAGAGTAGAAAGTGACAAATCAAGCAGATTGGAGCTGTGGTAACGTCCAGCAGGAGGCAGGAGCAAGTAGAAGTTACTTTTCAAGCTGGTATCACTGCATCCGGAAGACAATTTGTAAGGAAGCTGCTCCTTGTGTGAGTGGTAAGAGCTGATTGTAAGGTTAGATTTTCCTAGCTCATATTCCTGTGCAGGTAACATTTTCTCAACAGGAAGAGAGTGGATGAAGGATTGAAAATAGACTTGGAAGAACCAAGAACTTGGACAGACCCTGTACTCAGTGCAAGGAGCAAGCAGAGCAGGTATGTCTCAAGAATTTAACTGTGAAACAGTACTTACTGGCAAACCTTTTTGGAGACATAACTGGGCTTAATATGGGCATAGCCAACATATGCAGTGGTAGGAAAATTGACTCAGCATACCATAAAGTGCACTAGCTCTAAGGTTAATGCAGTCATACTAACATGGCATTTTGACCACCTCTGCAAGCCCAGCAAAGATCCTTGATGCACCAATTTCCATGTGAAATTGTAGCGTAGACATAGGAAGGCAAGGCTGAATGTAGTAAAATTGTTCGTCACTATGAAAAGCCTTGAACCTCATCATCATGATCATAAAGGAGGATGAACCTCACAAACGCACTGTTAATATACTGGTCAGTGTTT
Source organism: Pelecanoides urinatrix (assembly GCA_013400755.1). Taxonomy (NCBI): domain Eukaryota; kingdom Metazoa; phylum Chordata; class Aves; order Procellariiformes; family Procellariidae; genus Pelecanoides; species Pelecanoides urinatrix. Next base: position 45,093 of record VZTQ01000661.1, read on the forward strand.
AATGAAACATGAGTCAAGTGAACACGAAAGATGCCAAATTACTGATCCTGAGAAGTACTCTGTTCTGCCAGAGACTACTTTGCCTGCCTGTCTGTGGAGTATGAGACATGTTAAAATCTGCCTTAAGAAGGAATTCAGAAAAAAGCAGATTATTAACATCTGACTGCTGCTACATGTCAATCTTGTCATTGTGCAAAATATGAACAGGACCTGTTTCCAGACTCCAGCAGTCTTATACATACTGAAGAGCAGTACCTCTCCCAACACTGAGAAGTGACTTGTATGAGTGGTGCTAATAGCATCACTGGAAACTGCGTGATAAGCAATATCTCTCTGATATGAGGCAAGCCTCCACAATCTGGATTTCTGAGGTGGATTCAATTTATAGAGTTGGTTAGTTAGGGAGCAGGGTGAACCTTGTGCCAGCTTAAAGAACCAGAAACTGTATTTTATACCTTCCTGGATTTTTTTTTTTTTAAAAGCAAAGCAACAGGCCTAGTTTAAGTCAATACAAGCAATAATAGGACTAAATAGCTCAGTTAGGCATATCTCAGTCATCATTGCATTAAATGAACCATCACAGTAATCACATGGTAAGCTGCAGATGGGCTGAGACACTCCTGGACAACCAGAGACATGAACAAACACTGAATGGGACAAGGTGCAGTTGCATTAACATAACTGTTTAAATTGATGCTCCGTGCTTCTCAATATTGAGTATTACTCGAATTTAACACATTTGGCCATCAGTTACGGTCTTCTACATATCCAGTCAGCTCATATAACCATGTTTTAAATGCTCAGTAAGAAACTTTTTTTTCTTACCAGAAAATATTTTTGTTGCAAATTGGTCCTATAAAGAAAAAAACACACATATATTTCTTATTCCTCCTCTTTGTTCTGGCAATGGAGGAACATTGTGTTTATTTCTGAAACAAGGACAATGTCTGCAGCACATCTCTGCACATACCTGACTATGAAAGGTAAAAACAGTCATTGTCATGAGCTTTTCTGAAAGACTGAGTGCCACAACCCAGACCCTGCTGCTGAGCTGGGTTTCCCTAATCTTGGTCTTCTTGTGGGAGAACTCTTCTTCATTTGAATAAAAAGATCATAGAAAAAAAAAAAGAAAAAAAAAAACAATAAGGTTGTGAAAGAGGATTCCAAAGCGGAAGTCTGACATGACTCTATTCTCTTAGAGAAGGAGAATTACAATTATACCATCACTGAAGGAAGCTCTAACTCAGGCAAACATATTAATATTTACTGTCTAATCATTAGATCATGTTCGTGCCTGACACAGTGGAAACTCGGTCCACAGAAGAGTGCTCCAAGGCATTACAGTAATACAGATATGAAAAAAATAGCCAGAGATAAGAAAGTACTGATGCAAAGGTGTGGATAAATTTCCTGCTGAAGTCAAATGCAGTCCTGTTGACCTTAATGGGATCATACAGAAAGACAGAGTGTAATTGCATTATGGTAGAATTTATACATTCATTAGAAAGTACAAATACTCTTCTTTGTTTACATTTAAGCTTTCATTTTAATTGTACCTTAATATGTTTTCTTTGGGAAACAAATAGATGTGACAAATTATGTCAGGAATTTGTTATAATAGATGCAAATAACTAGAAACCTGCTGTGAGACATCAAACACACTTGGAGGTCAAAGCCATACTGTTTAATTCTTAGTTCTGGGAGAGAAATGATTCTGGTAATGTTACCTGGATACCAAATTGCATACAGACACCATGCAGTTAGTGTGTGAAAAACACTCCTTCAGCAAACACCGGGTCAAAAGCAACTGCAGTGGACTCTCTCACTCTTGTCGTGCAGGAAAACTTCCTCTCTTCCTGCCATAGCTGTAGATAAAGTAAAGCCATATACATTTCTTCCAGCTTTAATTCCTTAAACACTATTTTACAAATGTCTCCTTTTCATCTCTTTTTTAAATTTAAATTATTATTTTTAGATGTCCATTTGGAGTCTGCACTTTCCTCTTGTCCTTTCCATTTCTGAGATCCCAGCAGTGGACATTCTACCTTTGTGGACATCAACAGGTTCCTCTGTGTCAATTTTATGCATTAATTGAAATGTATTTGTGTTTATACAGAGAGGTATACGATGGCCTCTAGTGGTTCTCTGTATGTGTGCAGATACAATCTTCAATGCACCTCTCATTTTATGAGTATACACGCAGGAAGAAATAAAATATAGTCCAGCTGTTGTCTTTTATGAACAAAAACCTTTTGGCAATAGTAGACAGAATTGAACAATATGTCCAGCAGAGAGAAGGTGATATCTTCCATCAAAATGTAAACTGGAATGTTTCTAAACCTGCTCAGAGTAGTCAATGTAATGCAATTGCAAATCACCTAAAATATCCCTAGTCCTTTGGACTGAGCATCACAGATGACATTATTCATTCTCAATGGAGGCACCCTTCCTGTATTTGGCAGCCAAAATCATAGCAACCTTGCATGCAGAATGGATTCCTAATTCTGTTTCCAGATGAAGAACTACATGATGGTTGATTGTTAGCCAACAAATGTGTCAGTCTCATCTTTCTTCTGAGTCACATCCAGGTCTCCACACAAGAGTCCATGCCTACAAATGCAGACTGATGGAGGGATCTGGGCTGTCTTAGGCAGACTGGATATTAGACACACGCAATACATCAGTGCTCTCACTGCACTCCCCCCAAACCGAATGTATCTGCCTTTCAGCACTGATTGCCACTATAACAAATCTGTATCCCTTGAGACCTGAGTTTGGCTGACCAGAGTCAGCAACTCCCTGATCTGAGAGTCCAAAGAACTAAAACATTAGGGCTAGCAGCATCCTCTCTCTGCACATTGCTGCAGGTGCTTCGGCTATTTGCCTCTTGGGACCCCTTTCACAGAGGTCTGTGCAGTTTGAAGAAGCAGGTTTGCCAACACAACAAGAGAAACAGCATGTTCCAGCCCACTTGAACTCTGTTACTCTCTGGAGGATGTACTGTTCTAGGCCAGGAAATATTTTGATTTTGAAATGTAGCTATGCAATGTAGCTAGTTTTCCTCTGGAAAAACAGATACTATGATGAATAGAGCATTGGAATAAAAAAAGATTTATGTCAAGTTAATCCTCTGAATGGATAAAATAATGTTACACTAGCTTACTTGTGTGGTTCTTCAAAGGTCTTTTGATGTACTAGTGTTGGCATTTTTGAGGTTATAGCTCCCATGTTTTAGGGATTTTACTTACTTTAGTTCAAAAGAAATCTGCATTCCTAATAATTTGGCATCCTCTATTGTTAAAAATTATCCACAAGAGAAATAAAGAACCACAGCAACAAGAAAGAAATACATTAAAGGTATAAATCCCAAAGCATTTTAAGTTCCTTATTTTTGTTTTTCTTTTTTCTTCCTTTTATTTTTTTAAGTTGTTAATTTTTTTGCTTTTTTTCACAAATTTAAACTTTTGTTTGAGAGTTGTTAAATGGAAAGATATGAGGAAAACAAAGAGTTAAACCATTCTACTTATACATCAGGGAAATTACATGCCTGTCAATCTGACCTCGGTGCTGGGGAAGATGATGGAGCAGTTCTTCTTGAGGGCCCTCACAAGCCATGTCCGGGACAACCAGGGGATCAGGCCCAGCCAGCACTGCTTCATGAAAGGCAGGTCCTGCTTGACCACCCTGATCTCCTTCTAGGACCAGGTGACCTGCCTAGAGGATGAGGGAAAGGCTGCGGATGTGGTGTACCTGAACTTCAGTAAAGCCTTTGACACTGTCTCCCACGGCATTCTCCTAGAGAAGCTGGCAGCTCATGGCTTAGACAGGTACACTCTTTGCTGGGTAAAAAACTGGCTGGATGGCTGAGCCCAGAGAGTTGTGGTCAATGGAGCTAAATCCAGTTGGTGGCCAGTCACGAGTGGTGTTCCCCAGGGCTCAGTATTGGGGTAAGTCTTGTTCAATGTCATAGAATCATAGAATCNAGGATCCGGGGAACGTGTGTATGAGGCACTTAGGGTCATGTTTTAGTGGGCATGGTGGTGTTGGGTTGGCGGTTGGACTCGATGATCCTAGAGGTCTTTTCCAACTTTAGTGATTCTATGTTTCTATGATTCTATGATCAGGAGATAACAATTGCAACTTTCTACATTAATACATTTGTGATATGTTCAAGTATAGTCTTCAAATACTTCTTATTTACACAGATGACCAGGTTGCATGCTTAAACATGTATCTGAGTGTCCAAGCATAGGGTTTCAATGTATTTAAAGATTGAAAGATTGGAATACAAATCCATAATGCCATACATCAGCAACAAAAAGAATCTAAGAAAAAGCCACTTAGGAAAAAATAATGATAGGTTTTGATGCTTACCATTGAAATCCTACCAAGATAATTAATAAGCAAGGGGTAGATTATTTTACTTTTGGCTTCCCAAGAATTTAGAGGGTGAAATACAAGATAATATGGCTAAGGGAAGTTAGATGGGAAGAGATAATGGGTAAAAGGCTGACAGCCCTCAGAAATTATCTAAAACCCTTCATTGTACCTTATCAGGCATTCTAAGGTAAAGCTCTGTTGAGTTCAATTTTAGCAGTACTTGTTTCCAAACAAAGTTTTCTGGTTGGAACTTTCTACATGTGATCACTGCTGCTCGTCTGCCACACAAGCTCTGTTCCTATGTCTCTTTGTTTATTCGCATTTTTGAAGGCAGAAATCCATTTAGAAAGAGACTTCAGTACAAAAAAAACCCCACAAAACTGCTAAGAAAGAAATACCTTTTAGTAAGGAAGAATTACGGCACATAGATTTAAGTGGAAAAAAAGGACCTAATTAGCTACCCATAGCAGTGGGCAATAAATATTTTATTCCATATACCAGCTGATGATGAATGTGAAGCACTTTCACCTTTGCCTCCAGACTCATCTCATTCCCTATGGTCGAGCATATTATTTATTTTGCTGACAACAAACACTCAAACATCTGACATTAGATCACTTTCAATTAAGTGTGTTAGAACTAGAGACTGGAGCTCCAGGGAAGAGGCATTTCGACTTAATGCCAGTTAAGTATAGACTGTCCCTCTACTGAAAAATACAGGTGATTTGAAACAAGTCCTTTAGATCATCAAGGTTGCTTCAGATCAAACCTGTTGTAGGGCTTTATTTAAAATTGACCTTTCCCTTTTAGATTTCTTTGTTGTGACACATGGGTTTACTTATTCTTTTCCAAGTGCCACGTATATGAGCATAAGTCTGAAGCCATCAGTTTCAAGCTTAAAGAATAACATATTAGCAAAATCCTTTGAAAACTGCGCCTAGATGAAACATCTTTTTTATTAATATAAGCATAGAAAGGATATCTATTAAAGATTAGAAATGCCTACACGAGCAGTATGTTGGGGAAGAATCACTTATGCAATGCTATGAAACATATCTATATTCTTAACATACTGAATGACTTCTCATAGCATATTACTGTACAGACTATTTGACGAGATTGTGTGTTTTATTGTCCTTTCTTGGGCAGTATGTGCTTAGCTTAAGAGTTTTAGAGAACTGGACAAGACATGAAGCTGATGATATAGAGCCTATAAAATTGGTCTGATTCACAGGGTTGCTGAGAGCCTATTGAAGCAATCAGCTCCACAGCCACTTAGCACTGCTGAAAATAAACCATTTTCTCTCTTAGTCACTAGTATGAAATGAAGCATGACCCAAAACACCTGCCATCTACAGCTGGTTGGAAAGTTCAAGAAGCTTAAACAGAAACTGGAAATCAGATTCCCATTTTCACTTGTATTTTCATGTAATTTTTGTATAATTTCTTCACTTTGCTTGTAAATGGAAACCCTCATTTCAGATCCTTGCCTGAGAGAATTTCTCTCGCCAAGCATAAGCCATGCTGCCAGCCTCCTTCAAAAGGTGTGTGGGTTCAAAAATATCAAGCCTCAAATTCGAATTTATACTCCCAGTGAAATCTGGGGTGTTACTGAAAGGGGAAGAGAAAGATCTGTCTTATTATCAGGAAGCTGATGCATTGCCAGTCCACCTGTAGCTATTCTTAGGGTACCAGGAACGTCTGCCTTCCTTCCATGTCCCTCTGCTACTGTTTATAAACACTGCATTGAAAGTCCTGTCCCGAGTGAGGTCAGGAGCAAAGCTGCTATTGATTTCTGAGAGCCAAGGATTCACACAGTATCTTTACATATTTTTTTTCTCTGTGTAATGATATATGTGTTTGTGCTTAGAATAGATAATTAAGTTGTCATTGTACTATAAGCTAGTAGTGCTCTTTGGATAATTTTCTGACTATATTTAAAGAACCAGACTCGGAAACTGAGCAAAATCTGTATATAATTACTCTTCTCTACTCAAATTTGGTTTGTGTCTTTTTAAATGAAAAATCAATCGCTTTTTTCCCTTGAAGTAAGAAGGCCCAGTGACATTCTGAGTAAAGTGTATGCCAATTGAGCCAATATTAATACAGTTACAATAGAATACATCAACAGTTTAACTCTCTTGTGACAAACTACAGGAAAAATCAAGTTGTCATCTCGCAGCAGATGATTTCAAAGGCAGAACTGCAGGGTACAGTGCAAATTAAAAAAAAAAAAATAAAAAAAGATGAAAATGGGGAGAAGTGTGCCTAACAAAGCAAAAAGATTTCATTGATGCTTGGACATTAGAGAGCAGTTTGGGTTTTGTGAAGAAACCCCAAATCGGTAAGTACAACTGTGCTTCTGGGCACGCTCAGCTGGACCATTGTCTTGACAGAGGTGAAATTATTTCTCTTGTGATTTCAGCCCCTGTTTACCAATGTCCTCAGAAGATCTCATTTTGCTATTATGTTGTTTGAATGTGTTTAACCTCCTCTGTTGAGATGGTTTGAAGCACAAATATGGTGGTTATTAGGACAGTTGTAGCAGATAATAGGTAAATTAGGACAGTTGTAGCAGTCCATAATTGGTAGGATCCATTATTCTGTGGAAAGTTTATTTAGGAATCAGTTCTAGATAAGGATACCTACATATAGGTGTATGTATGTAAATTCCTACACATACACCGAATGTCTAAGCTCTCCTACAGTCAATATGGTCAAACAATGGTATGGAGTGACAGGGCTCACCCACAAGAAAACACCTGCAGCAAGATTTGGTTGCCCAAAACTCTGTCTAGTGCTCTTGGAGATGCTCTAAGGTATTGTCATGGTTTAACCCTAGCCGGCAGCTAAGCACCATACAGCCACTCACTCACTCCCCTCCCAGTTGGGTGGAGGAGAGAATCAGAAAAGTAGAAGTGAGAAAACTCATGGGTCAAGATAAAGACATTTTAATAGGTGCCACGCATGCAAGCAAAGCAAAACAAGGAATTAATTCCCTACTTCCCATCGGCAGGCAGGTGTTCAGCCATCTCCAGGAAAGCAGGGCTCCATCATGCATAACAGTGAGTTGGGAAGACAAAATGCCATTAGTCTGAATGTCCTCCCCTTCCTCCTTCTTCCCCCAGCTGTATATGCTGAGCATGACATCATGTGGTATGGCATATGCCTTTGGTCAGTTGCGGTCAGCTGTCCCAGCTGTGTCTCCTCCCAGCTTCTTCTGCCCCCCCAGCCTCCTCGCTGGTGGGGTGGGGTGAGGAGCAGAAAAGGCCTTGGCTCTGTGTAAGCACTGCTCAGCAGTAATGAAAACATCCCTGTGTTATCAACACTGTTTTCAGCACAAATCCAAAAAGTAGCCCCATACCAGCGACAGTGAAGAAAATTAACTCTATCCCAGCTGAAACCAGTACAGGTATTTGAGACATCCAACTAAGTTAGGAGATATGATACCCATGCATCTAGGGTCCTGGCAGGGTGACCAGTAATGTCTAAAATATGACTAGATACCTCTTTGGGGTCAAGTAAAGTAACACCTGGTCTTCACAGAAAATGCTAGTTAGATTGTGAATAGGAGGAACTGAGATGAATATAAGTGTCTCAATCTTCTCTAAATCTTACCTTATGTGTATTTTCACCAGAAAATAATTGTTTACAAATAATAATACTAAAATGTAAAGGAAAATTATAAAGCAGAGCTTTAGATTTCCCGTATCCCAGACAAGGAACTTCTGCAGTACATGGTGAAGTCAGTTTCTCTCCATCTTGCTAATAGTGGCCAAAAATCCTTTTCTTTTTCTGATTATAGAAAGCACCAGTTTAAAGAGGAAGACATTAAAAGGAGGTTAAGGATTTTTGAGTAATTCTCATTGCCAGAGGAGAGTGATACTTCTATTTCCCTTTCTCTCCTGTTGGCCAGGTTTGTTGGTGAGTTTATACCTCATTTGGAGACCTAATGTAATTTCCAGGATTCAGAGCAAATTATGGGTAAGACAGAGTATAGAAGAAACAGTCCTCTAGGGACAGAACAGAAACTAAAACAATTTATCCCTAATGAAACACAGGAAACAGAAGAAAATTATGTATGCCAGTTTCTTTTTGAAGGAAATTAAAGCACTGCATTTTAAGGTCAGTTTTAAAATAAGATATTTCAGTTTAAAAATGATTTATAGTGATAGGTCATTTTTATTTCTGTCTTGGTAAATTTAATTTTTTTAAAAAGAATGCCCTTTGAGCTGGAAAATCATGCCAACAAAATACTCAGGAATCATTTCTGAGAACATAGTCCAAGTCTGATTGATAAAAAAAGAAAAAAAAAAAAAAAGAAGAAAAAGTCAATGATAGGAAAAGGTATGGAACACTGTTATCCAAGATCTCCCCACTTTATTAAATCTTGATTATATAAGGAGGACAAAGTATTTAATGTTAAACTCTTACAGGTGACTATCTGTTTCTTAGTTGTCCTGTAAGGTGACCATTTTCTCGAGTTTATGTCCCTTGTAACATTCATTCACTACAGGTGAACGGGAAGACTAAATCAAATATTACATAAAGCCAAGCAATGTTACTTTTCATGATTTTTTTCTTCAGGGTACAATTCCATCTGACAAATATAATCAAAATTAAAAGAAAAGTTCAAAACCAGCATTTACATCGTACAACTGAAATTACAGTTGCATATGAGAGTTTGTTGCTTAAACCATGGTCTATCCCCGGCCTTGTAACCCAGATAAGGCTGTGATATGCAAGGGAGAACATCCTGGGGAACCTAAATCAGCCACTTGTACAGAGCACATCCTTGCTACAAATGAACCGAGAGAAATGGACATTCCCGAGAGGAATCTAACCCATTCAAGAAGGTTCATATATCTCTTCAATTATAATACAAGAAGCCTAGAAAACTAATTTAGAATCATGACCGAAATTCATAGACTTAAATTCTGGATGACAGGGGTTAGGTGAAGTGACTGTTAATGAGAATCGCAGACTTGCAATTTTAAAGTTCTTAACGAATTATGAAGATGGACAAGTCAGAGACTTTTAGTGGCTGAATTTCTTTCCCAAAGTGCTGAAAGTTTTCATGTCATCTTGTGATTCAATCCCTACATCAGGAACAATCAGGCTGTCTGTTTTGAACATTCTGACCTAATTCATTTTATTAAAGGATAAATTGCAACAGAGAAATGGTGGGAAATTTTTGAGTCATAAATATGATTTCTTTTAAGAAATATGTCATGATAAAGCTTAAAAAAAATACAGACACATTTGCATTCAGTAATATATCTGTTCCTAAATGACTGACTATTTATTAGGATTTGAGCAACAAAATAATTTTAACCTGATTTTGCCACTTTATCTCTCTTTTTCACTTTTCAGTGAAAGATAAGCATTAGAGAAAGGCTAAGACTTGACAAAAGGCTGGATAAGAATTGTCTGTGTTCTAAGCAGGGTAATAATGTATGTATGCAGCTTCAGAACTCTTGTATTAAGAAATGATCTGAAATTCCATCCTCAAATACTCATTTTGTCAATCTCTTAAAACTCATGGAATTTATTATGGCTGGTTCTTCTTCACTTTCATACATCCGTGGCAAGAATATTTTCATTGTTTAAACAGACTTTAGCAAAAATCTGCTAAATATGGATTCTGCTGTAGCTGAGCTACAAATTAAAATTAATTTTAATAGTACAGTAAAAATTTTTATGACTTAATTAAAAAGCTGTATTTAAACATACTAAAATAGATAATAAGTATAATTTTAAATAATTAATTAAATTTTATGAAAGTTGGATTGTAAGTCTTAGGGCAAGACTATTGTCCACTAGCAAGAAAATGTGATCTTGATGAAACTATAAAATTTCCTCTCTGTATTGTATCCCTTAGAATAAAACACTGTTCCCTAAGTTTCACAAGATTATCATATCTTTTTGTCTAAGAAAAGAAGTCATGTTATGGACAGGTGTAAGATATTACAGGGAACTTATATGGCCGAAGGCTCAGTAGGAACCTGACATTAGTTGAAATTTCTACAAGTATCTAAAACAACAAAGCAAAATAAGGAAGAGTAGATTAATCTTAACATATAATGAATAATAAATAGCATTGTTTCATAGGTAATTCCACTGTTTTCAATAGACAAATCACCTTGGAAGATATTAATCAGCATAAAAGTTTCTCAGTTTGACTCAAGAATTGCAGAACCATACAATAGGGGGAGGATGTTTTGTTAGTGTTTTTTTGAAGGGGGGAATGACAGAATAGTTGCCAATCAAAATTGATGTTATTACTCCCAAAAGATGCTGAGAGCTAAGAGTTACAGCCATTTCTCACCTCAGTTTAGTTTTGTTTGAGGTCTTGAGGAAAAAGTTCTGAGCTTGACTCTGAAAAATTAGATAACAAAATGAATGTGAAATGTCATAGATAGAAAACATTCAGAAAATGTGAGAATGGTAGGCGTACAGGAACAGGAGAAGCACCATTGCTAATGAAAAAGGACAATTCACTTGGTAACATTATTTTTTTTAACTTTTCAACAATGACATTTTTTCCTGCAGATAATATATTTCACTCCAAGTTTTTGATACATTATACAAATGCTACCGAATTGAGCTTCAGAGCTACAGCCTCCTAATGTTAAGTGGATAATATTAGTCACATATCACAGAGGGGAAAACTCGTGCTAAGCCTTTTTAACAGCAGTGAATTTTGCCCTGTGTGATTCTGGAAAGTCAATGAATCTCCATGCTAACATGGGAATGCACCGCTGAACAGATTAATGATGGGTTGTGTATAAACTTGGTGTGATTGCTCCTCTGTGCACAAATGCATTGTACATGTAAATCAAGCCTGAGTGCTACTCAGCATGTATATTGTAAAGGATCTTAAGAAACAAGGCACATACAAAGAAGGTAGAAGGAAACAAGCAATGCACAGGTAGGTAGGGTCTGGGTGAATAGAGCTGATTACAGACTCAAATTTTGGTTATATTTCAGTCTACTGGCCAGAATGCAAACAAGAATAATTGTAGAAAAAGGAAAAACATGTGTCAGCAGGGGTAGATTACTTAAGGAGGGCATGGTGCAGATCTCAACTGAATAGTCTGGCTTTTGCTCCGATCCCAAGGCAATAAAACTGCTCACTGTCCTCTACATTCAACTTTGAAGTCAAAATTAATCTCTGAGGGAAACAGCAAAGCCAGAAGTGGCAGTGATGATTCTTGTCATATCATCCCTTATTTAAAAGGGAACACTTCTCACAGCTATTCAGAAATCTTTCTCCTGTATGAGTCTCACTGCCTTGCTCTTAGGGGGAAAAAAAACCAACCAAACAAAAACAAAACAAAAAAAAAACCTCCAAGCAAACAAAAGAAGCATAACTCCTACTTAACCTTTGCTGAGAAGGAAGCACTTCAGGAGATATTTTTCCTTCTTTTCATTTCTTACTCATTCTATAAAAAATATGCCATCACTGAGAGGAATAAAAAGGTCATTTTATAAGGACAGTGGTACCTGGATGAAAACGTGCTTTACCACTTGCTTCGCGAATAATGGCTCCAGCTTGCCAACAATCTTTGGGACCTTTTCAGAAAAGTCTGGAATCACCACTCATTGCTTAAAGCAGAAAAAAGCTAAAGTCCATTCTAAATATTTTTCTCCTTAGCAGAAGTTATTATATTTGTTCTGTTGGATTCCACCTAAAGCAAATAGTAAAAAGTTGGAGGATTTTTGAAATTGCTGAGGTTAAAATCTTCTTTGAGATACACCTGAATGCGTACAAATTTGTCTGCCTGATCTGAGACCACTTGAAAAGTAAACTGCACTGCCATAATGTCCAAGCTCTATTTTAATACTTTTAGATGGCAGTGTTAAATGATATGGTAACAAGGTACAAAAAAGAGGTTTTCTTGGGTAATGAGATTTCAGAAGGGATGTGCTGGGGCAGGGGGGGAGCTTTATTGATCTACAGTAAGGCTAAAGCAGTATGAAGGCAGTAGTATAGATAAAATGGGAAGCTATTCTTGGCTAATTAACTTTGACTGGAAGAAAAGGCAATCTGTAACTGATACTTGCAATTTTATTCATACTTTGTTACAATTATTGTAAGATTGAGAAACATATTGAGGAATGCAGCTGGGCCTATTCTCCAATATGCTGAAAGAGACTCCAAGTTTCATAGCAAACAGAAAATAAATACCCCCTTGTGACCGATACACTCAACTTCTTAACCAAACTAGCGGTAGTTTGATACAGGCTCCAAAGGAGGTAAAGGTGTAAGCCATAACAGGGCCAAGAACTTCTCTAGATCCAATCCGTTCTCTGAAAACCCACAAAGGAACAGAGTGACACAGTGAGCATCAATGCATATGAGCTTGGAACACCCATCATGCGATTAACACACGAATAGCAGGTGGCTTTTCCAAGACTCATTTACCAAAGAACAAAGTAAGTTGTAGGTACAAGGAATCTCATTCATACCATTTTCACCACATGTAATTTGACTACAGGCCAACCACTTTATTCCAGGGAGCCTTCTTTGAGCTCTCCTTGCTAAGCAGCTGGCTGCATGGCGGTTATCTCCCCTTGAGCTGGGATGCCTCCTCTCAAGGTTGCTCCTCAAGGCAGAGTGACCTTTCACCAGCTGCAGATCTTTGGTAAGGGACCGATATCACACATAACCTTGCATTAGACTGCATTATAAGATTTTGTATTGGTAACGTTGATTTTTGTCTTGGTAACTTTGATTCTGTCGTGGTAGTTTTGAATCATTGTTATATCCTTTGTCCACTAAGTAATAGAGTGAACCTTGCCATCGACGTTTGCTAAGTCACATTTTTACAACATCATATTTCAATAAAATCACTTTTGCTGATACCTTTGACAGTGGTTCTTTAAGCTGTCTAAATTTCCCATTCGTGACACCCCTCCCACAAAAAGCCTCAAAACTTGGTGATATGCTTGACAAGCATAGTTAGTAGATAAGGCAAAAAGCTGCAGCATCTTAATATCTATTTCATGCTTGACAGACCATTTTAAAATTTTATTCCATGATTGTTTCATATAAAATACATTCAAGTTCTTGCTTCACAGAAAGATCTCATGGACCACCTTGGATAGTGTTACCAATCATTTAGAAAGCCATTGAATGCTCACTTGAGTGTGGTAAGGGTCACTCATCACAGACGTTTGCTAGACATGTTCCACAAAAACAAATGTTGATAAAAATCAGATAAAGGAGTGACTGGAAAATGGACAACAAATCTCAACAAATCTGTTGGTCTAAACAGTATGGGCCATTTGCTGTTACAAACTGTACCACTGACATTTTCAGCCGATGTAGTAAAAGGTAATATCTCTCCCTACAAAATTCACGTCATTTAGATCCCACTCTGTACAGCATCACTACTGTATTTTTCTTCACTGAAAATCCAGATCATAGGGTCAGAACAAACAGGCTCCAGTTCAGCAAATCTACTTAAGCACTGGCATAACTCTAAGAGGCTGAATGACATTGCTACACAGGAGCTGAATCAAGGGTATAAAGCTTGCATTTGTGGTTCATAAAAATACAGCAGTTGACAAAAATAATTGTTTGTATGAACATAACTACAGTTATGTCTTATCTACAGTAAGTCTTATCTTCTTTGGTGGATGTTAATCAGAAATTTTAAACTTCTTTACTGACTGCTATCAACCTTATTTCTCTTGTTCCTTCCAATCTTCTTAAGTTCATCCAGATCCCTTTGTACTTTTTAACTTCCCATTGTTTAACACATGACATTTACATATATGTAGTAATTGTCAGTTAGAACAAAGATTTGGCAGGTCTTCTCATCAATATCAATAACTGTTTGGGTTTTCTTCAATATCATGAATATTTTGGGTAAGAAATATCTGATTAATATAGCAAAAAGAGCTTTACATTTTGCTTTGCAATTCAGCTCATATATTTTTCAATTCTTTTTTATTCAGATAAAAGAAACTTGACAGATTTTGAATATGGTTCCAAAATGCTTTTTTTCATGTTGAATACAAGATCTGTCCAAACTATGTCTGTTTTCCCAAAAAACGTGTAACAAAGAGCACACTCTAGAGAGGAAAAGAAAAAAAGAAAAACAAACCCGACAAATTTTAGAGCAGTACTCTTCATACTTGAACTTGTCTATAAGAATATTGTCTCTTAACTTTGCAAAACATTTTGAAATAAGAATTTCAACAAACTCAAAAAATAAAGTCATAATAAGAAATGGATATCAATTTAGCTACTTTGTTTTTATGCTACTCTCATCACCACAGCATCTAAAAGGTTTCTGTTATCTCCATAAGTAATACAATTAACACCTATCGAATATGACACATTCAATTTCTCATCTCCCTAAAGAGGCAGACTTCTGTACATAGATCTTTTTCAGAGTTTTTGTAGGTATTTGAAATGAGCTTTGTTCTAAAATATGCACTCTGCAATTAATATGCTTCAATAGGTAAGTTTTAGGCTCTAGATAAGAAGCTGGTGATGGATGTCATTCCTTGCAGGAGTTCGTCTTAGACAATATTTTGCACTTCCATTTTGTTTTTTTCTTCTGAGGCTCCCAAGTTACTTTCCTGTGTTGAATGGCTCTTCATTATTACATATTAGATAGATAGGTAGATGTAATAGCTGTTTCACTCTTGACAAGAGGAGATGTGATTCTCCTAGCACAATGTATTAACTCAATGTCAAAATTGGTCTTAAAAAAATAAAATAGTTGCACTGTGCTCTGACTGATTAATTATACTTCCTATAGAAGTCCTCTTTACATAGGTAAAAGTAAAGGTAGGTAGAGAGCTTCAAGGTCAGACAGTATGTATACAAAATACACCAGAGGTCTATTTAGTTATTGGGGCAGAAGAGAAATTGTGTACCAGCTTTGTGTATATGACAATGAAAGAAGAATTGTGTTCTGTGTGTACAGATGCACTGTTACCCACACTGGTTGAAACTATAATATTTTGTTTTGAAAGAAGGA
This sequence comes from Pelecanoides urinatrix, assembly GCA_013400755.1. Taxonomy (NCBI): domain Eukaryota; kingdom Metazoa; phylum Chordata; class Aves; order Procellariiformes; family Procellariidae; genus Pelecanoides; species Pelecanoides urinatrix. The sequence continues at coordinate 60,473 of VZTQ01000661.1, forward strand.
AGAACTATACCTGAACAATTATAATCTGTGTCCATAGACAATTACATGCAGAACATTGTTTCAACATGACAGCTATAGAAATTAATTTCTTGATGCTATTACTGGTTATTTGGTAGTGATAACTATGTACATACAATATTCTCAGAGCTTTATAACTGTTTGGGTTTTTACAATTATTATTTTAGGATTAAGAATGTCACATTAGCAACATAAATGTATCACAAATTAGAAGTGTTGATAGCAGACTGATGGTTCTCAAAAACAGGGAGATTGCCATGTACAGATCGTGTATCCACAAAGATTTTGCGAGGATCAGAGTTAGTGAATTATTAAAATCTTTTATCAATATGCGAAAGTGAATCTCAAATAACTGTTGATAAAATTTGTGGATGGCAAAAATACCTCTGAAAACAATTAATTTCAAAGACAAGACAGTCAGATATGTCAAGCTAGGCTAATTCAAACAGCCATTTTAAAACAGTAACAGTTATTGCTGTACATACAAAAAGGCCATACCTTAAAAAGGGAGTATCACAGCTTGAAAACCATTGCTCTGGAAAATATTTTAGTATCTTAGGAGGTAGTTCATATATCTTAGAAGGCATTTTATGGATAAGAAAATGATACTGTGTTTTCTGAATTTGTAAGCAAGGAAGTAAGACATAATATCTTGGAGATTCATTTACCTATGGATATGAAAATAATGAAACTGATAGAATACTGCATACTGTTCTCACATCTGACTTTTGGTAAAAATAAAAAACAACAGGAGATATCACAGGAAATGGCCATCAGTGATTTCTGAGCTCTTATCCTGAGACCACTGATGATTTCAATCTGTTTAGCTGTATGTTTATTACAGTACAAAACTATCTTCCTTAGAAGAAAATACTGGATATTAAACAACTGTTTAATCTAGCAGAAGAAATCAAACCAAAACCAATGATCAGGAAGTGAAACTTTAAAAATGAAAATAACCAATAGACACACTTTTTAACTGTCAGACCGTTTAATAATTCTAACAAATTATTAATTGTTGGAACAGAGGGACCTGTTGGTGTTCTGTCTCGTTATGTTGAACTGAAAATAGGGTTTAGCTAAATGAAGTTTTAGGACTTTAGGAAGCTTTGGAATGCAAAGCAAGCATGGAAGTATTCAGCAGCTGATCAGATAAACTAATGCTCCTTCTGATCAAACTTCTGAAAGTAGAAAAGAAAACTCATCTGTAAATTACAAACCCTGGTATTTCTTTAATTGCCCAGATTCTGATCTCGCTAACCCTATGCAAGTCCAAAGAGTGTATAGGCAATGAGTAAATTACAACATGTTTTTACCCAGATTTAATAAAATAGGCTTTTATCCAAGTTTCAAACTACTAGGACATATTACATTAGTAAATATAACATTTTTCAATCTAAATTTTAGTGTCAGAAAAGACTACAAGGCCTTTTGCATGGACCAAGGAAGATGTCCAGAGCCCAGATGAATTTCAGCTCTTCTCCATCTTAATTTTCTATCATTTGCCTGGTGCCAAAGAAAAACACATTGTCAAAGACTTGACTTAAATTTTTAAATTATATAAACTACTGAAATCACCAGGTTAGCATAAATAAATGTATATCATAATGCGCAAACAGTTTAAAAGTGTCACACATATCCAGGAGACAAAAATTACTTATATGTCTTACAGGTAAGTACAAGAGAACTAGATTGACTTCAGCTGACTGGCATATTTTAAGGCAGTAATCCAAAACACTTATCTACTGTTCAGCAGCACTGGCTAGAAGACGAAAGATTGCATTGCACAGATGGATACAATATGAGTTTATGTGAAATCAGGGGAGAATAAAACCTCTCTCAATAATTAAGGATCACTTTAATCTACAATTTCTTTTAATTTCCTTCCTGAACAAAGCTGCTTGTCACTAACACAAATCTGAGCAGGGAAAGGTGAGACAGACTGAATGGGGACCTAACTCAGCACTTTGCTGCCAGTTGCAAAATTAACTTTAGTAGATCATCAGAAGCAGGAGTTAATTCTGGTTCATAATGTGACCTTCCACCCCTGAGCTAAAGATCTAGCAGGTCCCTGAGGACTAAGTGACACCATTACAGAGAGACAGAGTGCTGAGTACAAACCTATGCAAACACTTCCCTAATCCTCAGGACTCTGGCATTGCTCCTACTGTCACAGCTCATGCCAAAAAAACTTTTTTTAGCTAGTAGTGGCCCTGGAAAGCACATATGTTGAGTGACTTCAACACTATCAACTCCTAAACTAGTCTGTGCAGCTGTGTGTTTCTTGTTACCTTCATCTTTCTAGGAGAATCGTCTTGGGTTGGTGAGTGATTCAAGAAGGTTCCAATAACCTGGTTTTAAGATTTCCATTCAGAAAGTACCTGTCACTCAATCCAGGCTGCAGGGAAATCAGAAAATCAAAAAACATTCATTTTAAAAAGAAAGAATGAATAAAACATTCATTTACAACACGAAAAATGGTCAGAAGGTTGCAAAGTCTTGTTAAAGTTATATGTCCAAAAGGAATAAAAAATATATATTTAATCTCTTATTCATCCCAAGGTGAAGCCTATCAGGCATTTCTCTCCTTTCCAGCACTCAGGAGACAAGTTAGAGATATTTATTAGCCTACATAGTCAAGGTCTTTGTGCTTTTTTCACATCCCACATCTGCAATCGGATTTTGTAGGAGAAAATCTAGGAAGCATGCTAGATTTTGTACTTCCATTATTACTTAAGGTCTGTTCAGGGGTTCATTACTGCTCAAACTCTCTCCTCCTTTTTCCTGCCTTCCAGTACTGAATGATTCTTAAGGAGGCAGATTCAATCTTCTCCTGAACTTCACCTCTTTGGAGTGGAACTGCTAATGTTATTTAAGCAGTTCAGTTAAGTTGTTTCTTCTGCTTGACTAAACTACTAATAGCTTGTTAAATGACTGAGATAAGGCAATAGGCACATTTCACAGTGAAGCTTTTCTAGAGACCTTCTGAGAGGATATTGACTTTATTTTAATTCTCCATGATAGGCTAAATTTTAGGTCCCCAACCTCTGCAGCAGATTCGAGTTAACTCTATAAAAGGGCAGTGTAGATTTGAACAAGAAGCTTAGTGAGTTTCTGGCAGTGTTTCTCATGGAACTGCCAAATTCCTTTGCAAGGAAATTAAAGGGTCTGAAATACTAGTCCCACCTGGGAAGGATGTGAAACAGTGCTTTGAGCTTGTGTTTGGAAGAGACTTCTTCAATAATAACAAGGATAGGCAGAGAGGGAGAAGATACTTCTGTTTTTCTGTAAATCACAAGATCATAAAGAACTGCTAGGATGATGAGACCATGAAAAACATCAACAAAATCTTGGGATATACTGAGTAATGAAGGTATGTTCAGTGGTGATTTACAACTATTAATTGCACTGTGACAGACACTAGAGAAACCTCTTCTGGAGTAATGTTTACAATCCTCATGACACATGTTCCAAATGCTGAATTCAGATTGGAGCAGGTGCTGATAGAATCCTATAGGGAACACAGTGCCCATCTTGTGAGCAAAGAGCAAGAGAATGGACTTGTAAAAACTGACAAAATAAAAACAGAGAGGTACCCTGAGACCCATAAATACACTTGAAGATGGGGACTGGAGAGACGGAGAATGGTGAGCAACCTCAGGAAAAGAAGAAATGTATGTAATCTAAAGGACTGTTTTGGCGGAAATTAAGCACAAAACTGTCCTGGAATTAATTTCCTCTAGAAATTAGAAGAAAATGTCTCATTAATAGAGAAAGATTTAGGAAGTATGACCCAACTGCAGTGCTGAGAGCCAAAAAAAAATCTTGTTTTGAGGTGGAGCTTGATACTTTTATTGCAATAGGACACTGCATAAAAGCATCAGGATGGATCCAGTGGCTCAGGATGTTTCTACATTCTACAGTTGAAAATTCTTATCCAATGCAAGGATTAATCACCTGGTAAGTATATCTTGTCTAAAAAATTCAATATGAATATCACAGACTTTTAAATGGGAAGAGGCAGTTAGTTTATAGATGTTGCCCATGAATTGCAAAGTCTCCACAGAAGACTGTAGCAAACCAAGCATTTAATTTTATTTCAGATCCTCAAAGATGTCACCTCAGAGATGTAACCACCTAAGTCTACCATCTACCATTTAGGCACCTCTGATGTTCTCAAAATGGCCATAAAGATGACACCTATGCTATGGTTAATAGCAGGACTTACAAAGGTACCTAAAAGCTTCTACCAGTTTATATCAAATATGCTTCTTGGAGCTCAGATTCAAGGCATTAACCTATGGATCCTGAAACAGGATCACTTGATTATTCAAGCACTGTGGATGGCCATTGCGTAGATGTGCTCTGAAGATGTCTGAAGTGCAAGACTTCAGGAAGAAGGGAATAGGATGCTGAAGGAATGAACAGCATAAGCATGTGTCCCTCCATGAATAAAGACTCTGTAGGAAATGAGATACCTGATTTTGAAAGCCAAAACTCTGTCTGATTTAGGCACCAGGTTCTCTCACTTCCAAAATGGGAACATGAATTAAAAGGCTAATGACTAATCTGGAGGTGAATTTACCTCAGTCTCTCCAGTGGCACCTATGGCAGATAACTCTTGAGAGAAGCAAAGACTTTAGTATATCACATGGGTTTAGCTACATTTTACCTGACAGGACACACTGAATTGCAAACTCTCATGAGAAAGTAGCTTTAATGCCTCTGATAAGCTTCTTGCATACAAAACCTACCTGTTTTTATATCAATCAATATCAAAGATCTCCAAGAAAGGAGCTCTATTGTACCCTGCCCCATTCGATGGATGAGGAATTGGCTGGATGGCCACATCCAAAGAGTTACAGTCAATGTCCAAATGGAGATCAGTAACAAGTGTTATTCCTCAGGGATCTGTATTGGGACCAGTACAGTTCTATATCTTTATTAATGACATAGAGAGTGGTACTGAGTGCATCCTCAGCAAATTTGCGGGTGACACCTTGCTGAGTAGTGCTGTTGATTTGCTTGAGGGAAGGGATGCCATCCAGAGGGACCTTGACAGGCTTGAGGAGAGGGCCTGTGCAAACCTCTGAGGTTCAACAAGGCCAAGTTAATGGGATGCAATTTAACAAGTGAAAATGCACTAGGATAGAGTAATGCCAGGCACGAGTATACACTGGGAGAGGAGTAGCTGGAGAGCAGCCCTGCAGAAAGGGATCTGGGGGTGCTGGCTGACAGCAGCTCAATATGAGTCAGCAGTGCCCTGGCAGCCAAGAGGGCAAACCGCATCCTGGGGTGCATCAAACACGGTATAACCAGCCGGTCAAAAGAGATTATTATCCTGCGGTATTCAGTGTTGGTGTGACCTCACCTTGAATACTAAGTACAGTTCTCAGCCCCACAGTTTAAGAAGGATGTTCAGGTCCTTAAATGTGTCCAGAGGAGGGCTGGAAGGAATGTTCTATAAGGAGTGGCTAAGGATTTGGGGCTTGTCTAGTTTGGAGAAAAGGAGGCTGAGGGGCGACCGCATTGCTCTCTACAGCTTCCTGAAGAGGGAAAGTGGAGAGGGAGGTGCTGATCTCTTCTCCCTAGTATCCAGTGACAGGATGCAGGGGAATGGTTCAAAGCTGCACCAGGGGAGGTTCAGACTGGACATGAGGAAGCATTTCTTTACTGAGAGGGTGGTCAAACCCTGGAACAGGCTTCCCAGAGAGGTAATCAATGCCTGATGCCTGTCAGTGTTTACAAGGCTTTTGGACAATTCCCTTAATAACATGCTTTAACTTGGTCAGCCCTGAATTCGTCAGGCAGTTGGACTAGATGATAGTTGTAGTTCCCTTCCAACAGAACTATTCTTTTCTGTTGTATTCTATTCTAAGTGCAAGTTCCTGCATCTGGGTCGGGGCAATCCCCACTATCAATACAGATGGGTGATGAATGGATTCAGAACAGCCCTGTGAAGAAAGACTTGGGGATACTCATGGATGAAAAATTGGACATGAGCCAGCAATGTGTGCTCACAGCCCAGAAAGCCAGACATATCCTGGGCTGCATTGAAAGAAGCATGGCCAGCAGGTCAACAGAGGTGATTCTCTCCCTCTACTTTGCTCTTGTGAGATCCCATCCAGAGTGGTGCATCCAGTTCTGAGGTCCCCAACACATGAAAGACATGGATCTGTTAGAGTGGCTCCAGAGGCAGGCCACGGAGATCATCAGGGGGCTGGAACACCTTCCCTGTGAGGAAAAGCTGAGACAGTTGGGGTTGTTCAGCCTGGAGAAGAGAAGGCTCCAGGGAGACCTCATGGCAGCCTTTCAGTACTTAAAGAGAGCTTATAAGAAGGATGGAGAGAGACCTTTTACCAGAGCCTGTAGGAGCAAGATGAGGTGTAATGGAAAATAAGGTAGATTTAGACCGTATATAAAGAAGAAATTCTTTACAATGAGGGTGGTGAGACACTGGAACAGGTTGCCCAGAGAAGCTGTGGATGCCCCATCATTGGAAGTGTTCAAAGTCAGATTGGATGGGACTTTAAGCAACCTGATCTAGTGAAATATGTCCCTGCTCCCAATGGAGGGATTGGAACTAGATGGTCTTTGAAGGTCCCTTCCAACCCAAACCATTCCATGATTTGATAATTCTATGAAAAAACTTTTGTGATTTTCCTCTTCAAAAGCAGATGGAATAGCTGAAGACCTGGAGCTCATGCTCTTTTGAAGCATACATTGCTGGATTCTACCAGCACTGAGTGCACTCCAGGCTTCTCTGCAGAGGACATCTAGGCTACCTCAAAACTGATTTTGAGGATTCTCCCGCTGCAAGTCAGGGTGCATGGGTGGCTATTTTGATTTCAGTGTCTTTCTGACATCCATTCCACATGATGCCTAAATACATGAAACAAAACCTTTGATACCTAGGCATCCACAGCCAAGTGATGGTCCCAAGCATAATTGGTTAGATGCCAAGACTGCTTCTTCAGTATTCTTACCTTGGATACCTCAGGTTGTCAAGTCTGATAACTCTGGAGATCTTGCTTTTAAGTATGAAAGAGTACTTTTTGAACTTCAGGATACCTTCAAACAGGAAATCGTACTCTCTTCCTAGTTGCCACTACTCATTTCCAGCTCTCCCTTTCATTAGATCTTGTAATTGTGAGTAAGCTGGTTCCGTAAACTAATCTAAAGGAAGGCTTTTTCTTCATGGCTTACATCTACATCACATCATGAAGCTAAAATAATTTACCTTATGGCTACATGAACATGAGATTGGCAAGAGAAGCTAAAGAGGCAGAACCTGTGGTGACAAGGCCAACCCTTTTTGACATCCTCCTGCAGTAACACAGCATAAGGCTGTGTCAGTTATTGTCAGCTAACAGGCTAATTCTCCCAGTGCCCTGACTGGAGAACCGATTACCTAATTCAAGGCTCATTTGCACAACATCTCAAAAGCTTTGACACTCCTTGCCTTTGGAGCTTAGACATAGTTGTGTCATGAAAGAAATAAATGGAAAATGTAAGATTACTAGAAAAGTTCTGGGCTAAGGACTGCCTCAGAATGGAAATGTAGAACTACAGAAAGTCGTGTATGTCTTGTTATGGCTTTACTGTAGGTAACAATATAAAGAAAAGCAGGATATATTATGGGCATATTTACTTAGATGTCATCTACGAGAATGCTTTTCCAAACCACAGTTCTTTTTGTGTCTGAGCACTGGAAAAAACCTGAAGCATGTTTGTTCTGCTGGTATAATGTCTGGGCATTTTTCAAAATAATTTTCCATCCATAACTGTGGAGAGCCTCAGCCATTTTCAGAATGATGCACACTGCAGACAGGAAAGATATGTTTGTTCACCTAATAGATTTATGCTGGTTACAGGTAGTGAGAAATGTACATAGTTCAGGCACCTGGAAATCTTCTAATTACCGATATCACCAAGGTTTTTAGGAGTTTGTATGAAGAGCTTGGAAAAGAGCCAATGGTCATTTAGGGAAGCTTCTGCCTTTAACCGTGATGGGCTCATTTGTCATTTCCCAATATGTCCTCTGAAATAAAAGGGACTACTCATCTAGTAAAAAAATATTTTCCAGCAGAGTTATTCCTCCACTGAAGCAGCTAACCATATAGTTACTTTTGATTTTTTCACTCTGAGCTGTAGATTATCTCTTGGGGCTTTTTGTTTGTTTTGTTTTTGTTTTTTTTTTCCTTAAATTCTTAAAAGAGAATAATTCCATAAAGACAATCAAATCACACAGGATTTCAACAGCTACAATTGAATAAGCAGTTTAGGAAACAGGTAAGTTTTTTGTGTGTGTGTGTAAATACAATAGTTTGCAATCCTTATTTATGCGACGTGAAGAAATAAGCTTGCAGATGAGGCACTAGATTGAAAAGACATGGGCCTCATCACCTACACATTGCACAGACTCCCTGTCAAAGACTGCTAGAGCATAGTAAAATATGCCGGAAAATAGAATTTATTCTAAAAATGCGGGACCACAGCAATTTTGGTGGTCCTAATCACTGTGAGAAAATAGGTAGAAGAAGCTAAATGAGGGAAAATGTACATACTTTCATTTCAGCTGAGTATGTCCACAGCTGAGATTGTCACATTAAAATTTTAAAAAGTGCATTATTGGTATTTACACTTTAGCTTTATAATCAAGGGAGAGATATAGACACTTTACATGATTTTGGGGAATAAGTATGTTTCAGGATGAGATGAATCTTGTTCTAGGCTTCTCTGTTTCTCTGTGTTTACTGTAAAGATATTCAAGCCAACGAGCTCGGATGTAGATGTCGACATTGGTCTGATACATGCCATTCTCTGAGTCCAACCCTGCCTCTGCACTTTGGGCTGAGTAAGCAGCCATCCATCTCACAGAAGTTAACACAGAGTCTTTCAACTCTACATCTGGACAGAGAAAAGGTGTAACTGTTGGTTCTCTCCCATGGTGCTGGATCGCTGACACAACACTACTCAGAACCTTTCCTTCCAAAGCTTCGAGGTACACTTCAGGAAAATGCTTTTATCCATAGTATCATTCAGAGAAAGTGGTAGTGTCTGACCACTTTCTGAAGAGCAACACACAATATAAGTTCATTGTCCATACCCTTGGGGGAAGCAATGGTTAGGCCATGTGGCATGCAGATATTACTGTTCCTTAAAAATAATATATAAAAAAAGAAGCACAGAGGTTAGAGAGACAGTGGCTTGTCACTCTGAGAAAGCAACAACTTCTTTTTCTAAGGAGACCACACAAATTCTTTAGAAAAATGATGGGGGAGTAGAAACTTAGTGAGCTCTGTTTTGTCTCTGTTTTATTTGAGAAAAAATTATTGATTTAGAAGAGTCTAATTTCCAGATCTGCTGACCTCCCACCTGGCATTGAGGTGCAGAAATGTCTGCTGTGGAGGCACAGGTTCTGGTTCAGAGGTCCATACCCTAATATCTTTTCTTGGGTCTGGATAGAGTAAATGTTTTCTACCACTCTCTATATTCCAGGAAATCTTTTCCAAATATGTATCCATCATCACGACAATATTGAAATAAAATGTTATGTTCCTCAACCCTCCAATAGAGACAAAGGAATCAGAAAAAAATTAAATGAAACAAGGAAACGCAATTCAGTCATATTAACTTCTTTGTGCTTTACCAGCTTATCATTGCTCCATAGTGTTGTATGGCTGTTTTAAGCATTTAACAGCATGAAAATGAATAATACTAGGAGATTTCCTTAAAAGCAGCAAAAAACTCTTAACAGTCCAGTTTTTCCGAAATGCTAACAAAAAACACTTGTGCTTAATCTGATGTGATACATAAGCACACCCAATGCAATTATACATATGAGTATAGTTCTAGGGCACCTGTCAGTAATGCATTCCTCTTGAACAGAGGTGAAGTAATGGAGGTTAATTCAGCAGCAGCACTATCCTTCCTTAAATTTATTCATGTTTTCCCTAGAGATTGCTATTTTCAGCTTTTGATGGTATGAATCCAAGAGTGATGCAAGGGCTGGGTCCTGGCCTTTCTGCTCAGCATTGAATATCTGCTGCTGGCTTTTCTAAGCTGCTGTTATACTTTCTCATGACCTTGCAGGTTGTAGTGGGTTGGCTCTGGCTAACAGCAAAAATCCCACCCAGCCGCTTGTTCACACCCTGCCTCAGTGGGACAGGGGAGAGAAAATAGGAAAAATAGGATTCAGAAGTCTTGTGCGTTGTGATAAGGACAGGGAGATCACTTATTTTCATGGGAAAAACAGACTCAACTTGGGAAAGATTAGTTTAATATATTACCAATTAAAATAGTTTTGGAAAGAATCAAAATGACAAATCTTAAAACATACCCTTCCCAGGCTCAACTTTACTCCTTCACTCCAGACTCCTCTACCCTTCCAAGCTGTGATGGGGGTGGGAAATGGGGGCTTACATTCAATATGTTGCTGCTTTTCTCTGCCAGTCCTTCCTCCTCAGTTTTCCTCTGCTCTAGTGGCTCCGGTATGGGTTCTCCCCTCCTTCATGTCCCCCTTCTCCTCCTCCTGAAACTGTATATTGAATTTCCCTTTATACTTAAAATTTCCTGCATTATCTCTACCAAGGACCATGGTTCCAGAATATTTATTAAAATACTAATTAGAAACATTTCCGCCCCCCCCTCAAATAATCATTGAACTTAAGTACAAACATTTAGAGAGGAATTTTTGTAGGACACTCTGTGCTACTGATACTTTTACTATTAGTTCAAGCTGTGGTAGAAGTTAAGGCATCAACTGGCTTGAGATTTCTCAGTGGATAAGAGAACAGGAATCTATGATCCAAAACACTCATCTGTAAGCCATAAACTGTTTTTCAATTAAAAAAAAAAAAAGGTTGAAAGCTTACATTGGGTAAAGAAGTTAGACCTTCCTAAACATTTGAAGAGAGAGCTTCAAAATCTGTCGTATGAGAAGCTGTATTGCAGCATCCAGAAGCATGGGATCCATGGGAGTCAATATTTACAGACCACCTATTAGTGAACATATGGGGTAGATTGCAACTTCCAGCTGTTTCCATTGCCACTTTAGTCAATGTCAAATGTAGGTTCTGAGTTTAGATTCAAATTCCAAAACTGCTAATTCCAAAAAGATAAGGATCTCTAATAAGTTCTGATTCATATGTACCAACACAGTACAGATCTCTCAGATACCTTTTGTTATTCAGTTAAAAACAAACAAACAAACAAACAAACAAAGTGTCATTCAGAAATAGCTTCTATCAACCTTAGTAAAGTTTTATGTAGGTTTAAAAATTAATAACGATCAAATTGAAAATGACTAGTGATTTTTGGTGTCTCTATTTTTAGATATTCACCTTGAGAAAAAACTTTAGGGGACATGAAAATGCTCATAACCTTGTGTTAAAAAATGTACTGATTCTGTTAACCTTGTGTTAAAAACTGTACCCACTGAAAAACCTAATGTTCTCTCACAGTTTTTTGCAAACTGTTCTTTTGTATGGTTGTTATTAAAATGATACATTAAATTTCAGGTGCAACATATTTCCTCAATAATACTTTGTTCATCCTGTTTTGTCTGTTTACTTCTGCTGGTTCCAAGCTACCAAAGATTTGTTGCTTCTGTGTTCACATCCTCCAAGTTATAATGATACTCTACTGAAACTGTTTAAGTAGACTAGGTATATCAAGGTACATTTTCTCCTGGAGGAAATCAGTTCAACATCTTTCACTTATGCCAGAATAAGCCCTAAAATCAGGTTATATGGCATCTACTCCTCTTACTCTACTTACAGTGTCTGTTACTTTATTTGTAGAAGTAAAGTGGATAAGTTTGACACAAGTTGTCCTTGACAAATCTCTGTTATCTGTTCCTCATCTCCTGGTTATCTTACAGATACTTACAAATAACCATATTATATGCCTTTTCTTTTTTCTTTTCCTGGGGATTGAATTTAAGCTGTCTGGTCCATAATTCCATTCTTAGCCACTTTAGGAAGAGTGGCACAGTTTCACTCTTTTCCACATTTCTTCTATCATCACACCCATCTTCTACAAAATTCTGGAAGATAAACACTAATGGTCCTCAGGCTATATAAAATATTTTTCTCAAATACCTGAGGATTAAATTTATAATGCCAGACTGGCTTAAAACATCAATTTAAGAACATATTTTAATCTACATTTTTCCTATTCCAAGTCAGAAATCTATGCTTTTTCACTGGGTATTGTTTGTGCTCACTACCTCCTACTGTTGTCATTTTTAGTGAAGACTAGCACAAATCCCAAACACTGAACATTAAGCTGTTCTTGGCATCATCAGCTTTCACTCAGATGAGAAGCAGATCAAAAATTCTCTCCCTTCCTACCACAGGCATAGAATGATATTTTTTACTTTTAATTTCTTTTGCAAGTCATTTCACCACCTGTGCTTTGACTTTTGCAATTTTGTCACCAAATACTCACACTATTCTTTGCTGCATTTGAAGTCAGCTCATGAGTTAACCAACTTGGCCACTTACTACACTTCTTGTCCTTATTCTCTGTTGGGATAGTTTGCATTGCTGTAATACCATTTTCTCAGAGAAACTTCCAGCTCTCTTCATTCCTCCAGTTGCATCCTTGGAGATTGCATTTATCACTTCTCTGAGTTTGTACAAGGAACAGGTACATTGAAGCATCAGCTTCATAACTAGGAAAAAGCTGCTAGTAACAGATAAAGTATAAGTATATTGCACATAGCAGGCTGGGGGATGCTTAAGGGAAGAGTAAGTGAAAAGAGGAAAAAAGGAAATCTCAGCAGGCCTCCAGTGTTATATATACATTCTCCAATCCTATATATCATGTGTAGTACATGTATTAAAGACAGAGGTGCCAGAATTAGATTTTTGGGGTTTCCCTAACAGTGAGGACGTATGTCTGGACATATATCAGTATAGCTCTGGTGCTTATACCATCAGATCTGGAACCTGACAGAAGCCTACTCACAACATCTGCCCCATTACAATAAAAATTAACAAACAAACAAACAAACAAACAAAACCAAAAGATTTTCAAAGCTCAGTACTTTTATGAGTGCCAAGTTCTAGTGTCAATCTCCACATTCCGCACTACATTTACCTCTTTATATTCTACCACCAGATCCATGAAGTTATTGAAAAATCTTTTTTTTGCTTTCAAACCTTCATTTTTTTTAGTGCTTTTACCTCACCAAATGCTGACATGCTCACCTGTCAACAGCTGTTAACAGCTGTTAAATCACAATTTTGCAGAACCAAACAGTGGACTGGATCAGGTTTTTATAAACTTCAAAAAGAAGATGTTTCAGTTCAATGTCTTTAAGGTTACATATAGAGAGTATTTTAAAGTGAGGGGAGATCAGGCTGACAGATATTCTGGGTATGTAGAATCTTCCATTCAGCATGTGGAACAATTGATTGCAACAGGACCCAGTGAAGCCGGGTAGACATTTATAAGTTTCTTTTGTCATTGCAGGGCTTTCTCGTGATTATACATTACTGACTACAGTCCCACCATCGCAGTATTACACCAGCAAAGGGAATTTGCTCTTTCCTGCTGTGTGCCAGACTTCTCATACCTGAGCTATCACATATCCAAGGATTGTACACACTGTCTTTACAATAGTATCATGCTGACACACTGACTTGTAGCAGCAGTTCAGAACAGACAGACTTCCCTACTGGGTAGGCTGAAAATGGTGTATAAAGAAGGCTTAAAGCCCTACAGGTTGGTCTGGACAGAGAGCTGTGAATAATCTCTGCAATTAGAACTGTGCACTTGCAAAAAGAATATAAATTACCCAAAATGTTTAAAGCAAAACACGTTCATTTTATTCAGCTCAGCAGCCTGACAATTTGGAAAGGAAAAAGAAAAAAGAAAATTTTGTTCAGCACAAAGAAACTACAAAACATATTGGAAAGCAAAAGAAGGAGCTCAGCCCTTCTCTAAACAGCAACCACCATTGATTTGCAGCAAGAGTTGCCACAGAAGCAGGATCAATACAAACTTTCCATGACAAAGCAGGTAAATCAGAGCTTATGCCCAATGCCCACAGTGTGATGAAGACAAAGTCATTCCTCCCTCCTGCACCAACCATAGGATCATCTCTAGGACACTATGCATCTACTTGCGTCATCTTCAGGCCCTATGTGGAAGCAAGCCCAACCCTTTGCTGAAATGCACACACTGAACAGTTACAGTGCTCAAGATGGTTTGGACATTAAACACTAACATTCTGTCCTTTCAAATCACCTCCAACAACATCATCATCTAATCACTGGAACGTTTATAACTTTTCGGCTCCGTTACTGGATTATTGTTTTGATGTGCCCTCCCATCTATCATGCGTTTGCACCTGACAGTTTTTCAGGACAAGCAGGATTACCTTCTTTCAGGTAGTCCTGCTTTCAGCACTACCTTCATCATCATCTGGATGTCCATTATCCGCTCAAATAAGCCTGTTTTCCAGAGTCTGACACTGTGCTCCTTTGCTGCCAATATCATTGGCATTACCTCTCTTCTCATTGAACGTGCCTTATCTGCTAACACCTCCTGCTTCCACAATAGGTATGGGACCAGATCACCTCACTGTCCTATTAGGTAGGTGTCGTGGTTTAACCCAGCAGGCAGCCAAACACCACAGAGCCGCTTGCTTACTCCCCGCTGCCCTCAGTGGGATGGGGAGAGAATCGGAAAGGTAAGAGTGAGAAAAACTCATTGGTTGAGAAAAAGACAGTTTAATAGAACAGAAAAGGGATAATAATAATAATAATAATAATAATAATAATAATAATAATAGAATGTACAAAATTAGTGATGCACAATGCAATTGCTCACCACCCACCCTGACCGATAACCAAGTAGCAATCGCTACTTCCTGGAACACGCCTACCATTCATATACTGAGCATGACGTCACATGCTATGGAATACCCCATTGGCCAGCTGGGCCAGCTGTCCCGGCTATGCTCCCTCTTCCCAGCCTCTGCTTGGTAGGGCACGGAAGCTGTCCTTGACAGGGTACTTAGCAACAACTGAAAACATCAGTGTGTTATCAACATTCTTCTCATACTAAATCCAAAACACAGCACTAGGAAGAAATTTAACTCTATCCCAGCCAAAACCACGACAGTAGGGCCAGTTACTTAAAAATTATTACAGGCGGTCACAGGTCCAGCACAGCACACTGGGGGACGTGTTTGTATTCTCCACATATTTCCTAGCTCAGGCCCGTTTAACACAGGGCATCCGATGTTTGCATGAACAAAATGTTCATTTACACTGAGTATAACTGTACATTTAGCACCATGCCTTTATTACTACAACTTGATTTTCAGGTAGCTTACTACCTAATTGTAATTCATAGACCAAAAGTTTCAAACTAACAAAAATAACATCTGTTTTTCTCTGATAAAATATAAAGTTAATTAGACTTCTGAGTAATAAGGTTACTTCCAATATCAGTATATACCTAGTTCATTTACTTACATATGGTATGCTTTTTAGGCCTAAATTTTTTCCCACTTGCTTTTCTGAAAAGGTAAAAATCTCAGCATGATAACTGCATTGTGTTCATGCCGCAACATCAAAAATAATTTCTTTGCTTAAAATTCTACTTTAACACTTTTGGACTGGAGACTCAGAAATGACAAATGTAATTAAAGCTTTGCTTTAAAATGCTTCTCTGAGCTTATTGGTAGTGAGAAGTACTTCCCCTACTGTCTGAGTGTTCTGACAACTCTGCTCAGTGAAATCAGGTTAGTTTTCTCTTAACAAATGCAAAAATAAAGATTTCTACTTTTCTTGGAGGTGTAACAAGCTAATGAAAATAATACTGGGCACCAAACCAAACTATTTTAAAAAAAGCACACAACACAATAATTTAGTGTTACAAAAAAGACATTTGTATTGTACTTACACTATTCCACTTCCTGTGGTACATATCCATTCCTGCTACATTTTTTAGGTTTAGTATGCTGTAATTTCATAATGTGTATATTTGATATAAAGTAACTGACTGATCTAGGGGACTGTGAAAGACTGAATTGTA
>VZTQ01000663.1:5941-19067 GCA_013400755.1 Pelecanoides urinatrix
GGTTGAGTCACCATCCCTGGAGGTATTTAAAAGACATGCAGATGTGGTGCTTAGGGACATGGTTTAGTGGTGGACTTGGCAGGATTAGGTTTGCAGATGGACTCGATGATCTTAGAGATCTTTTCCAACCTAAATGATTCTATGATTCTTCCCTATGATGCTATAAGGAGAAAGGATATTCCTGGAATTACTTCTTTCTGAATTAAAATTAAATCTCCTTCGAAACTAAAATGTGATACTGAATAGAAATATAACCATCCAAAAAAAATACCCTTAGGAGTATCAAAAGGAGTATAAAGCTCCTCTTTAACCAATGCCAATATAGTGACTACTTGAGTACCTGACATTTCACTACTTTCTCTAAAACATTACAGAGAGTGACTGCACTGACAGAAGATCACACATTTAACTCAGCATGAACCTGGGAAATATATTGCCCTGTAGCTACCAGAACTTGCCAGAAAATACCTTAGCATGACTTGAGGTACCAGGGACTTAACAGGCCAGGAATTGTTCCCAATAGGCAGTACAGATAAGGTCACCCTGGAGAATTAGTTTAGCTGTGTGCACGTAAGCTCTGCGCTTCAACTTCACCTCAAGGCTAGAGAATTGACTGTGGCTATTTCATCTACTAGCACAGTCAGAGACTTTTGTAGCCTTCAGAAAGGGTTAAAAGCGTAGCTTGTCTCTTTTTAGGTTGCTCTCTAGGATGAATTGATATTCTTTAAAATATGTCAATATGGCCTTGCTACAAAAGGTGAGCAAGTCCTGGCCAAGGAAATAGGAAAGTATTATGTCACTGTCCAAGAAGTGGTTGTCACCTATGTTTAAGGGAGACTCAGTCAGCAGAAGTATAAACAAGAGATAACTAAATTGTGAGGAAACCAAAGATCCAATCGTATGAAAGTAAGCTAAACAAACTCAGGTTACTTATTCCAGAAAAGTGAAACTGGAGAGGGAACAGAATTCATAATGATAGATGACACTGTTGGCACACATAAAAAAAAATCTAGAAATATATAAATACATTGAAGCTGAAAAACTGAAGGAAGATTACTAGATCAATGGATTGATCCCTTGATAAAAGCAGCAGGGGAAAAGATATAATTAGCTTCAAAATTGAACTTCAGTTCAAAACTGATTCAATGACTCAAAAAAAAAAATCTAGTTCTATGTTCCTGTGATACGTAAATAAATGTTTCCACATGAAATGAAAACAAATGCAAGACTAATCTAAGCAAAGATACTTCAGATGGATGCTGTGTGGTAAAAATAAGGCAGAGACAGCAAACAAACAGAAAGACTGGAAAGTCTCAGTGATTTTACAAGTCTGAAAAAGAATCTATGAATATTAACTTCTTAACATTAATCACAGAAGTAATGACAGAAGAATTTCAGTGTTCTCAGCAAAGTACCTTTATCTGTTTGTTGCATTCCTTCTGTATTGCAGAAGATGGGGCCTTGCTCATTTTCGAATGTAGATTCCACTTTGAAGTTTTTCTTTTCCACAAAAAATACCTACTTACGTGTAATTTTTCACCAAGAGCAAGCAAACTCCTTTTAAGACTTCCAATTTTGGCACGCCATGCATGTCAAAATGAATAAAAAGCCTGCCATTTCTTCTAATTTCTTGAATTTTTTAGGACCTCAAGCAACAACAAACAGGAAAACAATTGTTCTCACTCTGGTTTTTACAGCCTCAGGTAGAGCTAAAGGGGAAATGTGTACAAAATGGTGTCTTAGCCACTCTTTCTTTCCAATCTCTCCTTGTGAATATTTGCTATTAATGCATACTCACTGTGACTGAATATGAAGATTCGTTGTCTCCCTAGTCAAGTCTACCCCATACTTCCTTTTTTTTGTTCACTATGGTATTACTATCCTTCCTGACACACACACACACAAAAAAATCTATCTCTGTAGGATAATTGCTCCTTAGTCTTATCCCTTTTCCTTCTTATCACATTAAATAATTAAGTCTTTTACAACTCATCTCTCCTTTTGCTTGATTGAAGGGATGGCAGCCAATTCCCATTTCTTATAAATTTGTGGTACTAATCACAAATGCCCATCTACAAAATATTCAAGTTTGGGTTTGTGGTTTGTTTGTTTTCTTTTTTTTCGGCTGGGGGGTCATACACCATGTACTACAGATAAATTCCCTGCAGATGTAACCCACTACCTCTTTTCCCTCTTTTCTGGTGGGTTGGTTTTTTTTTTATTTTATTTAACACCTTCATTTTGCTGTGTAACAACATTTCAATTGTATTATGATTTACTCCTTTTCATACTGACCAAAGTCTCATTTTCCTTGTGCATTCATCTGCAGCCTGTCCACCCACAGATCAAAGTAAGATCTTTGGATCAGAGAATGTACTGTTTTCTTGTGTTTGTACAGCACCTAGCAGACCCTAGCCCTTGTCTGGATGCAACAGTATTACCAATTTTTAAATCAAGACCAGTCAAGTATTAAAAAAAAATGTTGTTTACCAAGATAGTCTATATATTTGTATTCAGTCACAGGTGCTAGACATTACTTTGCTCACTTACACCACCACTTGAACAGCTGCAAACATTAATAGAGTCCTTCAGAGCATATTAATTAGGCTAAAATCCAGGTTTTAATCATGGTTCACTTGAGATGGTTTAAGAGAAGTCTCTCAAGCGTGGCCATCATTAGATCACTGGACTGAAATTACTCCTGCTCAGTGTATCATAAGGAGTGGTTGTTTTACTTTTTCAATGTTGAATCATTATTTCTCAAGTAAATCTTTATATAAACATAGAAATTAAATTTCTGGTTAGTTTTGGTTGTTCAACATATGCATTAGATCCCCCTTTTTGAATCTACAAGCTTTCACGTTTAGCATATTTGCCTTCCAACTAATTACTATTTAGCTACAGTACACTTTCATCACATGTAACTACCAAGGACTGACCCTTACACATAGCTGTAACATTTTATCAAGTTCTACATATGAACATTACACTAACTTGCAAATAACTGAACTTGCAAAAAACTGTCCTGCAGCCAGTGATCCAAGCACAACTAGTAGTCACAACAGCCATGCAAACTATGCATGTACTAGACAGAAAGTAACCAGAGGGAACAGCAATTGCTATACATATATAATATTGTAACAGGAGAAGAAATACTCAGGAAGAAGCAGGTGTTGCCATTGCTTCAGACCACTATTTTAGGACAGCAGCACATTGCCCAACATTGTCTAAGGCAACATTTCTGCAAAGGTTGTAACTCTTCACCTTGTGTATCCCCCCAAAATGGTTACATGATCAATGCACAGTTATCCTACAACCAAACCACTAACCTTGCATCTCATCAGTATGAGAAAGTACAGAACACACAACCATTAAAGAAACCAAACAATGGTCATGTGCCAAGAACCCTGACTACATACATCTCTACTTGAACAAAAGGAGGTAGAAGTTACCCTTGAGGTGCCACCTCAACCACCAAAGAACACAGCACCTGGACAGTGACATGATCTGATGGGAGCTAACTCAGCACTGCTAAAAGCTCACTACTTCTGCCATGTTTATACAATATACCTACTTTTCAGTAAATATAACTGTGTCTTTGCCTCTGTCCTCTGCAGCTGCACTTGAGAGGGATAGATCAGTGACTTCTATTGTAACAACTGCAAGCTCCAGTTTACTGTGAAAACACCCGACTCAAGAAATGATAGGAAGAGAAAACAGAGTACACAGAAGTTGGTATCTGAATCTGGTGTTCTGACATAGCTAAATTACACAGCTAGCTGATAGGGTGTTTCCCTACAGCAATGGGTGCTGGAGATTTTAGGTATGCACAAAAATAAAGAGGTTGGATATTGTTAACTGATGTTGCCTGGAAGTAGGCTGAGGTCAGGATAATTTTCCATCAGCTCCCATATTATTATTGACTTCTGTTATTACTGCCACTGTCTTTTTTTTTTTTTAGATAAACAAAGAAACGAAACACAGATGTGAAAGATAAAAGTAGTAAATGGATTAGGATAAAGTTAGATTGCATGAACACATGATAGACCTATGCAATTACATGTTTAATTTTCTAAACAGCACTAGAAACATTCTATTGATGTCGAAGATTACCTATAACAGAATATCACCACTATCATCTTTTGGCCATCATTTTTTTTTTCCTTGAAGACTTTGACCCCCATTTTCTATGTTGTGGTGAACGCATTTCACTCTTTAGATTGTTGTGATTTATGATTCCAAATAGTCTTCATATTGGCAAGGATAGGAAAGGTCATATTACCACTCTAATTGGCACGTTACGCCTTATATATAGGCCCTTATTTAGTCAATGATGTTATTTAAGCCTAAGGTCAACCTTGAGAGAAGCTGACTTGGGAAGATCCCTGGCAAATAAAAATGGATAAGCCTTTCTAACAAAAACAAACTTCTGTCATGAAATGAAAGTTACATGCTCAGAATGAATATAGACCCTTCCATACCATCAAGATTCCTGAATTTCAAATTAATCACAGAGAGACTGTACTTCCTGATTCAGCTTCTCTCAAAGTTGGTGTTTTTTTCAGTAATAAGGCACCAGTGGATACAACTTTACAGCTTATTGCTTGTGCAGCGGTATGACAAGAAAGAGGAATTATATTCTGCTTAGCAGTAAAAGGTCATTAACAACCCCTTCCTTAACTTATCTGCAGTTAGACTAGCTAGGGCATTCACAATGAGACATCAAATTGTGGCATTTCAAAGCAAAAATGAGCAAAAGCCTGAATAAGAAAAACATTTGCTCTTCTGATAAAATTCTCTTCCTTAATAAAGTATATTATTTAACATTATTGATATATTTTCATAAGTGGAAAGTTTAAATGCAGATGATAACCTACTTTTTTCCTCCTTGAGGAAACTCATTACTGTGTAACAACTTAGAATGTATTTTATACTGGAAGAACAATCTGGCTGTTTAAACAATGTTTACAATGAATGACATATCATACCAAGTTCTTCTTTTAGACTTCATTTTTTTATGTCTAGCTGGTTTAGTAGCTGCTATATGATACTCTTAAGATTCACAATCATAGGAGCATACCATACAGCATAGTTAATTTTGTGCATAAAGGAGATCGGGTGAAAAATGCATAACTGAGACAATTATGAAACTCAGGATGATTTGTGCGAATAAAGCAAAGCAGTTCTTCATCAAGCCAAGTTTGACATACTAAGCTCTTACTACTTCACACATTACACTGAAGCAACAATGGGAGAATGTTCACATCACTGGTGAAGAATATAATCCTACATCCTATACCCTGCTCCAGTAACACCATTATATTCTCTTCTATGAAACAAACTTTGGCCAGTAAATTTGTCTTTTCAGTGCTCCATAAAATCATTGCTTCAAAACCATAAGGGTGGGAAAAAAGTCCTATAGTAGTTGCTGAATTTTCCTTCTCTTATAAAACACAAATTTATATACCACACTTCTATTATTGAAGCTTTTTTTTTGTAAGTGCTGTTATAGTTAATTTCATTATTTATGTACAAAGCAACCATTTTTTTCCATCTTTATAAAAATCAAAATATTAAAAAGAAAGTTTTAAACACTACAAGAAATACATCAACATCCTTATTATACCAAAAAATACATCAACATCTTCATTAAGAGCAAGAAAAACATGAGAAAATGTTATGGGTTTGATTAGACACAAATTCAAAGATAATCCCATAATCCAAATATTCTACATTCATATTACCTGGTACAATATGAGACGCAATGTCACTTAATTGTACAGGTGGAAAGATTTTGGATCTGTACAAGATCCAAAATTTTACCTTACTTCCATTTTATGGAAGCAATTTTTAAAAGTTTATTGATATCTTGAGCAAAACCACAATACACACAATAAATAAATCATTAATAAAACCAAACACCTAAAGCAAACATGAATAATTTTGGCATTCCCAGTGACTGATGAAAGAGATTTATATTGATAGATAGAATTTCTTTAAAAGGTTATAACAGCAGAAGGTTCCCTAAAACTGCTAGATTTCAGTTTAACAAAGCTTAATTGGAACTTTTATAATCATCAGTGATCACTGATTCCAGTGAGAATACCTATCCATTGGAATCAAGGTTTTGTTTAAGTGTTAGTATTGAGGTACTACTCAGTATTCAAGCACACAACTATTTTACCTACTCACAGGACAGAGTTACTTTAAAGACGGGGCCAATTTAATACTTCCTAAGACAGTCACCTAAGATCCAGTATAGTAAGTAGAGAAAACTCTTGACATTTTGAAAGCTTTGAGCTCACATTTTTTGTTACACTGTGTTAAAAAAAAAAAAAAAAAAAAATTAAAAATGCATCTAACATCCCAGTTGAAACACCTGGGCGATTCAGCCATCAAAAGTGCCAGTCACCATCAGCCACTCCCTGTAACTTCACCTATACCAGATTACCTACAACTATTTCCAGGAATGGTAATAAAGTAACTAAAATAAATGAAGATAATAAAGGCTGAATTCCACATTATTCAGGCAGGACTACTTCCAAGAGATCTGCAAAACCCTACTAAGAAAGCAAATAAGGAGTCTTAAATTCAGTCTACAGCAACTCACAACTCTTACAGAAAAGGTTTAGAGTCTGCAAATTAGAAAGTTTATATTGTTCTATGCATTTTAAAAACTTCACTCCTTATTAATTCTAATATATGTAAGTAGCACATAAAATAAAGGAAAAATGCAAAATTTTAAATGAAGGTTTGGCACACATTATTAATACAATCACTATTTACTTCCCACAGATAGTGGCTGATCAGGAAATCAAATCTTATTAATCCCTATTAGCACTTTTTCCTGTGATGGTCAACACGTATGCAGCAAAGAATCTTTTGTCCTGTGAATGTTCTTCACAAAATGGTTACCTGCTAACAAGAAATGCAGGCATGACATACACTATCAGATTGATAGTCTGAAGTCGACCTTTCCCAGCTTTGGCTACATAGGAACTATAAAGTCTGTTGATTTTGATCTTTTGGAAAGTGCAACGGAAATGGATATGCATTTTAGAAGTAGGTAGCCTGGAGCATAATACTGACAGTTTTGAGTTTTTTAATTTTTTTTTTTTAAATCAAAATGTTAACTGACTGTGCACTGATTGTATCAACATTTCTATACATTATCAAACAGCTTCTGAATTCTACAAACTATTGACATTACGTATCTTTAATATGTACCAGGTGTACAGGTTTTCTGGGCATTTTCCATACGCAAAAATGATGAGACAGTGCAGTCAATGAACTTCACAGGGAGTCTTGGGAGATAAAAGTCATTTGGCCTTAAGCATTTTTGTGAATCATCTGAGGCATTTTAGTATATATTCTAAGCTTGATGATCCTTGTACTCCCATTTGTACATGGTACTGCTGATGCAATTTGAAAGCATGTTAAATCTTCAGTGTTTTAAATTAGTTCTGCATCTGCTGCTAAACAGCTGTTTCAAGTGTCCGAGTTGAAATTCTATTGTCTGTACAAGTAATTTGTAAAGCATTTTATTTAAGTTGGAGTTCTTTTGTATTATATTGTTATCAAAGAGAATTCAAGTTGTTGCAACTGGGTCAAGGGAAGTTGGTTTTCTGGTACAAGGTATTGGAGAACCTGGTTGAGTGCTGAAGTAGCTAAAATGCTCTAGATTGACAGAGATGTTTGTTGTGGACTAAAAACAGCTCAGGCGTGTGTTGACTACTCATCTTACTGAGGAACTAGCACTTGCTTATTTGGATAAAAGCCCAGTAGAAGGAACAAACCTGATGTTACTACTGAATCTTTCACCTTACGTTGCTATTGTCTGCCAATCCTTCTATTGGCTGAAGCTGCCACTCCTCAACTATAGACATGATGTGCCAGAAGAGGGAACTGGAAAACAGAGGTTATCTGATCAACAGACTGGCCATCAGCTCCTACTTACAGCTGAACCACATCTGTTAAGACTGAGAGTTGACTGACAGCAGGTGTGCAATGGCTGACAAACACATATACGTATGCATCATACTCTAGGTGAGACACTACCAAAAGCAGATCTAGGACAGCAGGGGTGTGGTGGTGGGGGAGAATCGATTTTTCTGTAGGTTTTTATAATTCCTATGCATATCCCAATCTTGAACTACTTTAGACGCACTCTGAGGATGTCACATATTTGCCAACTGTACTTCAGAATATCACTGTAATTTTTAGAAAACAAGGTTCCAAAAGTTACCCAAGCGAATTAAGAATTTAGGAGGAAAATGTCTTCTGCAATTAGAACAACATACATTCTTTTTAAGTAATGCTGATACACAATTTAAAATCTTCCAGCACCAAAACCACTAACCACTACAGCCTACTAACTCATAGACATACGGAGTGGTCCAGTGACTTTTTAATGACATTAAAGACAGAATGTTAAACTTTAAATTTTTACATTGAGCAAATAAACCAAAACATTCATTAAGGCATACATTAATGCCTCATGTTTTCTTTCTCAATCTTTTAAAGTGTGTTTACGTTAGCAACTGTTTTCTTAAATTGAGATTATAATTTTACTGTCTATAGAGGTCTGTGCTTATTATGTATCTGCACTGTTACATGCCATTTGGGAAAACGTGTTTCATGAATGAAGTCAAGCAATACATGACTTTAAACTAGTGTCCTATGATTGAATTCAATATCTCCTTAATAACTGCATGCCAAATTTATTTTTCTTCTCCTCCCTGCCCACAACACACTTTTAATTTTTGGAATCTGTATCTAATGCACCTGGCAGCATTTGGCTGTGTGGTCACAGCACTGCCATGGGAACGAGAAAGAAGCAATATTCACAGCTGGATTTCAATATGAATCATACCCAGTTAGCATGGCAGGGGATTAGAAAAAAGACACAGAGATCAGGCAACCCACTTGCTGCATTCTACAAAAATGTGGGAACATCATTAGCAAACTCACTGTTTATTACTGAAGATATTAACCCCCCTTCAAACACCGAAAAGCAGAACTTGAGCAGAAGACAAATCCGCACAACAGCCACCAATGGGGCTAGGGGGAAACAGGGAAACGTATGCTTGGAGTGTTGATTTAGGATGATTGCATGGTCACAAATTCTATCAAAAAGGCTTTTAACTCACTAACATTCTAAGGTGAGACTGAAGAGTTTTGCTTGATTGTAACAAATTTGATGTTATTTCAGCAGACCTGCATTGACACCGATATTCAAAAAAAATAAAACTGAAAAAGAAAAAAAGGAGAAGAAACTGAGGAGTTAGTTAGATCTATCCTAGGAGTTAAATTGATCATATCTATATTAAACTTGCAATTATTTTGTAACAATACACTATATTTATAGTATTGCAATACATGCACCGATTTCTTTTTGAAATAGCAAATTTTTTCTTTTATTTAAACTGTAGAAAGAAACAGTAGTAAAGCATGATGCTGAGTTCATGTAGTGCAATGTTGCTTTGTTGTTAACTGGCATAGCCTGGGCTAATATGAAGCAGCTTGCAAAAGTGCAACACATTACACATAATTACATATATCCCATATACATCTGTATATCATATGACATATGTATACATACATACACCATACATACATGTACTATCATTACATATAATACAACATGCAATGTTGTACAACACACATCTGAATATTACTGCTCTACGTCCTTGTACGAAGAACAGGGTTTACTGTCTGTTCTATAGATCCATGCTAAACAAAATGTAAGAAAGGTATCAGGGAAACAGACCAAACAATGTAGCATCTCCAACAGCAGCTTGTAACATCAGGACCTTTAGAAGTGTATCCTTAACTCAACTACCTTCAATTTCATAGAGAAAAATCAGTCTTCACCTCTGACTAATCATGATGCAAGTCTTCATTGTCCACCTCATATCTGCAAAAACTCTATTTGCCTTTTCTCCTTTCTGCCTCCTTTACCTGATATACTATCACCTAGCAAATGCATTTTTCCCAGAATATTTATTAAAGTTGTTTTTTTTTTTCCTCATGACACCAGTAAATCCACTTTATAATTGTTTCTGTAACTAGAACGTAAATATTACTACCTAACAACATGCTGGATACCATTTCACTGCCTTCTCATACTCCCTTTTTGCCTTCCTCTGTTCTAATTTATTTTTCCTCTTATTTTAATTGCAAGCTTTTGGCAGCTTAAACATTCCACTTGTTCTGTGTTTGTACCACAAGTTGGGAACAGACCTCAAGATCCAACTCAGAGAATGAGAAAGATGCAAGTATATCAAGACAAAACATGTGAAGTCCTATGAAATTATAATGCAGTTGTGGCTATATCACTTACCCCTCTTTTCCTCAACAGTAGCTATAAAATTCTAACCATTAAATAAACTTCAAACAACTTTCATTATATTAAATATACCTAACTACTTAAGTGTTTCCCTTTTCATCTAAACATGGTGCAATTTTCCCAAAGAACTATTCCTTACCAGGAGCCTGAAATACCCGCTTAAGTGAGATGATTTCACTCCAAAAGAGAAATTGGTACAAATGAATTGAACAACTCTGATATAGATACCAAGCCACTACTCCAGTGTGTCCAGTGTTAAAAAACAGACACATTATACAGTCTGAAGGCATGACTGTTGTGTTTATAGTATAGTAGAGCATTTGCTTAAAATTCTGCCTTGAATAGGGGTTGCAATTATTTGTAGATGATCTTATCTTTATTTCATCAAAAATAAACACTCACAGTGTACTACAGCACAAGATGCAGTGGAAAATTTGTTATATTGTAAATATACCTTTTAATATTACCCAGACCTTCAGCAAGGAAATAGTCCTAGGCAAAGAATGAGTGTAAGCTATCTGTTTTGCATATAGCAACAAACTGGGCAAACCTATTCACAAAGTTGAGAACACACGCAGGGAGTAAAAGTGGCAATTCAATGGGTGAAAATAAACAGAGTAACATTATTTACAAAGAAGGACGCTACAAGTTCTAAGAAACTTAACTCAGGATAAACTCATAAAATTAAGTATGATTTCCATGGTAGAAACTGAAGGATAATAAGACAAGAAGAGTGACTGCAAGTAGCTATACTGGTGATAGCCTGAAGCTTAAGAAGCAAAAAGGAACCTATTTGAAAGACTTTTTAAAATGGAGTGGAAGAGACATAGTGGAGCTTTGTTTGTGGTACATTTTTTGTTGTTCTTCTTAGAAGTCTTAGAATTATGGACTGCTATACAATTGTTAAAATTTGTGGCACTAGGATCAGAAAGGGAAGATTTAATGCACAGACATAAACAGATACAAAGACACATAAACATTTAATTAAAAAATTAAGCTCCTAATACACACCGGTTCTCAGAAGCAACTCAAGTTTTATGTAACATTCTTCCTTTCTTTTTACCCTTTTCCTAAAAGGAATTGACTGACTAATGGACAACTACTGTATCATGAATTGCAGTACATTTCAGTGACAACAGACAAAATGTCCTAATTAATTTGAAAACAATACCACAGGACACACTCAGCTGTTCAAGAAGCACACAGAACCTGCGCCAGCTCCCTTAAAAGGGGCTTCAGGAAAATTCCACTGATTTGATCTTAAGGCGTTCCTTAGCTTTTGTGACTTTTACCACATATAAATTCCTATATCACTTTTATATAATCTCATACACAACTCACTGTGAAAAATTTCCACATTTTCCCAGTTTTTAATTAACCACTGCTAAAAACTTCTCCCTAGAAATATCTTCCATTATTGTGTGAAATTTTTCCAATATATTTGTTTGCAAGTATTTACCTGGTGAGCATTATATAGCAGATATTCATACTTTACTGAATGAAGCCACAGAGATCTGTGCTACAAAATATCAGCATGCAGTTAGTAGCATAACTATTAGATATTAAGTTGGACTATTAAGGAAGAATTATTTTAATGTTTCCACTTCACACATTCTTTGTTATATCACTAGGGGTACACCACTAGGGACACAGATTTGATAAAACATATATTAAAAGCATCTAAAGAACAATTGGTTTTATGTCACACTAATCCTGGGTAAATTGAAGTGCTTTAGCACAACTCCTAAAATAATAAAAAAGGCATGATATAATCATTTTTTATATTTGGCAACAGTGAAAATGATTGAAAAAAAGAAAATCTAACTCATACTATATCTGATAGTTCATACTGTAAAACTGAGATAACTTCCCATCTCATCTATAACATCTGAACAGTAGAAGAGCTCATTTTCAAGCAATACAGATAGGAAAGTGTATCCACATATAAATGTGTATGAGCCACCCAATTGTCTTGATTCTGAGCAACAATTTAACACACAAATGATCAAAAACATACCTGNAAAATAAGTGGAAACACTTTCTATCAATACGATGAATTTCAGGAAAAACAAAGCAATACACCTATTAACTAATGTTACCACCATAATTTGGACTCTAAGATGGCAAACAATGTTGATATCCTTCATTAGAAGTACATTTAAACTGCTCCTATGCTTTGGGCAGGGCTGTGGCTTCCCTCCCCCCNCAAGCAATACAGATAGGAAAGTGTATCCACATATAAATGTGTATGAGCCACCCAATTGTCTTGATTCTGAGCAACAATTTAACACACAAATGATCAAAAACATACCTGAAAAAAAAAAATCTGTAAACTGGTTGTGTAAATCTACATACATGGACTAGATCTTGAAAAACATTAAATCCAAATATTCTATTCAAGGTCTTTGTAACAATAGTACTTTGCTATTTAATTATAACAGATAACTACACTCAGTCTATAACAGAAAACAAATATAAATTTTTAGATAGTGATTGGAGAGGTTTATCAGAACGCTTAAAATTAGGTCATAGAGAAAGCTGTTAAAGGAGCAAAAGTCAAAGAAGAATCAATTGCTAAGGCCTTTGTCACTCAGAGAAATGAAAAATTTTAACCAGTTGGGGAAAGAGTCATGCATACACAGACACATGCACAAACGCATTCACTCACTAATACCCATACACACCAACACACATTCTGTTCAGATCCATTGAAAACAACGCAAAACTTTCTCTAATGTGTTATGAGCTATCTCAAAAAAAAAAAAAAAACAGAATTAT
>VZTQ01000663.1:19098-88206 GCA_013400755.1 Pelecanoides urinatrix
ATTTATTTGTATTAAAATAAGTGGAAACACTTTCTATCAATACGATGAATTTCAGGAAAAACAAAGCAATACACCTATTAACTAATGTTACCACCATAATTTGGACTCTAAGATGGCAAACAATGTTGATATCCTTCATTAGAAGTACATTTAAACTGCTCCTATGCTTTGGGCAGGGCTGTGGCTTCCCTCCCCCCACCCCCATCTCCAATCATGCTCTCTGTTAGCAAGTGACTATATAGGTATTTCTGATGGAGGAAGACAAAAGCTATCTGCTCCAAGGCATTACCTCATATTTGATTAATCCGGAGCATTCGGGAATGACAGAGAATTTGGGAATAATTTCCAGAGAGGAGAGAACTTCGTTGATTTGTCACAGTAGTAAAGTCCCAGGAACTAGGAAAGGCTCAAATGAGAATGCTTTACACTCATCCACATTGTAAAGGGCAACAGGGTTCCCTCTATGTCCCTCAGCATGGTATCTCAAAACACCACAGGTTAACACATGCGTTTTCACCTAATGCTGCACAAACATTACCTTCATTAATTTCTCATGTATTCATACCTTAGGAAGGGGTAACAAGCAAATGACAGGGGGAAGTCATGCAAAGATCATTACCAGGGCAGAAAACTAAGAGATAGCAGTATTGCATATTACACACAAATAACAAGTGCTTTGCTTCTCCCTTCCATACACAAGTAGGCACACACACATACATTGAATATCCAGAGTCAAATCCAGATGAAAGCCACCAACTAGAAAACGAGAGAAACAATTCCAAGTATTATTACAGAAACAAAACATCAAATATTTCATAACAAAGACACAGCAGCAGGGTAGCAGTGTAAGAAAAAACTGTATGTATTTATATATTTATATTCATACCGAACTTTCAAGACAGAGAAAAATTAAGAAATGAAATTACAGTGTATTAGTAACATCTTTAAATGCTATCATTGCACGTAAAGACTTCACACAAGAACTGAGACTTAACTTGAAATGAGTACTGAAGACATACAACAATGATGACAATGAAAGTGGTTTTGTCCTCTGCTTTCTGGAATTTGTTCTTAAGGTCTTTGTCATTCCCATTGCTGCCAAATTAATCAAATATGAGGAATATCTCAGAACAGAAAGTAGCAGTGAAAAGCTTTCCAACAAAATTTATAAATACGCCCACAAGTTTGCTGCTCCCTAGAAACAAATACAGGTATCATTTTTATGCATTACTGAGCTTCTAGCCCTTCTATATCAGAAGGGAGCCTAAAAATGATGCACAAAACTATACAGTAACTTAGATCCAGAAGAAAAAAGAACATGATAACCAACAAAAATGGGGGACAAAGGGAAAGTTTCCCTTTAAGGAAGGAAAAATTAATTTTACTAGACTTTTGAGAGTTAATTCTCCTGCTCTTTCAAAAAATACTTTAGAATATTTTTGGATCAAAAGAGATCTAATCTTATTTTACACCTCACCAAGAAAGAGTTATCTCTGAGGGCCTAAAACATCCTAGTGTACTTCTGTCTACAGACTCAAAAATAAGAATAGGGAGATCAACAATTTCAAAGGAAGATTCAGCTGCACAAGCCTGGAAAACATTCACTAGCAATCCAAATTCCCAGAAAACATTTTGATCTGGAGAAGATCCTGACTGATCAACAATTTAACTGGAAGAGTTCCAAAGGGCTGCTGTAATTCAGGTTTGTATGTACAAACAGTGTTTAGGCAGCAATAAAAGCTGTAAGTAGTAAGTACTGAAGGCTTACATCACTGTAGCACTCAGTACCTAATAAATGGTTCCTTTCTCAGTATATTGCAAAATAACAATTGATCCCTTCTTCACAAAGGGGAAGGAAGTTATAATGAAGAGGAGGCAGCAGTAACTGATACGATTGTTCACAGAAAGGAGAAGCTGGGGTTTCTTTCTCTTCTGACAGAAATCTAGCCCATTTTTTTCCCATGTAAAAGATTTCCTAACACCAAGCAGAAGGAACACTTCTGCATAGTCTCACTTTTGCATAGTCTCGGTACAGCTCCTTCGATTTTTGGCTCCCACCTCTATTTAGCACTATTTTACCCGTTGGAAAGAAGTGCAGTAGAGTTCTACTAGCATGCGAATGGGTCACAGCAGCAGAAATTGCCATCTCATGTAGCACACACAGGCTATCTATGAATAGACAAAGCTTCTCACTTCATCACTGAGGAAGACTCTTCAGTCAAGGCAACATCTAACAAAGTAAAAGGATGAAGGACATTCATTTAAGGCTCCAGTCTGGGGTACAAGCACCTTCTCCTAAAGGCTGAATAATCTACTAAACTATGTAATATAGATATTCTGAAAAGTGGAGTGGAGGGAAGGGATGTTGGAAAGGATACTTCATTGTGATTATCCATTTCCCTCCCGCCATGAAATTCTCCCAGGCTTAAAACTGCTAATGACACTTCATCACACCTAAACAATTTACATAAGCTGCAGCAGCCATCACCACTCTCCAACATTTAATTCCCAGAAATAAATATTCCCAGCCTCCCAGAAATCAGCCTTGTAATTTCCTACTTTGGGCACTTAACATGTTTCATTTTAGAGACTTATCCTTTTAAAGTTGTATGAACTTAGAGAAGACTGTTTCTGGAACGTTATTTGTGATAAATGCGAAGTAAAGATAATATGGAAAGAGGAGGGAATACAGACATCAAGAGCAGGTTTTTCATGCTAGTTACACAACAACACACTCTTAGTCATGCAGGGTAAAAATAGTGAGACACACAAAATGACACATGAAAATGATCTTATCCTCTTCCCAAAAATTAATGCATGAACAGTACTTGCTTAAAAGCCCAAATTGGTTGTCATACTAGATTTGTGTAAAGCTTTAGGAAAGAATGGTGTGAGGGCTCTTTATAGAAAATTACACCAAGTGAAGCCTATTTCACTAATTAACACCCCAATTTATGTCCTTTTAAAAATAAGCTTCTTTTAAGCAGAGAAAAGACCCCAAACATTTGCAGAGCCCCAACTTCCAATATCTGTTGGTATTCCCTACACACAAGTGTGCTTCTGTGTGCATGTTTATCAGAAGAGGTCATCAAGGGCTTGCTTGGTTTATTCATCGTTTTAAGGCTCTCCTATTTGCAAAGCTTCTGTTAATGTCAGTGAAATCTAACCCAGACAGAAGTTTCAGAGGTCAGATATTTGGCATGCTACATTTAGAAACCCAAGTACAAAGTTGACGAGGACGCTTCAAACACAGGGGATTACAGCGGAAATAGGTCTCCTTATACCAAACTGGCTATTGAACAGATTCAAGGAAGAACACACTGAGACTGCCTGATGCTATCAGAGCTCATATTCTTGCTTTATTTTTTTTCCACTGACTAAATCAATTCTCCCATTTGGCAAAGCCCAGCACAGAAATAACACTATTTTTAATACAACAGGAAAGGAATAGACATGAGACATAAAATCATGTACTATATGACCTATGAAAAGCAGATACTTACAGTTCGTAGGAACTGTATTTCATCTTCCCCTCCTTCACTCCCTTCAGCCATGGCTCTTGAGGAGTCAGCTCTGCTGAGACTCTGATCGCCTCCACCGTCAGCTCACTGCGCTCGGTACAGCTCCTCTTCTCCTATCAGTATTAGCATATAGCTAATCCACAGCCATATAGGGAGCTCAGCTAACTCCACTGCACTGCAGACTGTCAGTCAACCCCCTCACTGCCAGAGCCAACCGCTCTGCTTTTCCAGCTCATAGCAAGCAATTCTCTTCCTTTTCTCTCTACCCTAGAGGTAAAAACCCCCTACTGTTAAGGTATTGCAGGAAGCGTTATATGCATCACCAGGTGTTGATTTTTTTCCCCCCAGATACTGTCTGGTCAAAACAGCAATAATGATGAAGTGTTAATGAAACAGAGCTTGCGCTTCCATTTTCACAGATCAGATCAGGGTACGCAATTTTGCACTGAAATGTATCAAATTCAGCAACTCTGAACATACTGATTTGTGCAGCAGAAGGATGTAAATAAGATGATCACAGGACAAGCTGATTTTGACAGCAGATATTTTCAGCTTGCTTACAATAATTTCCATTTCTTGCTTCTCTGCATAAGTAGCTGCAAATCTGATTTCCAAGATGATTTAGTGATCTGAACCTACTATGTGTAGTTATTTGTGCTATCCTTTTAAATGGTATTTATACATGTATCTTTTCAGAACTGCACCTGAATATGTATAGAGGATGATACAAATCTACTTCAAAACGTATAAACCACAGTTACGTTAAAATAAAACTTAAAATAACTTTAAATTCTAGTTAAATAATGAAGAAATCTGTAATTAATGAAAATTGCTAGTTATTACTTCAATATTAGCAAATGAGCAAGGCAAAAAAAATAGATCAACTCTAGAACAAAATTTACTTAAGTGAAGGGAGGAAAAAAGGAAGGACACAAGCAAACAGGAGAAGAGAGCACTGAGGGCTCCAGCCAGCTAATTCACTATACGATCTTACGTTTTGTGGTAAGGTTGCAACCACAGCCTACCCATACATTCCACCCCCAAGAAACATTACCCAAACTTTGTGCTGTCCATATTTACATCGATCCATACCCTCTCAGAGTATCATATGTATAGTCTTTTTCTTAGTAAAAGTATGTTTTTGTTTTACAAATGAGAAACATAGGCATGAGGGTAAGGGAAGAATAACTTTCCTAGGGTCACAAGGACAAGTGTAGCACAGTGAAAACTGAAACTGGATTCTCTATGTCCACAAGCTAATACGTTTATACACAACTGTCCTCTGAACATGGAACCCAATGCACACTGCCATTCCCCCCCACCCCTCCAAAATAATAGTATTCTGGTTTTTCACTAATTAAAGTAAACATAGACACAAGCCAAACAATGAGATGCCCAATAGTTTCTCTCCTTGAAGTGCAAAATGCTTTGAAAAATGTTTTATTTCACTACCTCTTACTACCCTGACAAACTCTGTCCAAAAATAATGACAATCCCATTACTTAGCAACAGGCAATTTCAGGCCAAAAGCAACTCAGAACCCTCTAGCTGACACAGTCATACAGGCTGACCCTGCCAGTCTGTCCATCCCCCCTCCCCCATCCCGTAGTTTTTGTTGGTTGCTATGAGCAAGAAAAAGATAGCTTTGTGCAAGACAAAGGCAATATGGCAGAAAAATATTTCTCTGAAGTGCCAGAAAACAAATTTGGTTGGTGTTCTGAACATCCAGTTTTGTGTTTGGTTTTTGTGGTGCTTTTTTACTCCAGCCATCTTTGAATTAATGTTTTATCTCTTTCCATAACAGATCTTCCTTTCGGAATATAGTTACTCCAGGGAAGGAAAAAAAAAAAAAAAAATCAGCGGAGTGGGGAAAACTTGCCTAAAGTCAAAGCGTGCCACTCAGTGTTCTCACTGAAAAACAGGTCAGGTAGTGAGGCCTACTGATGCTACATGCTTATCCATATGTTTATATTTAGAATGCATTTGATCCATGTATTGCATGGCAAAATCTACACGTGTAAGGACAGCTTTTCTATGACGTCTTATATGAAACAACCTTTCAAGCATACTACTTTACTTTGAAAGATTACAAACAAGAAATACCTAAACACCTGAGAAAATAAACACAAGTCGTAAGACTCATAAAAAGTACAAGTGCTCTATTTCCTTCACAAATAGAAATCAATGTCATGCAGTACACCTGCTCGTCAAGTTTTATTTCAGTTACGGCAGTAAGATTTCCAGGTAGTAAGTTCTGAATATACAGAGCTGAGATGAATCCACCTGAATCAAAGGGGGGGGGGGGGAGCGGAAGTAACTTTTCAAGTGTTTTCCTCGTATATTGGAGTATTCCACCAAAATGCTTCCTATGAACCTTTGAGACACTTCTTGGATAAAATATTATATTTACATCAGTTAATATAGATAGCTATAGATACCTATGTCTGCAACTTCTAATAAGGCAGCTACAGAGGTTACCAATTTTTTTTTTTCCCGAGACGTCAACATGCCAGTATCTCCCTTTGCATTTTTAAACAAAAGACAAAGCACATGGAAAAAGGAATATTGGTAATATCTCTAGCATTGTAATAGAGATCATATAAGACACCTAAAATTCTGACTCATGTCAAACTTTACCAGCAGGTTTGTTTTTCTCTTTGTAAGTCCCTCTATTTTTCTTTGTTTGATACCCAGCTTTACGAAGTAGGCTGTGCATTGTTTTGGGAAACAATCTCCTGCCCCAATAAGCAAAATATTTTGGTTAGATTTCTCCTTTTTAAAATTGTCAAGTGAACTGCAAAACCATTTCATAGTACTTCTATTCCTTTGAGTTTTGTTCTGCTTGGTATTATGCCTATATGTTTAACGACAAAAATATTCAGCTGCTACAGCGTAATGAAATGTACCTCTCCTCAACACATAGCTAGTTTTTTTCCAGGACTTCCCCATTGCTCCGAGATTGAGATTTGGCTGTTTATGGAACCGCACTTAAGCAGAAGTCTCATTCACATGAAGCACAATGCCTTGTGTTTCTAATTTCTTAACACTAACTTGTCTTGAAAAATCTTTATCATCTTTTTTTTTTTTTTTAAATTTACTGAAGCTATGATTGAAAGAAAATTACATCAGGCGACTGCAGTAAATCAATCCAAAATGATCACATATCACACACAGTGTGTACATATATATAACTCTGCTTTACTGGAGATGATTGTAAGGTGCAGCATTCCACTGTGAAAGCCACACAGGTCAAATAATCTGAATTGGGACTACTGTGTGTTTTATGATATCCTATTCACGCAATCAATTATAAATCTATAATTTCACACTTTTGCTGCTGAATACCTTCTGGACGCACTCTATGGTATTTTAAAGTTATCAAAAGAACTTATCTACACCATAAGCTCCTCCCTCTTACTAAAAGATTCAGGCTGACTGACTCTTCACATGAGTTCTTGATTCTAGGTTAGCTTTTGGCAGGCTTCACTGCTGCTGCCGCCAAACAATAACTCAGAATTTTTATAGTGGCAGTAGCCTGGCAATAAAATAGTGACATGAATTTTACAAAAGGAACTAAACAATCATCCTGCTGTAACAAAGAAATATCTGATCCTAAACCACTTTTTGTTGTGTGTATTTCACCTTTCTGAAGATTGACTTACACCACCAATCAAAGACGAATCAAATACCTAGTAGAAGGTATTTACAAAACCTGTAATGGTAAGTACATACATGCTGGCATTTTCAAAAGCATCGGTAATATTAGTTACCTAAGTTTCTGTTGGGTGTGGAGTCAAAATAGTATTCTCCACTGACATTTACAGGTCTAAGTGCTAAAATTTAGATACTGCTTAAAAGACTGACGTCTTTGCATTCTTTATGCTCCACTGAAGTACAAAAATATGTATAAATACAGTTTTTAAAAAGCCATTAAAAGAAACACATTGTTTCCTTTACAAAAACTTCACAAAAGTATTCAAATTCATTACGTTGGCTATTTTCAGCCCATGCATTAAGGTAGTCAACTACTTGTCCAGTTCATAAACACTAGGCACTTAGTACAAGTTAACATTCCATTCACAGAAAACTACTCCTGCGAATTTGCACTTAACAAGTTTCAGTTTGTTTGCTTTTTTTTAAAATTTATTCTAGAGGAATTAAATTACAATTTACAACGGAAAATGTAGGATCTTAGCCAAGCTGAGGAAAACCTTCATCAGAAGATTTCTAGTTTGAGTAATTTAAAAAGAGAATTATTTTATTAACTTATACGCATTTCCAAACTGCATCTATATTTTTTCCTGTCCTTTTAAAAATTATTTTTGTTGGGGCTTTACGCATATCCTATGTCAATACTTCGTTATATAGCACAAAGTTTCATTTTGTTTTTAAAAATTGAGCCAATCTTTGATGCAATTCTTTATGAATACAAAAAGAATAAAGTGTATTAGTGTCACAGAATCTATAGCATAGTATCAGTACTGCTTGTAAGGCCTAATTCAGTGACTTTCCAAGCAACTTCAACACTACTTCAAAATGAGGAAAGGACAGTATCTCAGAACAGATACTCAAAACTCATTCTTTCACCAATGATCAAAAGTTTATGTTAGATTGCCATCTGGTGGTATAAATTTTTTTAAAAAAGTCTGTGACAAGTTGGTAAGCATAACCATGCACATTATTTTAACCTAAAACACTAGAGTCTCATTTCCAATTTTATTACAGATTATGCAACACATTTTTTACTATAGTCTATGGTGCTATGAACTTTGACATTGCATCTTCTTCATTTTTCTTCAAAAGAAGAAAAAAAAAAAACAAACAAAAAAAACAAACACCAAACGACAAAGAAAAAGTTTCTTCCTAACCCTAAAATGCTGATACATGAGTAGGAATTTCTCGTTTCCAAAAACACAGTTACTCCAATCCCAGTTGACTTAAGTCTGCTAAAACAAAGATTTTCCACATCTCTCCAAAATCTCCAGTTCTAGATGGCCCAAGCAGAGCTCACAAACACTAGCAGATATATTTCACTGTTTGGCCATAATTTCCACCTCAGTTCCCCATCACAATAAAACAATAACACATTCTTGTACACAAGGCACTATTCCCACACCAAATAGCAAGACTTTAAAAAACTCATTCAGAGCAGTGTATTTCCCCTCGAAACTGGGGCTGAAGGAGCAAACAGGAAAATATATTTCACTTGAACTTCACAGATAGATTTAATTCACACTAGGTCCTTAAAACCAACACTTGGAATAGCAAATAGAGTTTACATGGTGTAAAACACTAGGACCCTGAATTTTGGTTAAGCAGAATAAGAATTTAATTAATTAGAGCAAGTAAGTACAAATGCTGGTTTTGTGTCTTAGAACTCATAAAAAGTTACAAGATATTATGAGATTACCTCTAAGAAAACAAAAACTATTCCCGATCTCAAAATGACACTAATACTGAACTTCACGTTTCTGCTCCAAACAACCAAATTTCTTGTGTACATAATATGGACAAACCTGTATTTTTAAACTTGCTTTATTCTTGAAATGTCTGTATTTTCCTGTTATATATTCCCAAAATCTTATCCATCTGGCATCGATCAAGCATGACAGTTTCAGCACTAATCTTCTATAAGCATATGAATACAGACTGGTTTAATGACCAATTAGGAAATTTTAATGAGGGATTTTCAATGTTTTGAACAGAGTTCACTGAAACTAAATTATGATTTTACAAAAGTGCCTATGGCAACACATTATGAACAACCTGGAGTTTATGCAAAAAATTTTCAGCCCATCAGCCAACAAAGAATTGCACTAATTCAGTTTGGTTGCAATAAAAGCATGACTAACCATTTCCAAAGAACTGAGACAGAAAAAAGTTCTGAAGTAGCAATGTTGAGTAGCTGACTGTCCTAAACACAGAGCACTGACATAAATCAAACGATAAATTATCAAAATATAACACGACAGAATTAAGAATTAGCATGTAGTTAGAGTTTCTCTTGCATCTACCATGTAGTTAAAGAATTACCACCATAAAATGCCAAGACCATATCAGCTAATTATAGAGCTGCACGTATAAAAGTCACTTTAATTTCTCTACAAATCTCAATGCTTTGTAACTGCTAACCACCTGCAAGACCATTGTAATTGCAGTCAATACACTTACTATTATTCTTCTAATCCGAACAGATAAATATGAACAGATTGTATAGATATACTGCTTTGTATTCAGCTGCGTTGTTGTGACTGGTAAAATAAGTCTCCCGATACTGTTTTTGGACTTCCTCTGAGAAAATTGTACAAGCACTCTCCATTTGATTTACTGATGTTTGTGATTTACCTTCCTTTTCTACATAAATACTTAATTACTGTATATAAAATGATTATATGAAAATTAATCCACATTATTAAACTTCATGGAATATTTCAATATTCACTCCTCTAACGAGAATTAACAGTGTGGTAAAACACAGTCTGACTTAGAGAAAATTACTTATGGTCATTTATTGAAAATACTGAACATCTTTAATCATTTCATATTTTCCACTAACATGATTCCACATAAAACCAGTTCACCTTGAGATCTCCCAGTAGTATAGAAAGAATCAGAGTCCAAGAAATGCATAGTTTCTATTGCAAGCAATTTTTACTGTATCACAAATTAATCCTAGTCAAATACCAATTCCAGAAAAATGCTCCGAAGAAAGGACAGCTGTGACTGGGACAGGAACCAGAGAAACTTATAATGTAAATTGATAGATTCCTACCCCCCATTTGTTTTGTGGCTTACATTCTAACCCCTTATGCTTCTGGGTCTCCTACTGCCTATTTCATACACCTCCCTTTTTATTAATTGATGCTTGTATTTATGGCTGGCTTGCTTTCTTATGAATTGTATATTGTATAAGAAGAGTCAGCAATGTAGTTCTGTTTTGCTCTTCCAAGGAGCCTCAGAGAATGTACTTTAAGTTCCACCTACAAATATTGCAACTTAAAATAATAACTTTTAACAATCCTGAAATATTACAATTATTAATAAGAACTGAGCAGCACTATGCCCTATGCTAGGTTGGTTGTTCCTAATGACCAAAATTACACACCAATCACTTCCTTATTATATAAACATTACTAATATGATAAAATTAGCTTTAAAATGCACAACATGAATATCCTCTTGATTCCCTGGCAGCTTGCTTCAGATCCAACCCTTGAGAGCTTTGCTGGCTTGCCTAGTTTCAAATTTCTCAGAACACCCTCTCACCAAAAGCCAACCATGAGTTTTGTATGTCATAATATATAATTTGACATTAGGGGGTACAATGTGACAAGCTGTGACTACTGCGATGGATGTGAATAATTCATGAAAGCAGATGGGTCTCTACTATTATTTCAACCATCTCTCAATTGTCATTTTTATTAATCTATTGTGTACCATCAAAAATTTCAGATTACAAAGTTTACAAACTATGTGGGGGAATCCACATGCTTGGGAAAGTGCTTAGCCCAAAAGATGCTAATAATGAAATAGATAGATTTACTAGACTTTAAAGGAATAGAATTATATTTTGATATAAACCTACTTTCTGTTCACAAAAAAGTACATATGAATTCAACCTTTGAAACTACATGGAAAAGAAAAGAAACTATGCATAAGTGTGGTTACAGATTGTAATTTTCGTAGACACAAGTAGGTCTGGGTTTTTTGCATTGATTTCAATTCAATACATGGCTGAGTTTCTAACCTCTTTAATCCAGATCTGTCTTATGCCATGTCATACTTCTACAAAGCACAAGACTTAAACTGACACAATGGTAATATGAATTCTCCTAGATATATTTTACAACTATATGAAGAGCAGAGTTCTTAATCAGTACAAGCTATAAAGGACAAAACAAAAGCAATGAAATCTAATCTCCCATTAGTTATGAAACCAAAATAAAGTGCAAGATTTTTTACTTTTTTAAAAATAGCAATACAGACTAAAGAAGAACGTTTCTGAAGAAAATCTTACGTACAGTAGAAAAACACGCACAAGCCATTATTTGTAAAGCATCGGAAGCTTTTTCAGTTTTAATTTTCCAGGAATTGCAAGGAAAGATAGCGCCAAAAAGTTTATTCCTTATACACAATATCTTATTTTACAAAAAAATTAAGGTATGTTATGGAGAAGAAGTATCTTTATTTTATAAACCAGAGTGCCTGGAAGGAATACATAATTTTGTATCAAAAAAAACCCTATCTTGAAAGTCTTTAAAACAAGGAGAATATGAATTATACGGCTTGTCATCAGTAGCATTCATCAGATCTTTTTGTGGTAC
Organism: Pelecanoides urinatrix; assembly: GCA_013400755.1. Classification (NCBI taxonomy): domain Eukaryota; kingdom Metazoa; phylum Chordata; class Aves; order Procellariiformes; family Procellariidae; genus Pelecanoides; species Pelecanoides urinatrix. The sequence goes on from VZTQ01000663.1 coordinate 30,944, forward strand.
AGAAAAAACATTCAGACAATTTTACTGGGGGGAAGATGGCGGGGGGGTGTAAAATAAAGAAAAAAACACAGCTACCCACCCACACATAAGATCCTGGAACCACACATGACAGCAGATAAGTTACTCTAACACAAACCATGCTAGATAAATTGTTTTAAATATAACGAGAGGTGAGCTCTTACACTTATGAAGTCAAGTCCACCATAATCGCAAACAATCATGCAACAGACACACAAGCCCAAAATAAGCTATAGTTACACACAGTAAGCCCAGCACCTCCTGTAACGAATGACAACCTTGATATTGATAGTAAAATTCAGCAGAAGTGACAATAGAATTCTTACTCTTCACATTATTTTCATATTCTATGAAGTTATCATAGATTTGGATGATAATGAGCTAGTACTGATGGCCATGACTACTGACCATGATGCATAAAATATTAAAGGCAATTATATGAAAAAAATAAACTGTCAGTAATAAAAAAATTAATAATTAGCATATTTAAGAATGCAGCAAGCTGCAAGACTGCATTCTTAGTGTTCATTTATATACAGCAAATGCTAAAATCAATGATTGAAAAGTAAGGCTACACTGACATACTAAGTACTATTATTCCAAAGTTTGATCAATTAACTTTTCTGGAATCAGGTCCCAAAGTGAATTAGAATCACTCATGTAATTTTAAAGAGAAAAATGTCTGCAAATGACATTTTACCAGCTTGGTTCAATGGTTCTTTAGGAAGGTCATAGGAAGGGATTAATAGTCAAAAATAACTTTGAATTTACTGTATATTGAACTCCATTCATGTCCGAAGGATCCTAAGTATTACTATACAATCAAAATTGCCTTATATATAATGCTGACAGTACAGTCTTACAAAGTTTAAGTGTCCATAACTTTACTCTAGCTTATTAGACTGTGTATTACATAAACAGGTATCATTTCTGAGTATACCAGATATACAACCATTATTTGTTCAAACCACAATGGTCTTTAACTTGCCAGTTCTAGTTAGTTACACCTAACTCAAATTGGACAGCCACATAAATTCAAAATGTACATAAACATTTATATTAGTTTTGCAAATAAAATTAGAAAGTTACATAAGGACTGCAAAGTCAAAGTAAAGGCCAGTTGACCCCAGCTGCCTGTTTCTGGCACTGCCCATTCGTGAATACTTCAGAAAAAAAAGTAATAGAACAGAGCAAACCTGCTGCAATAGTCTCCTCACAAAACCTTCCACCTCCTGCTAACCTACAAATATGGGATTTCAAAACCTGAAAGTTGTATTTCAACAGTTGTATGTGGTAACTACAATTCAGCTGTAGAAAAAAAAGCCTTTTTTAAAAAAAAACTTGGCATTACTAATAATATAAAGCTGTAAAAAAAAAAAATCAATTGAATGGTAATAAAGAATTCAATTCAATAAAGAATTACAACCTCTACTTTTTAAGTCACCAAATTAAAAAAACCACATCTTTTTCTTTACATACACTAGTAAAAGAACCTGTAATAAATACGAATTTATACATAGTGCTGCCTATAAAACAACTGAAAGAAATGTTATGCAACACCATTGCGACATCAAAAAATACTTTACACATGGGGCACTAAAGGATTGCAATTTTAAGATTAATGTAAAGAATGCTTTCTTTTAAATCCATGGTGCAGTATTTTTAATCTTACTATAGGTCTGCAATTAAATTTAAGTACTACAGAAGTCATTTTAAGGAAATGGCGTAAAGTACTATACATAGTAACACAGTATACATACAACATTTCCATAAGCAGGTCTTCAACATCATCCTCATGGAAGCTTCCTGTAATTTTTAAAGTATCATTCCCTCCCATATGTGAACTAACATAAATACTCGATTCTCCTGCTTACTTTCCATTTTCAGTCGTATTTCCCAGCCCACAAACAACAGGGGCTTTTAGCTCCCATTAACTCACTCACATCCTTTGTTGATCCAACTTTGCTCAAACAACGTTATTTTTCTCACCTCTTCATTCCCACAAGGGAGTACTACCACCTCTCCACCCCTCCAGTGTCACAAGTAGTGTGAAGCTAGTTTGAGGTGTAATACCCACTCTCCTCTCCCCACCTTCACAACTATCTGCCAATATCCTGTTTGGTTTTCTGCTTGCTACCTACTCTGGATTACCTAACACCTCAGCAATTCCACCCCAAATCTCATTTTTGCTTCTTCTGTATTTCCCTGGGCCCTTGTTTTCCAGGTCCTGAGTACCCTTCTCCTCAGAGGATGCACTGAATTACTAGCTGCTAACTGGCAGGAGAGGGAAGGAAAGCCTGGGCCTCTTTTCCGAGGCATTATTAACACACACTTTCGTAGAGCTTCCTTTTGTTTTGGGGTTTTTTTTTCTTTTCCAAAACTATTTGAAAGCTTACAGCACCTGTGAGCCTCCACCTCCATTCCCTTCAACGCTTCATCTTTACTGTGGCAACTTTCATAGGGCAAACCTGTCTTTCTGCATAGCTCCCCTCTGCCACTTGCCCTTCCAACCCCAGCCTCCCTCCCCGCCTCTGCTGCAGCAGCCCCCTCCCGTCACCCCCTTTGCTTTATGTTTCTCTCCCTCCTTGTGTCCCTCAGCTGTCACCCCATCTCTCACTCACCTTCCTCGTTGGAGCACCTTCCTTCTTCAGTTTCCGTCGTGTTTCGAGAGTTTCCACTACTCTCCCCCCCAGGTCCCAACACCGCCACCTCCTCCGGAGCGGCCCGCCGGCCTCCCTCCACCCTCCGCCCCCCACCCCCCACCTCGGCCCGTCCTACGGCCAAGCAGCGCCGAGGGCCCCTGCTGGCAGGGCGACCTCGTGCAGGCGCAGCGTGGTTGCTGCAAGCCTAGCCGCCATCTTGTGCGCTCGTTTTCTGTGTCGTCTCGTTCGAGCTCTTACATATGGGAAAAAAGGGAAAAAGCCACCCCAATGCTGTATTGCAGGAGTATTTACTTTCGGTATCCCTCTTCTTGAGTTTGTTTCTAAGAGCATTCTCAGGTTTGTACGTGGGTGTGTAGAGAAGTGTGATGCCTTAAGCAAAGCCGCTGTTTTCAAATTAGTGTAGCTGAAAGCTCAGTTGCAAACCCGCGCGAGGTGAAGGAATGCCCGTCTCCAGCTGCAGCAGGTCCGGATGCACAGATCCAGCAGTATTTACAGGAGCTAGGTTAAAATTCTCGGGGTACTTGCAGGCCCACTTACTTCACACTTAAAATATGCAGAGTGTATGTGAAAGGTTACAGAATAGCTCCCAGATCATCTAACGCTTGTTTGTAAAAATGTTACATTTCGAAATAACAGGTATTTTTACATATACCTTTGCATTTCTTTATAAAGCTTTGCATAAACTTCTAGCTTAGTTATTTTTATAAGTTAGAGACTGATTTCCATCAAAGAAATTACACACCACTGGCTCTGCTAATCAGATAAAGTGTCCATAATAAATTCTGAAAGTATAGTGGAAGTCTGTCTGCAACCACCAGTTGTCATGATCATTCAACAGAATTATGTTTCTTTCCATAAGGTATTTTCTAACACTGGGAATGCACACTACTCGTTTGTGAGGCAGTACTGGAGGCTGGAAATGCAGCTAGAAATATTAGGCATTCTGTATAACACTCCTTTCATCTTTGTTAAACAGCAGACTTGTTTTTATTTGTACCTTACCTGGGAAGATCTTAATTGAAGAATCTGAATGTGGTGACCATTCGGGTATAAGGATGAAAATGACTACGTGTGAATCTTAACAATAATTTCACAACAAACCATCATTTGGTAGTCCTATCAACTTTAATGCTTCTAAGGTAATGTTTTGTAAAACCTTGATAATAAATTCAGTTATGACACACATAATTTTTGAATCATTGCCTATTCTTTCCATGTTTCTGCTAGTGGGTTGAGGTTGTTTTCCTCATAGAAAAATCTGTGTAACCACATTCAGTGCAAGTTTTTACTTAGTGTTATTTATTTACAGAAATGTCTAAAGTTTATTTTATGAACTCACACTTACTCTCTCATAGATTTCATTCCCTCACACTCAAATACAAGCTCCAAGATATGTGTTCCCAAGCAGCCTTGCCAGAATCACTTACGTACATTGCTGAGTACAAGGGATGCCAGCTATCATGTCTTTATCACATCCCTGAAGTTTTTAATCAGCAGCAATGCAGTAGGTTATGAACAGACGTTTTAGGCAAGATTGCTGTTCATTGTGTGTTTTCTTCTGTTTATCTGAAAAGTAGGTTTGAACGTCTATTTTCCTGGTAGGCAAACAGGACAAGGAAGAGCATATGCCATACTCTGCAACCTTGTTACCATGCCCCTCTTGTTAGACTGCAGGATCTGCTGATAAGCACTATTCTCTTATGAGAGAGCGGGCTTTCTTGTCCTGACGCTAAATTTTATTCTGGAATCAGTGGACCACTGGGGACAGTGTTCCTTAATATTGTTGTTATTATTACTTCAGACCATTCTTTTAACCCTTGTTTTGCCATTTCTCCTGGTGCCTTCAAACATTTTCAGTTATTTATTTCTGTTACAAATCTTCACATACTGATCAAATTGCCAGCTGTCCATGTAACAAACTACCTGACCTGGCATTTGAGAAAAAAAGAATTGCAAATAATATGATATTGGCACAGCAATTTAAGAGAATTCATATTTGGGTCTCAGAATTATAAAGCCTTATAGTAACATTATCTAAACCTAATTTGTCTCCTAGGCACGTTTTTTATCCTATGTGTCAACTTGTTCTGGACTTCCAGGGTCAGAAATCTTGACAGTCTTATGTCAAGAGAGCAACAAAAATGGGGTAAGCTTAATGGTAGTCCAAGGAATGCTAATAGGAACTAAGATTTACAGCTGTATTTTTAAATGAGCCATGTCTAGGGCTTGTAAAATATCCAGCTTCTCCTGCGTTATTGTTTTTCATCTCCTAATTTTCCAGTGCCACAAACCTGTTCTTCAGTATTTTTCCTCCACCAGAGGTCTCCTCCTCTACCTGTCTTTAATTGTGTTTCCATAATTACATATGAAAGGATCTGTCTGCTGGCAACATTTGTTCAACAAGTGCACGCAAGCCTTGAACTGCCTGCACAGATTTTCTTCTTACTAGAGTTGTATAAAAAAAACCCAGTTACACTATTTGATCTGTGCAAGTCTCATAGATTCTGCTCAGTTAATACCAAAAAATGAAAATATGTAGTAGGGAAACAATTTGCTAATGAATGCAAAAACCTGACAGAGACATGCAAGACAAATGCTGCTTGTGACATATTGTGAGAAAAGGCCTAAGAAGCCTTCGCTGATTGGCGAAGCCAATTGCTAATGGCCCTTTTTTCATCAGTATATTCATTATATGAATATACTGAATTAGATTTCTACCGACTGGTAGCTTCTCAACAATTTCTCTAAGCTACTCAACTCCCTTCTAAATAACCATTAGAAGGCCAGATTCTTTTTTACAGCTCCTTTAAGAACAAATTAATCCTTATCTCTACTTTATCCTATTCTTTCTCCTTAAAAATTATCTATGACTGTAACAAAATTTCCTAACTATTTTCATCCAAAATTGCTGTGCTTCTTTCATGCTTTCCTTTGGTTCTATTTTAAATCTTATGTTGCCTGCAAAAAGTTCACAGAAGTGCTCCCTAACTTCTTAATGATTAAAATACAAGAAGCCTAAAAAGTTTCTCCGGGAGAGAAAGTGACTTATGATGCACTGAGTGCCTTTTGGTGCAACACGATCTTATTGATAAGTAATTGGTGTGTACTTTAGAGAGAAGCAGTCTTTCTCACTTCTCCTTTACACATATTCCAGCTTATGTCACCTCTTTTGTTTACCTGGTTTTACTTTCAAGTTTTTTTGTTAATTTTCCACAGCTTTAAATAGGTGATTTAATAGCCAAACATAAGGCTTTTGTCACAAGTTAATTGACGCTTTTTCTCAACTGTAGGTTAGACATTTTAAATTTATTAATCTTACTTGTGTTGCAGCAAATGAAAATGTGATGGAGATGTTTTAATTAACTTTTGTAACAAGATTCTGAAAGTATTAGATATAACCTCTTGGGCAAATGTAGAAACCAATTATACAATTAACTCTTCCAAATATTCCCAAGATACAGGAGTCAAAATCTGAAAGAAAGATGCTAAAAATTAAAAAAAAAAAAAATTCTACTTTCATCTACTACTTTGGATTAACTTAGGCTCAAGAACTCTTCTAGAAATGTGTAATTTAATAATTTGCATTCATATATTGGAGTTCAGAAAAGGAATATATTAACTTTGATGAATTACAAAGAGACATTGCCCTCCAGATAAAGCAGTGCCTAGCTAAAGCTGAGCTTAGGTAAGAACAGGTATTAGCCCAGGTATAGAAGACCACCATCACTCAGATTATTAGATGGTCTAACTAGCTTCAACAAAGAAAACTGTTCAAAATTTATGTTAAGGCATGTAATAAAGAGACAAAAGAAAAAAACAGGACAAGGAAATGTTGTGACCTGTTTCAGTTAGTTCTGTATTCTACCAAGTCAAGTTAATCCCTTAGGTTCAGTATATCTCAACTTGACCACAGAATGTTTTGAGATCCATTATACTGGACGGTGGTTAAAAAGAATGTCAAATTAAGAGGTCATAAAATAAGGTCGGAGTTGTTTTTTTTTTTAACAACAGATTAAACAAGGCAAAGGAAAGGAAAGGAAGAGATCTCCAAATTCCCTTATTGCTTAATAGCTAGAACCATATCAGTCTATTTTCTCAGAGAAAATCCCTGGTAAAATTTGCAGTCCAATCTGTGTTTGTTTTAATTTTAAAATAGGGTGTTCTAATATCATTTTGTTTTGGGTCTCCCTCCCATTACAATCCAGTCTCATATAGGGTTCCACAAAATTCTAGCAGTCCATGATTACCTCAACCATTCAAAATGTTCAAAGTGTCTCCAAAGTTTATTCGTATTTCTTAATTCTTAGTTTAATTTGATATACCTCAAAACTGTTTTTAAATAATTTTATAATTATTTAGAAGTGAAATAATCTCACCTAACTTTACAGTATTATTAGCTAAATCTAGTGACTCAGAGGAAAAAAAAAACAAAACACAACAACCAAGAAGCTATTTTCTATAAATAGTACAGACAAACTTTGTTTGCTTCCCCCTCACACCTTTTACTGATTGCATTTCTGGAGACCCCGAGCTCTGCTCAACCCCACAGCTGCTGTTTCAGGACTGCACACACATTTCCTTTGCTCCATTTTCTAGTTCATTTTTGTTTCTCTTTATGAAACCATGTAGTGCTCTTACATGACCGTCAAGGAAGCCTGTTTTAAGAAGCTTATATACGTTAAGTACTTATTTGGTTTAAGAAGACGTTAAAAAGTGCAGACCCCAGCCTTCCCACGCACTACCTGCCCCTTGTGAGTCCCTCAGCACTGACAGCTGAACCTTGTTCTGCTTTTCTAAGGCCCCCCTTCCTTCAGCAGATCCTGTGGTGAGTTACAAGCAAACTTAACTAACTGGGTTTGCAGTGGTCGTGCAGAGGGAACCTGAGTACTCCCATCACCTGAACAGAGTAACGAGACTTGGGACACCAGTGAAGGAAACCGCCCTGTCTTTTCCCCTCTCCTCCTTCTTTCCAGGAAAGCAGAATCACTTCAGTTCCTCGATCAAGCATATAGCGATCTTATTCCCTCCCCAAGCAGAAAGGGATTCAAGAGAAGGACTGGGGAGCCAGAGTGCAGCGCTTTCCCAGGGACAGAGTGGCGGGGGCCCTGCAGGCGCCCAGAGCACCGCTCTCCCCTGGCCCCAGCACCCATGGGGAGACGGCGGCTGCTGCCAGCAGAGTGCTCCAGCGGGCCTGCAAGGAGTTAATCTTGGTCTACCCAGCACAAGGCGAGGCTACCAGTGGTGGCTGCGCTGGCCACAGGCAGGTCCAAACAGGTCCCTGAAGAAACGCTTAAGAAGCATACGCTTAATTAGATTTACTTAAGTTTGTGAAGTCTCTGTGCTATTAGACAGCCTTGGTCTCGGCAACGTAATCCTAATTGCACAGAGAGATCTTGCTGTTATGTTCAAAATAATGGTGCTCTGGGCTGTCAGAGGTCCAGCAGCGGTGCTGGGAGGGGTGCCGTTCTGCGAGTGACCTCCCAGCCACAGAGCCACGGAGCCCCCCACTTGCTGACGGAAAGACCGCCAGGCCAGACTGCTTCGGGCACTGTGGCTTCATGGGAGGTAGCTTGACCTGCCATCTACAAATGTTTAATAATTAAAAAAAAAAGTAAATTCTTGGTTACTTGACTCTTATAAGCATAGTTAAATGCCACCTTCCCCAGTGAGCTGCCTAAGGGAACAGGGGGAGTAAATCTGGGGTAGCTTGACGGTGTGCTGCCTCAGTGGACAGGAGACCTCACTCCACTCAAATTTGATTCAGTCTCCTTCTGAACCCTGAGTATAAGGGTTCAAAACCACTGCAGGCTGAAATAAGAGAGGTTGGTGGGAAATGAGACAGTCTTCAAAATGTCACAAACTTCGGTCCAGACTCTCATGAATCAGCTGTGCAGCCAAACAAAGGTTATGGCTTTCACAGGTGAAGTAAAGACAGCTGCTGTAATCTGTAAAAGACTAAAGGTAAAGCTGACAATCATATGTATTCTTTTTCTCTTTGCACACTGGGTATAACAATGGAGAATTAAAATATCCTAATTCATGATTGCTACTGAGGTAATAGTTTCCCGGAGTGATCCTCCAGTCCAAGGCTCAGAGGCCTTATATATCTTCTCACAGAAAGTTTAGTGTTGACAACAAGTGTTTAAAATAACACGTCTCCCAAGTTAAAGTGTTGTTCAAAAATAAAATTTAAACAATTCTCAGTAAATATGGAGTTCTTGAAACTGGAATTTTTAATTAAAAAAAAAAGTTCTGATTTAGCAATTGTTAAAGAATGCGTGATAGTCACATGAATTTCTAAATATTTGATGTGAATGTATTGTTCACTGGTTCTTGGAGGATTAGTCTCAGCTAGTTATTTCTGTCTCAGTCTTCCAGATAATTCCACAGAGATCTCAAAATAAAATTGAATTCTTACTAGTATAATGCTCATATGACTTAAAGGAGGCAGCCATTCAAAGATTCATACAGTGGGATAACCCATAGTAAATAAATTAAATATATAAATGTTTACAGGGCAGGAAGTATACATTATATTTACAAGAGGATTTCTTTATTTAAAATAATGCCTAGGATAATTGTGCCTCTGTAAAATACTTCCACTAGCTGGTATAATAAGAGGAGAAATATAAAATTTCATTGTAAAAGAGAAGTGTATTCTAAATATTACCAATATTAAGGTTCCAGTCCAGCAAGTTTAAAGAGAGGCAGTATACATTATTGCTGATTACCTCAGAAACATTTGTAATAAGTTGGAGGTCTCTGAAAACACGTTATTGGTCAGTGTCAAGGATTATGAGCCTGATTGTTTTTTTTTATCATGCAGAAGCTTTTTATGTTTTGTGGGTTTGTTTGGGTTTTTTCCCCCCAAAATGAATGGGTTTTAAATAGCCCACTTGATTTGCCAAATTGCCCTTTGTTTTGGATACAATCAAAACAAATTCTCAGCCAGCTGCTTTTGAAACCTTCTATTTAATATGTAATTGTGTATGAACTCTTCTTAAAAAGGGTTTTTTTATGTAATTGTTCTTGTTCAGTCTTGCCCTGCCAAGAACCCTGTTATAAAACATGTGCTATTACTGAGAAATACATAATAATTTGCTACGTGAATATATCATAGGAAATAGAAACAAAATATAAATACATATTTCTGTTGTGAGGTCCTTGATTATATGCAGAAGGTGTCTGGTCACTGTGAAATCTGAACATATTTGTACTCTGCACTAGCAAAGATACTGTTTCCTTCTGCTAGCATAAAACCTTCATGTCCACTATTAATCTAGACCTTCATGTCCAGAAAATTATGATTGTAAGAATTAAGAATTCTAAGAATTAAACCTTCTTAGTACAGAGTGTCTTCTTCCCTTCTCAACAGGAAAGTGAAAAAAACAAACTCAAAGATTACAAGCTCTTGCTGACCTGTCTTGGATCTTCAATGTTCCACTAAACACTGACAATAAATACTTATTGTTATTAGATGAATATAAAACAGGAGGTTGATGGAGGCATAAAAATGTATTTTCCACTGCTAAATAGCCCATTTAGAGAGGACAACCTTGAGAAGAAAGAGCAAGTTAAAGGTAAACTACTACTTTTGACATAACTTCTGTAAAGCTGTGAATATCAGTAAGACTACCGGTATGTCTTCAAAGCAGAGTCTTTGTAAAGGATACACATAGCAGATAAAGCAGTCATTAACAAAAATATATTTTATAACTTCTTTTGCTGAAAATGTGGTAAGGCTTACCATAATTTAAGTTGAGGGATGAGAATATGATTCTAAATTTTGATTGAACTTGGTTTGCATTTTTAAAAGTTATTATGGACCTTCATATGTAAAATAAGGAAAGCATTTAAGTTGAGTGATTGAGTGACTTGGATTGAGGAATTAATTTTATAGTTCTGTGTTTACCCTTATAGCAGGTACTGAAGTTTCATGGAATTCTGAAAACTGATACTGAGTAGTTAAATTTGTGGTTTTTCATGAATTGTGTGTGAGTCATGATGCTATATAGTGTGGGTAGACGTTATAATAAATACGTTTTCTTCCTTAGACAGTGTTTCCAACAAATACTTCTAATAAAAATACAAAAGAAGTATCCCAAGTATAAACAAAGTATGGCTTCACAAAGGAAGGGAGTTACAATGAAATTCATGAAACGTTTGATTATCAGTGCTTTTTCAAAAAAACTATTGTTTCCAGCTGTCATTGCAAGTTTTTAAAAAAAAAATTCATCCCAACTGTGAATCAGTTCTAAAGCAATTAGCAATTTAATGCTAATTAAACAAAAATCCCATTTTCTCATGAAAGGGAAGTTAACAACAAAAATCAAACAATTAAGAAACTGAAGGTAGTCAATTGATAGATCTATTATAAAAAATTACTTATTTCATAAATACTAGGAAAAGATTTTTTAGTGCTATTGCCTTTTTCCCCACCACCACTAATTATAGATGGGAAAGAAAGATGGTAGTTCAATCAGGTTGGATTGTTTTGTGATACCATTTAAAGTATAGTGGGTGTTTAAAAACATGCTGTGAAAGAAGGATAAAAGTTGAGAAAGGACAGTCAGTAGCAGATTTCTTCATGAGCGGAAAAAAACAGTAGTAAAGAAGGATAATGTTTCACCTAGACATTAAACACTAACTGTGTTCTTGAGTTAATGAAAGTCATGGCTAAATACTGTAAACTGTCATGTTGAGTCTTCGTAAGTCCTCAGTCAAAGAAAGAGCCACACAGTATTGGTCCCAATGTTTTTAATTACTCCTTTTTCAATAATATATGTTCAAGATACTTAAATTTGCAATAATGTGGACATTATCATGTTGCTTCTTGACCTGAATATGCATATCTCTTTAAATTTACAAACCATCTGGGTACTTTTGGTGTGTTCTCGTAGTTACATATGCAAGGTCATGTATACCTGACCCTGTGAATTTGGACATGAAGATCTCTGCAACATTTATGTTTCTGTTTTGTCTTTGTCTAATATATCCTAATCTTAATATTTGCTGTTTTTCTTGATTACACTGGTGCTAGATTTATACCTATTCCAGTTTTAGCATTATAAAATGTTTTTTAATTAAGGGGCTAAGATTGATTTGCTTTCATTTCTCCATTTCTAGATTGATATCCCTGTTTCTAGATTCATATTATATGAGAATTTCATATTTATTTTTATAGAAAATTGAAATTTTTAGCCCCTTTTACAGTAAAATTAGCCTTCCCCCCAATTTAAAAACAACCAAAAAAATCTACTGTGGCCCCATCAAATTACCTTTTTAAACTGCAATATTTTTTTAAGATTATCAATTACTTCAAAATTCTTAGGGTTGACATCCTGGTTTTCTCAATGATAATTGAACAAGCGTTATTTGAAAATGTTTCAATTTCAATTACAATTTTGTCTTTTAGATTTTTGTTATAGTACATCTTTATTTGTAGGATTTATATCTCAGTAGCCAGTTGCACTGAAACATTTATATCTTAGAGAAAAATAAAGACTTACTGAGTAATTATTAGCAGAAGAATATTATTATTTTAACTATCTGCAATCCACTGTTACCTATTAAGAAATACCTATTAAGAAATTCCATACTACATTAACAAATTGGGAAAATGTAGTTAGTTGCGTGAGCTACCATATGTGAATCTGTCATGGTTGTTTCTCTATTTCTCTCTTTTGCTTTCTCTCATATTCTAAACCCACCTCACTTTCTGGAATTTGTTAACTTTGACCCCAGAATGCTGATTTATAGCACTAATTCACAAAATATTATTAAAGCAGAATTCCTCCTCCTTAGCTTCCAGACAATGCAGGAGATAAAGCGAGAGACTGACTGACTGTAATTATTCTGTCACCTGCCTAGTATAGCTTTTGTCACATGTTTAAGTTCTTCCAAGGTCATGGATCATTAAAAATATTTAAATGAACAAGATACCTCATTTCTACCGACAGCATACAATTTGTTAACAAATCTGTCCCACAACAAATGAAAGAGTTAAATAATATTTATCTCTCTGTAGATCTATTTCCTTACATACCCTTCAGTAGATCATTTGAATAAGAGATATTGTGGTAGAATACCTGCTTTCTAACAGGTTTATAGCCTGAGTGGTACACCATCTGCACTTGTTTCCTGCTTGGGTTATGGTTGAGCTTATGCAATTAGTTTTAATCCATAAAATCCTAAATGACTGAAGACCTAGATATTTGTGATCACCTCTTGTTCAGTAGTATTAGCAGTGCTACTAGAATTAGATCCATCATATTTTATATAATAGAAGGCTGTTGGAAGGTTCTTACACTTTCCATACTTTCCCTGTGTAACTTTTCCTTTTAATATATGGGACAATGCTGTAAAAGGTCTAACATCTAGATTTGCATATCAGATGAAAAACAATAATGACCTAATATCTTAAACTGAATAAATTACATTATTTTTTCAGTATTATTCAATGCCCATCAATAAGGGTCTATCAATAGTGTGCTGTAAGTAATGCACTGTAATCCTTTCTATGCTCCTTTTACTAATTACTCATAATACTGTCTAAAATTCAGAACAAGCTGCACACACAACAATGAACACCATTTTTGCTAAGCAGATTACAAATAACAACCTGTACATTATACACAGATAGAGAAATGGAAATACCAAGAGATGAAAAGAGAAGAGTCAATGATTTGAAGGAAAAAGAAACAGTTAAGTAGGTAAAAAACCCGGCAGGCATAGACATTGAGAGTTACAAGTGTGAACTGGTGGCTAACATATCTCAGAGTAGCTAAAAGCATTTTTATCTTCCTCTGATTAATGTAAAGGAGTACTTAGCTTGTGTTATCATAGTGCATAAAATTAATTCCCTACATATTCTGCTACATTAAAAAATATTAAAAGAAATATTAGATGAAGTTATACTTCTAATATAAGATTAACAAAATAAAACAATTAAATGCGAGTTTGAATGAACATATACAAATCTTAAATTATATAAAGATATATATACTATTACAGCCATTTAAATAGCATTTTTTGATGTCTTATGTTATCTTAATTTGTTCTGACTTATATTTATTCCATAAATAATTTGATGGCTTTAAATTGTATTGTCATAAAATACAGCTGCTTTTTTTTTTTCCCCTAGCACTTTGTTTTCTGGAGACATTTCTCTGTCTTAATACATACAAGTATTATTAAAACTGTATTTAAATTACCCTGCCAATGTTTTTTTCTGGACAAAGTGTCACATTAAAACCACTTCTTTTCCCTTCACCACCATCCCAGAAATCTGTATATTCATTATGGGTCTTTCAAACAGCTGTCTTTTAAAAGGATTTGGTAAAATATTAAGTAGGCTGGAAGTGATTTCTAATGGGAAAGCATAAAAACTGGTCTTGTGCATTTGTTTAACTTAATTATTGATTCTGGCAATGAGATTAAATTTAATATTAATATTCACAAGTCATACTGAATTAGGATGAATATGAAGGAAAAAGACTGTCAGAAAGAGGGTCAGTGTAACATTTGATTTGGAAAAGTGTAAATACATTCTTTGTGGTTTGAATAGAAAAATCACTTGGGAATTTGTAATGTTAAAACCTAATAGTAATTTGTAGTTCAATGTGGCTACAAAATAGCTTGATCTGAAGCTTCATAACTATGAACCACATCATGAAATGAAGAAGCTGTAAGTGTATTTTTCTTATTTCTTAGCTGTATTTGCATACCATTGATAAACATTATTTCCAGAACCTTATGTCAATTCAACCTTGAAATGTGCTTCCTTAAGCCACAATTCAACTTCAAATATTCAATCACACCTTCTGATCCAAAATTTTTTGGTCCTGAATATTTGTCAATTTTGCATACATCTCTTTGCAGAAGGTGAATTTTTGTTTGAGTAGTTCTATTACAGGTCTTCAACAATAAATCTGAAGGTAATCCAACTACTTGTTGAGAACTGGTTCTGGGAGCATGAAAACTTTAGGTTTAAATTCTTCCACTTCTTAGATAGTCTCAGCTGTACTTCTTCTGATGAAATACATCACACAAGCTTGAATTACCTTACTCTTTTCTGAAAGAGTATAGGAAACCTCTTTTTTCCAGCTCTTTATTTTTATAAAGTTGCTGACTCTTTTACAATGCAGGTTTAAATTTTGAAGCTTTATCTATTCTGTCTTCATTATATGTATTGGTACTCCAACTTAATGGGGGCAATAAGGTGAAGAGAGAATTCAGCTGCATTTGCAGCCTTCAAGAATAAAATCTTAGTCTTGAACTTCCATTTCAAATGGGCAAAATCTTAATTACATGCTCATTTAAACTACCCTCTCTTTCATCGTGATTTGCACTCCTTCACAACAACAGTTGGTATGCAGCTCTACATTGAGACTCACTGATGTTTCTTGCTCTGTATTCAAATGGGATATTTAGGAATTTAAGGGTTCAGCTGCTCTTTCTCTTTCATGATATCTAGTTAATCTACCTATTGTGCAAACAGGAAAGAGATTTATAAGTCTGTTTAAATGAATAGCCGGGGGAAAAAAAATTACTTTCCTCTTCTTTCCTACTAAAAAGCTTTCTTTAAGATAGATTTTTTTTTTAAAGAACTGTTCTACTTCTGGCTATGACTTTTGAGTTACCATGTCCTAAATGTGGAATTGTTTAACTTAAATCATTTAACTCGGAGGCCTGCGGTAAGACTGCTGTAATTAGTGCTATTAGTGTTTTAATATGTGACACTAACACTTCTGAGCTTAGTTACAGCTACTGTCTTCTATATGCAATATACAAGAAGAGTAGGAATACTGTGAACTTGACATTGAAGAGTCCAGAGTACTTTGCAGAGAAGTAATGAAAGAAGCCAATGATCGAAATTAAATTGAAATTTCATCTTTGTCATACTTCAGCTGAAATTTTAACAAAGCTGGGTTGTTTCACTTTCATTAAAGGACAAACTTTTCTTTTTTCTTTTTTCTTTTTCTTTTTTTTTTTTTTGGAGGGGGAGAGAGAAAGAGGAAGGGAGGAGACAGAAGACGGAAGGGCATAGTGTGTGATCTCTAGAAACCAAGCAGATGCAGTTTGTTACCAGTTACTTAAGAGAGCTACAGAGAGAGGGATGAACTTTGAAAAACTTTTCTGTTCTGAGGTAGCTCATGAAATGTGTGTGTAAGTGCCTAATACCTCCAATGTACCATATACACTAAAGAGCGTGTAGAGTTTCTGGTAGCTTGGATAGAACTGTCTCATATGGTTATTTGGGGCAGGAAGAAGCATTTGTAACCTGATATAATATATTTATTACTATAAACTGTAAAATAAAGCTTATTTGTAACTACTTATACTGATTAATAATGACTGGATGTTGGATTTTTCTATAGGGAAGTCATGTCCTCTTCTGAAGTCGTGTCCTGTTCTGTGCTTTATGACTATCATTTGCTATCCCACATGTTCTGTCTTTTCTTGATATCATAATTTGAGGTGGGGGTAAGTTGCCTTCCTTCACGCTCATCTAATAGGTACCAGGCCCATTAAAAGTGCTATGTAATATATTTGAATAGAGTTTCTGTGTTAATTAGATGAATACTTATTTTGTAGCCTGTGCGTATAGAGTTTTCAGAAGCATAGGTAAGAGAAGCTTTTGAAGTATGATTTTCCTGCTTTTAGATTAAGTTTTGCAATAGTAGGCTAGCTTCTTGAGCATGAGTACCGGGCATGAGAATGTTCTCAGTGATTACATTCTGTACTTCTTTTGGTAATAGATAGATGGAGTTTTATAATTTTAAAATGGCTCTGTGCCAATTTCATTCAAGTAACTGTCACTTCCACTTTCATTAGCTGTAGGAATGAAATTGGCCTTGTCTTTAGTAGGTGTTTTTGCTTCTGCTAAAAGATAAGTTAGAAAGCCAAATAGTAATGAA
Organism: Pelecanoides urinatrix; assembly: GCA_013400755.1. Taxonomy (NCBI): domain Eukaryota; kingdom Metazoa; phylum Chordata; class Aves; order Procellariiformes; family Procellariidae; genus Pelecanoides; species Pelecanoides urinatrix. The sequence continues at coordinate 47,544 of VZTQ01000663.1, forward strand.
AGAAATTGGAAAGTTTAATGATTTAAGGTCGTATGAACTCTCTGGCCAGCATGGAATTTATCTGAACTGAGAGTGAAGAAAAGCTTAAGAAAATCATACCAAGTGTAGTGTACTTAGAAGAAAGAAAGTCTGTACATTCTTTGCACCTTTGACTGAGGTACAGCTGTTATACAGACTTGTCAACAGCCTGCCTCATTTTGCATTAGTGGATTACTCTTAACTAAGGTAAGTTACAAGCTCTAGCTTCATCCTAAGCAAGTTGTATTTAGTGCTGTCCAAATTGTTTGATGTTACATTGACCATGAAGTGTTTTTCAACAGTAACTAGAGCAATTGAGCACCATAATGCTAAAATCCGTTGGCACGCTCCTTCTGCTGACACTGTCTTTAAACAATCAGCCAGAGTTTTTTGAAGGTCATTTGTAGTAGTCTTCTCCAAGTAGTAGCTCATTTTCTAGGTGGTTTGTTTACTGCAATGTCCAAAGTCTGCAAAATGTAATTCACTGAGAAATATTTGATAGCCAAATTGGTACCTGCTTTCTTTGGATGATGCTTGACTAACTTTCAGGGAATGCCTAACTATCAGTAGAACATGAAAAGCAGTGAATGACATCTCAGCAATCTTCCTTGCATGCTCTCCTGCCACATGCCATTCTCACAGTCAATTGTAAGGACCTTATTTATCCAGCCAGTCTAACTCCGTGCAGAACTTCCTTGTAGTAAAGATTTTTCTCTTGCATACTGTGGTATCTTACATCTATATAATGTGCTTACAGAAATAACCATCTTTGGCATCCTGCTTCTGCTATGAGTATTTGAATATTTTTGTCCTAGAGGCAAATTGGTGGAATTTTCTAGAATATCAAACTGCAACTATGCAATTAATACATGACAATATTTTGAAACATGCATGCAGAATTTTTTTTGTGCATGTATGTGTCTTAGAGCAGGAAAAAAAAATACATTCAAAATTCATTCAGCTTATCCTATTCTCCTAAAAGCTTCTGGCACATTTTTTGGGACATATTCCAAGTTGTTTCTTAATCTAGGAAGCTTGCCCATAGCTAACCCTGGCATTCCCTGGCAAGTTTACTTTAGTGAAAACGAGTTACTATGTAGTAGATTTTAATAACGAAAGATGTGTTTTGTCATTCCATAAGTACTATATGATCTGTCTTCCAGTGATTGTATGACACGCGCAGTTTTGACACGTTTGTGCTTTATGCTGGAAAGTGACTTCAGATAAGAAGTGAGATTGCTGGTATTACATAGGCTGGTTTTAAATCTGATTTTCAGGGGCCAAGTTGGATGTTATAGTCATTAAGTTGAACAACTTGGCCCAAAATTTTACCATTCTAATATTTTTATGTGATTAAACTACTGTTGAGTAATATGCCTGATGACCAATCTCTCATTGTGATCTGCATTGAAGTACATAAATATTACACCATGGACATTGAGGAAATAACTATAAGGCTCATATAAGTAAAATAGGTTCTTTTTCCCTTTTAGTGTTTGCCTTTTATCTATATGAGTCATTATGCACTTTTCAAATTCTTAATAAAGTGCAGGTATCAGGAATGTTTCTAAATGAGAGACCATTTGCTCATGACAATTATTTTCAAGCACTTCCAGTTTGGTCTTTAATTTTACACCCAACTTTTCTCTTTGCAAAAATAAACCAAAGGAAAAACAAGAGATGATACAATAATTATCTATTTTTTCCCACCCTCCAGATCTGTCTGGTGATGGTGGTATTTGATGTTCCCCATTAGTAGCTTCAGTGACTAATGTGTGATCAATCTGTGAAACATTTGAACTGTGAGACAGTTCAAATCAGTTTTAGATTCTAGCATTTTTTGTAGCGTGGACTGAGAGAAAATTTGTCAAGCAAACAGCATGTAATTAAAGGCAGTAATAGTTTTGGAAAGTTTCTTTTGGAAAGAATTTCCTTGACTTAAAAAAATCCGCACTTTTTCCACTTCTTTATCATAAGAGTAACTTATACAAAGCCAAAAAGGAAGAAAACACTATAGCAAAGTATGGAGTGTCATTGAAATTTTGCAGCTTACTGTGACATTATATTCTTCTTTCTTTCTTGTAAACTGATTCATTCAGACATAGGCTTTCCTGGCCAGTGAAAAATTTAGGTAGCTTTTAAGTTAATGTTATTGGAAAACATCCAACATCTTTTTAGGTATCTTGATAAATGTCTGGATCATTTACTGATTCAGAATCAACTGCTTTGCAGTGTCCCAGAAATTTGATTATGTTTAGTACCTCAGAAAATCAGCATGTTTTGAAATGAGGAGCAATCCCATTCCTACAGAAGAAAGTTTAGTGAATATAAAGTATCACCACACTTCTTGAAAATAGAAATGAAGCTATCTCTTCTTGGGATGTGTAAAATTTTGTGTGCGCTCCAGAACAAAGTGGTATGACATAGCTGAGCATAATTTGAGCCTTGACACCAGTGATGGTCTTGAACAGCTTCCCTTGAGGCAAACTAAAAACTGAGCTAGGTTTAAAATGGTTAAAATGGAGCTAGGTTTACCATGATCAGCAGAAAAGTGATCATATGGTATCAGCCCATATGACAGCAAAAGGGCTGTAGTAAAAAGTGGTGTCTCGGTTCTATCTATCTCAAGCTTGCAGTTCTAAAGGTAAAGTTTTCAGTGCTGTAGGCACTGAACTGTGCAGTGAACTGTGGATCTGGAGAAGTGCAAAGATTTTTTCTTCCAAAAACTGCTTGCTGGTAGGTGTAGTTATGCACAAGTGACATGACTGATGCATCTTCAGTGATAGCTTTTTATATTGTTGCTTTACTTCAGTTTGAATGGAAGAATTCCTTATGGGAATTAAGTGCAACTTTTTATCTCTGCAGCTTTCATATGCTGAGTTCACTCATATTTCTGCTTTTGGACTTCTCTTCTGTTCAGTACCAAGAAGTCAGATCCTAGGGCCACTCACCTTACTGCTATATATGTTTTTTTTCCCAGCATGGAAACAAATTATTTCTTTGTTATTAATAAGTATTTTGACCTCACTTTCTTATGTTTCTTTTCCTGTTCTCCTTCCCTGTCTTCTTTTTTCCACTTTTTCTTCCTTGATGCTGACAATTTCATGAAGCAAAGGAATAAACTTTTTTTCTCCTTTTGTTTATGCTAGAAATCTAGTAGTAAATATTGGTGCAGCTTTAAATGTTATTTCACTGCTGAAACCATAACAAACTTCCTCCTATATAATGCTTTCAGAAATTTAAAATAAAATTCTCACCACCAAGTGAGAATTACAGCAGTTATTCAATTAAGAAGAAAAGCATCAATTAATATCTGTATATTAAAAAAGAAATGTGCAGTTAGTGATTTTACTCTTTACAGAGGTCTGGGGCTCACCATATCTCATAAAAGTACTAGCAAGCAAATCAGTTATGATTGAGTGTTATTTTCTATATTTATTCATATTTTTCATATGCAAAACAAAAATAATCAATAAGCTAAAGTTAAATTTACATTTTTAACAAAGTCAGTCTGATGACCATCAGCTGATTACCCTATTTAACATTGCAGCCACTGCGTTCAAATCTGTTAGGATCAATGTTAGGATTACAAAGCTTCCAACTGCTTAGAATTTGAAGGTAAAATAAGTAGTATTTCTGATTCTAGTACCACTGCTACATATCAGTTCTGTTGCTGGAATTATTGGGAGTATTGCTTTCCTCTCTGTTGCCTTAGACTTGGCATGCTCTGCTTTTTCGTAGACAGTGTGCAAGTCAAGTCTGGCCAGCATCAGACAGTTACAAGAAGTTCAAATTAGATAGAGACAGAATTTTAAGAAATACAATTGTTAAATGTCTGAAGCATTTGAACTGGGATTTTGTTTTGGTAAGATCACATAAATGTTTGTTGTAAATAAAATATTTCTTAGTAACTTTCAGTAAATAAAGCTACTTTTGTTCTAAACTAAATGTTCTTATGAGAAATATGTTAAACTCACATGACCAATTTATGAAGCAGCTCATGTGATTTAATCATGCAAGGTTATCTGTGTTTTTCTTCTTCCAAATATTTATAGTGTTTGCAGAGCAGCTGAATCTGTGTTTTCTTTTCTTTAATCTGAATAAATTGAGAAATAAAACAAAACAGAGACATAGAAAGAAATTTGTTTGGAATAAAAGTTTTTTCATAAAGAATATAATTTCTAGACTTAGTAGCTAATTGTGATCTGGAAGTATTCCTGTCACTGTTTGGACTAACATTTTTTTTCTGCATCATGTAGGAAGAAGTACATCTTTGCAAAATATGCAGAGAATTGGACATTTTTCATCTTGGCCACTTACTTGCAGTGACCCTGGACAAGCAACTTTCCCTTAGTGTGTTCCTTGATTCTCCAAAGTGTGAAACTGAGATTCTCACAAGGTAATAGTTTAATTAAATTTTGTAAAGCACCTTCAGATTACCAAAAATAGTTTGAATTAAGTTCAGTTATCTTCAGAGAGGTTGCAAGAGCCATTGTATGGTTCTGAATTTATTTCCTAATTATTTTCATACAACTCTACTGAACATACACATTTTAGAAAAGGTGCAATTGTTTTTTGTTTGTCCATATATTACTTTTCTTCTTCTCCTCCACCTTTTCTTTCAGACTACTAGCCCTGAAAATTTCTTATTTTGCATCTAATTAATTCTACTTAATTGTTACTGTTGCTGAACTACATCTGGTTAAAATGTGTTTAAAGCCTTTTATATAGGTAGAAATAATATGGCTTGTTTTTATGCAGAACCAGCTGCTGTTTTGTATTAAAAACATTGGTTCATTGAGTTTGGGTTTTTTCTTAAGTAAGCATTTTTAAGAGACAGTTTATCTGTTGAGTAAGCTTTTGTTATTATTTTAGTCTCTTTATTTTCTCTCCTGACTTTTTAAATATTAAACTTTAGCATATACATCAAGTACAAAAATGCTACAGTGGCATACTGGAGACAGAAGTCTGAACTGCTTTATAGCTTCTTTTATTAGTATACAGTTTAGTCTGCTGAGAGTGATATGGAAACCGAGAGACTCTCCGTCAGTGCTCTGCACTGTTTTTCATTTAGCCTTTATTTTGAATGTAACCTTTCAGTATACAATAATTGGGCTTTTAGCTATAACTTTTTTTTTAACATCTCTACACCAACTGAATCCATTTCTACTTTCAGGAAATGTACCTGTAATGTTACATGTTTGATTCATGTTTCACTACTGGCTGTAAAATGTATCTGAAAGAGAGAAAGAGAGGGAGGGAGAGATAGGAGTGGTGATGAGTTTCTGCTGTCCTAAGACTTTTTTTTCCTTAAAACCATTTCTGAGGGCAGTTTGTCTCCACAATCTTTCAGCCAGTATAACTGATATGTATATCATGTCATTATATACTACCTTCTTTTTTTTTTTTTCTTTTTTTTTTTTTTGGCACAGCACTCCACTACTAGCCTCACTTAAATAAATGGCTGTATCTACAGTTGTTGTTAGTCTTTCCTAAAAAGTATTTAATACCATACACACACACACTTTTCTCACAATCTGAGTGTTTAGTTTGCATGAGAAGTAGTCATGCCAATTTTATTGATTTCATAAGAATTTGATAGTGTAGTAGCTTCACGTAAATCTGTTAGTATGTAGTAAACTCCTCCTTTTGAAAATATCATAACAGACAAATAGTCTGTATTTATAATCATTAGAGAATGTTTGAAATTTCCATGCATGTTTTTTAAGACTACAGTATGTGAACAAAGTGATTTTTTTCCTTGGTATTATTCCTTTATTTTCAAATTTTAATTGCCACACTTTCTTTAATTTCCTTCTTGTACTCAAGCCTGGCAGAGTGTACCTCAATATCAATGTGCTGCTGAAATTGGTCCTACTAACACCCTTACCATTAGCAATGTTTTAGTCACTTAAATACATGTTCATTTCCAGAGAGATTTTCTGCATTAAGTTTTCTGTAACATCTCTGCTTTCTGTGGCAGTCCCGATAACGTTCCTTTCCCCTAAAGATAAGTCATTTTTTACCCTGCTATCAGAAATTTGCAAATGCACACTTGCTTTTGTTGTAAGATTGGCTTCCCTCTTGTCCAAAATCAGGTCATTTAATAGCAAGAGTTGGCAGCATTGCAAAGTCTTATACATTCAGAATTTGGAAAATTACAAAGATTCTTCTCTGCTGTCTTTTGAAGTTTCATATTTATTAATCAGACAGAAAGCCATTTTGGCCAAAGTTACTTCATCATTTGGGTGAATTGAAAAATTAGATTTGGTATAATTTGAAATGGGCAAATCTGTATTTCTCATTAGGATAAAATCTTTGATATTGATGCATGAAAAATGGATTGCTAATGTAAACTGTAATATTTCTGTATTAGCTGGGTTTGGGTCAAGAATTTATAAATAAACCAAATTAACACAATGCAGTGTAATGTATGTTGCAGAAACAAAAAAACCCACTCTCCTCAAAAAAAATCCATCCAATCCATTTTATAAATGCATTCCAATATATCTGCATTTATGTTGTTCATATAAATAGTGCTATTGCCTTTTGTTTTCTGTATGAAGATACAGAGTAATCTAGGTCCTACAAGTAAAACTTTATTTGTTTTAATAGTTTTTAAGAAAACAGTGTCTTACACTTAACTAGATTATTTCTTTTTTTGTCTATCAACTATGCCAGAATTGTAATTGATCCTGTTAAGGACTCCATAAAATTTCACAATTTATTCTCGGTATTATTGAGCAGAATCTCTACTGAGTTTTAGACATGAGAAGAAAACTGGAGGGGTGACAGAAAAGGGATCACGATCTGAAGTAGTAGTTAGTGTATGGGATCCCTGGAATGATGAAGAAAATGAGCGCAGCTCATACTGCTGTTCCAAGGCACGGGATGGTGTGGATTAAAGAATATGGGATGATGACACAAGGGGAATTTGAGGGGGTGTGGGAGGAGGAACTGAAGAATATAGCGTTCTGGGCATATATACTATGACATAAACATTTAATTCATGTATCTAAAGAAGTCAGGAAAAAAATTAATTCTTTTGGGTTCAAAACTGGCCATGCAAATATGAGTAGACAATGAATTGTTGAGTTATGGACCTGAATTTATTGGGAATTTAAAGTATTAATTTTAAGTTGAAAATATGAAATCTTATATCTCTGTTATACTGAAGTGTCAGCTCTGATGTGCAATGTTAAGACAAGAAAATAAACATTAAAAGATGGAAACACATGTTCAGGGATGAGAATTTGCTGCGGGCATGAAAAAAAGGAAAATGGAGCTGGCTTATACAGGATGGCATTTTGCTTTTTAGTTCTTCAAGTTCAAATAGACTGGTAACAACTGCTTTGGTAGGAAGCTGTGATACCTTTCCTACTCTCCTTTTGCATCATACAGTTCATGTTTTCCTCATGTACATGTAGGAAATTACCCATACATTTTAATGAACATTTTTCTGACAATAGTACAGAAAAATATTCATCCTTTGAGAGAAGAGCACGAAGAATCATGAACATTCAGTTGGCCAGCCTGTATCCTCATTGTTAGCCCTTGGAACTTAGTTTAGACAGGTTTTCAGACATCAAAGTCAGTCAGTACCTTTCCAAGTCAGACATTGCTTCTGAGAACATTTTCATTAGTGTTTCATTTGATGATTGACTATGATTTCTGGTGATACTTTTCCAAATAAAGGAGCAGCCTGAACAGGAGGCTGTTACTCATTCCTTTGTTCCATGAAGGTCTTCACTTGTATGAGCCTTCCACACTCAGTTGAACTGAGACTAAAATAAGTGATAATCATACTAGCTCCACTCAACAGCTTGGGTTATTCACTGGAATTTAACAGTTTATAAAAGCTCCTGAAAGGTTTAAGCAACAGCTATCATTGCTTACCATCCACAAAGTCACAGATTAAGAAATTAAATGATAGCTGAAAGTAAGGATTGTTTCATCTAAAGCAAGGTCAGTTTGCATATTACACGTAGTGAATAGCTTTCAACTCTAATTAGTGTATCAACTTAGCAAATACATGACTTCCAATCTTTAATGTTCCTTTAAAAACTTAATGGTTTCAAGTTCCTTTCTGAATATATTTCTGCACAAGCTTGCTTCATACAAATTCATACTAGTGTTCTATATAGAGTAAATGAAGCAGAAGGCAGGTTGCATTTATCCTATGACAAGATGAAAAGCTGATTACGCAGATGAGTGCAGATGAAGTGGAAACCTCTCGGAGATTAGGTTTTGCTCTCAGTGTGCCCTACATTGCAGCCTGACATAATCGTTTCATGTTGGTTGCTTTTTGTGAACTCCATCTCCATATAAACCACATGCTTGCAAAAAGGGAAGTTACTAACAAATCTTTGTTAATCTTTGTTTGAAAATACTAAACATCAGAAGAGAAAGCCTTACTTTCAGCCAGGGTTTTTTCCATTCCCTCGTCTCAATATACAGAGTATGCAAAGTATGCAGAGTATGAGCTAATATTTATGTATAGGCATCGGTTGATGGTCAGAAAATTTCAGGTGAAAAGGAGAAAACTCAATTTGTTAAAATTTCAAAAGGAAACGGTGGCAGAAATCTGACAATCCCCTGTGTTTCAAATAGAGGTGGGTGATTTCTGTTTAAGTAAAGTAATATCACATTTGTTTATGAAAAATCTGCACAGTGAGCTAATAAAGAATTTAATAAATGTACCACATGGTAATGAAGCTCAGCAGAACCAGATGTGACATTTTCAGGAGGCTGTAAGTTACAGTGAGAAAAAGATACTTCATTGCAATGTTTAAATATTGAGAAGGGTCTTAAACACCAATGGGAATCACAAGACCATTTCTTTCTCCCAATTGTGTCTGTTACTTGAAACATTTTAACCTTAACTCTGTTACTTCTGAATTGTCTATTATTTTCATGTAAGTTGTTCCAAAGCACTTTTGCTTCCTTTATGGTGCCTTCCAGAGTGGAGTACTTTCAGTGAAGAGTAGCAGGAAGACTACTTGTAGAAAAATAATGTTCAGACCAATAAACTAGGTCCTTTTCTTGCTCCAGCTAAAATTCTGTCCCTTGAAATACCTTGCTATTTTATGCAGAGGTTTAGGAAACCAGCGTGTACTGTGATTTACCTCTTCAAGCAGTGTTAGGAGTAAAGGGTAGGATTCCTTGTCCTCTAATGTTGCAGTTCAGAGTTATGTCTGGTTTGCTTAAAGGCCTTATTGCAATTACTGTGGTAAGCGGTGGCTACATGATTGGCAGTGATGCTCTTCCAGGAGGAGAACAGATTTGCTGGATTGTGCAAAGGCAGTTTATGACAAAAATAAGCAGGCTGACGCCTCGAGGTGTTAGCTCCCCGGAAACCCACACTTTGCTGGAGAATCCGTTTTCTGACACATCAAGCGGCAAGAATAAATGGCACAGCGACAGCCCTTCCAGAGAGCCAGAAAATACCTCCAGCCCGCCGACACCCTTCCGGAGAGGGACGGGAGCAGAACGACCACCCCGCACGCATGTAACCTCGGCCGGCCCGCGGCGGGGCCGCCGGTGCTGGGGGCGGGGCCGCCGGTGCTGGGGCGCCGCTGCCCCCCGCCGCCTGCTTCGCGGCCGGCCGGCTGCGCGCCCGGCTCCGCCGCCGCGGGGAAGCTGCGCAGCCCGAGGATTGGTCACTTGCCCTGTCAGTCCTTCCGTGTCGCCTCCCCCGCCGGGAGGGACTGGTGAGGCGCGCGCACAGCGGGGGGCTCCTGTGCCGGGAATGATCCGAGGCGACGGCAGGGGCGGCGGGGAGGCGGCGCCGGCGGCCACCGAGGGGAGGCGGCCGGGAATAGCCCGGGGCAGCTGCAGTCGTGCAGCCGCTCAGCATCCTGTGTCCTCCCCTGCACCTGAAACAGCAGCAGGGGCATCTGAACCCGGGCTCCGCTTCTCGCAAGGTAATACCCTTTCGTTTGCTCGTCTGCCGCTCTGCCCTCTGCGCCGTTCCCTGCAGTGGCTTCTGTCGCAGTCGAATGGATTAAAAAATAAAACCACTAACTCAAGATTGCAGAGAAGGGATCTATTTAGTCCTCATTAGGATCTCATCTGCTCGCTCGCTCTTTATTTATAAATAGCTTCTGCGGGATCACAAAAGCTGGCATCTCCTAGTTTCTCTTGCAGTCCTGAGAAAGTCCGTAGCTTTCCTCCCTCCCCCTTTCCTGTCAGTGCTATTAATGTAAGTTGTTACTGGATTACTTCCCCCCGCCCCAAAATGACTCTTAAAACTTGTATGCTCTTTTTCCTCTAGCCTAATGTATGGGATAGGTACAGTGAAGTGGGAAATGCAGATTGTTGTAATTCTGTAGCATTTGATGGATACAAATATCGTCATGCACTCAGGAGGGCAGATGAGTGGAAAACACGTGATTAGTATTTACAGCATTCAGACAATCTGTTACTCTATATTGTAAAGCTTATGGGAGTCACCATTGCGAGTGAGGCTACTGACTGTTACCCTGAGTTAGAATGCATTTGTATAATGACATTTGCAAATACCTTTTACAGGTAGAAAAAGGACATTTTGGAGAAACCCTTCTCTTGCTGTCTTGCACAGTCTCCTTTCTTCAGCTGCAATAATAAATCACATCATGATACAACTGACAGAGAGTTGGTCTGGGAACTGTATATACTTAGTCCTTCTGGCTGTCCCACTGTCTTGTCCTGTGATATTTGTTTTACCAAGAGTGTAGCAGGAATCATAATGGGTCCTTACTTTCTTGGAGCTTCACAGAAAATTAATATTAAAAAAATTGCTGAGAAATTACAAAGAATTTTTGATTACATTCCTAATTTTACTTATTTATTTCCATCCATCCTTTGAATTGTTCATGGTGGTTTAATGATCAATTTACTTGTAGAAATGTCTTGTGCAAGTGTTATCATTAAACCATTATGTACACATCTAAAGATATTTCTACAAGTATATCGGTAGCATTACTATGAAGTTCAGGTAAATCACATAATATTCTGAAACTGTCACCTTTCAGGTAGTTTGGCCTGTGCTTGCAGATGAATTGGCTTGTTTTGGTAAGTTTCAGCAGAAATAGTTCAGCCACTTTGGATTAAGTGGAGAGTGAAAGAGAGAAAGAAGAAATGCTTTTTGTATTACTAAAAAAAAGAAACTGTCAACCCATAACATCATTAACTTAATTTGAAGGACTGTAGACAGAATGTCTAGGGACAGAGAGTTGCAGTTTGGTATGAAAGCAAACCGTCTTGTGAAGTGTCTTTTTAACAATGGAAATTAGTTTTGACTTGAGTGCAATCTATCTCATTAAAAGTCAAGTGCGATGAACATGCGTGTTCCCCTGTGGATTTTTATAGATGTATGTGTAAGGTATACAGCTACATGGGCATAGGTGACTTAATCATGTAGTAAGTAGTGAACAACCGGTGAATGTTTCCCTAGTATTTTGCAACTTGTTAGGATAAGACTAAGGTAGAGGCATGGGTAAAAGTAGATTATCTCTGTAAAGGTTTTCTTGCATAGACAGGTATTTCCAGAAAATTTGAAATTTTCCTTTCAATTTCTGTTTTGAGTTTTTCATATCTGTAGAGTGTACAGATCCATCTATCAATCCTTGTTCAGTTAATTTAAAATAAACTGTTAATACTTTCAAAAAAGAAAATAATGTGTTGCTAGAAGATGATGACAAGTTGGAGAAAATCTCACTCTGAGAAAGCTTAGCAACTAGAAACAAAAGGTCTTCTCCTTTTGTGGAAGCTATAGGCAAATATCAAATAGAAAATTTAGAAATGGCTGCTTTTCAAAATAAATGCCAAGGTAATGAATGTCAACTATATTGACATTCGTCAGGATATAAAAATATGGTGAAGAGCCAGTTCTGTCTGGGATATGAAGAACTACTGGGGGTTTTTTTGTTTGTTTGTTTGGTGGTTTTTGTTTTTGTTTGGTTTGGGTTTTGGTTTTTTTTTTTTAAACTAGGAAAAGACTAATATCCCACTTTTTCTCTGGCAGGAAAAAAAAAAATTGTGCTTTATTTAAGAACAACTCTTGATGATTTGTCTATGTAAAGAAGCGTGTAATCTTGCGCCTTTACAATATCATTTAACAAGGTGATCCTTTCTGATCCTGCTTTAGCTTGCACACATAAAATGTTTGAAAGTGGAACCGAAAGTCAGAAGCAGCTTTTGCAAATGACCCCAAATGATACTGTCTATAGAGTGGTCAAGAGTAGGAAAAGGAAAGCAAGAACAATCATAGAGGTCTTTGTTAAGGCTCTAGGGTGGGACAGCTTTCTGCTCTTTACTACAGTATTTAAGAACTGAATGAGAAAAAAATTTCCATGTGCCTCTGTGTTGCTGTTTTCAAAAATTAGTTTGCATCCTTTTCTCCATCCAGTCTTCCTGGCACCTGAGAACGTTTGTCAGCTTTTAATTTTGCTTTAGCTATTTTGACATGCAATAAATTCTTCTTCTAACTTTGATCTNACCAGATGTGACATTTTCAGGAGGCTGTAAGTTACAGTGAGAAAAAGATACTTCATTGCAATGTTTAAATATTGAGAAGGGTCTTAAACACCAATGGGAATCACAAGACCATTTCTTTCTCCCAATTGTGTCTGTTACTTGAAACATTTTAACCTTAACTCTGTTACTTCTGAATTGTCTATTATTTTCATGTAAGTTGTTCCAAAGCACTTTTGCTTCCTTTATGGTGCCTTCCAGAGTGGAGTACTTTCAGTGAAGAGTAGCAGGAAGACTACTTGTAGAAAAATAATGTTCAGACCAATAAACTAGGTCCTTTTCTTGCTCCAGCTAAAATTCTGTCCCTTGAAATACCTTGCTATTTTATGCAGAGGTTTAGGAAACCAGCGTGTACTGTGATTTACCTCTTCAAGCAGTGTTAGGAGTAAAGGGTAGGATTCCTTGTCCTCTAATGTTGCAGTTCAGAGTTATGTCTGGTTTGCTTAAAGGCCTTATTGCAATTACTGTGGTAAGCGGTGGCTACATGATTGGCAGTGATGCTCTTCCAGGAGGAGAACAGATTTGCTGGATTGTGCAAAGGCAGTTTATGACAAAAATAAGCAGGCTGACGCCTCGAGGTGTTAGCTCCCCGGAAACCCACACTTTGCTGGAGAATCCGTTTTCTGACACATCAAGCGGCAAGAATAAATGGCACAGCGACAGCCCTTCCAGAGAGCCAGAAAATACCTCCAGCCCGCCGACACCCTTCCGGAGAGGGACGGGAGCAGAACGACCACCCCGCACGCATGTAACCTCGGCCGGCCCGCGGCGGGGCCGCCGTCCTGGGGAGCGCCCGCGGCGGCGACGGGGCCGGTGAGGGACGCGGGGAGCTCGGGCCGCACTAGAGAGCCCGCTGGTAGGGAGGGTGGAAGGGGAAGCGGGGCCCGGCAGAGGAGGAGGAGGCCGGGCGGGGGTCGGGGCCGGGGTGGGAGCCGCGGGCGAGCGGGAAGGGGCAGNTGCAAATACCTTTTACAGGTAGAAAAAGGACATTTTGGAGAAACCCTTCTCTTGCTGTCTTGCACAGTCTCCTTTCTTCAGCTGCAATAATAAATCACATCATGATACAACTGACAGAGAGTTGGTCTGGGAACTGTATATACTTAGTCCTTCTGGCTGTCCCACTGTCTTGTCCTGTGATATTTGTTTTACCAAGAGTGTAGCAGGAATCATAATGGGTCCTTACTTTCTTGGAGCTTCACAGAAAATTAATATTAAAAAAATTGCTGAGAAATTACAAAGAATTTTTGATTACATTCCTAATTTTACTTATTTATTTCCATCCATCCTTTGAATTGTTCATGGTGGTTTAATGATCAATTTACTTGTAGAAATGTCTTGTGCAAGTGTTATCATTAAACCATTATGTACACATCTAAAGATATTTCTACAAGTATATCGGTAGCATTACTATGAAGTTCAGGTAAATCACATAATATTCTGAAACTGTCACCTTTCAGGTAGTTTGGCCTGTGCTTGCAGATGAATTGGCTTGTTTTGGTAAGTTTCAGCAGAAATAGTTCAGCCACTTTGGATTAAGTGGAGAGTGAAAGAGAGAAAGAAGAAATGCTTTTTGTATTACTAAAAAAAAGAAACTGTCAACCCATAACATCATTAACTTAATTTGAAGGACTGTAGACAGAATGTCTAGGGACAGAGAGTTGCAGTTTGGTATGAAAGCAAACCGTCTTGTGAAGTGTCTTTTTAACAATGGAAATTAGTTTTGACTTGAGTGCAATCTATCTCATTAAAAGTCAAGTGCGATGAACATGCGTGTTCCCCTGTGGATTTTTATAGATGTATGTGTAAGGTATACAGCTACATGGGCATAGGTGACTTAATCATGTAGTAAGTAGTGAACAACCGGTGAATGTTTCCCTAGTATTTTGCAACTTGTTAGGATAAGACTAAGGTAGAGGCATGGGTAAAAGTAGATTATCTCTGTAAAGGTTTTCTTGCATAGACAGGTATTTCCAGAAAATTTGAAATTTTCCTTTCAATTTCTGTTTTGAGTTTTTCATATCTGTAGAGTGTACAGATCCATCTATCAATCCTTGTTCAGTTAATTTAAAATAAACTGTTAATACTTTCAAAAAAGAAAATAATGTGTTGCTAGAAGATGATGACAAGTTGGAGAAAATCTCACTCTGAGAAAGCTTAGCAACTAGAAACAAAAGGTCTTCTCCTTTTGTGGAAGCTATAGGCAAATATCAAATAGAAAATTTAGAAATGGCTGCTTTTCAAAATAAATGCCAAGGTAATGAATGTCAACTATATTGACATTCGTCAGGATATAAAAATATGGTGAAGAGCCAGTTCTGTCTGGGATATGAAGAACTACTGGGGGTTTTTTTGTTTGTTTGTTTGGTGGTTTTTGTTTTTGTTTGGTTTGGGTTTTGGTTTTTTTTTTTTAAACTAGGAAAAGACTAATATCCCACTTTTTCTCTGGCAGGAAAAAAAAAAATTGTGCTTTATTTAAGAACAACTCTTGATGATTTGTCTATGTAAAGAAGCGTGTAATCTTGGGCCTTTACAATATCATTTAACAAGGTGATCCTTTCTGATCCTGCTTTAGCTTGCACACATAAAATGTTTGAAAGTGGAACCGAAAGTCAGAAGCAGCTTTTGCAAATGACCCCAAATGATACTGTCTATAGAGTGGTCAAGAGTAGGAAAAGGAAAGCAAGAACAATCATAGAGGTCTTTGTTAAGGCTCTAGGGTGGGACAGCTTTCTGCTCTTTACTACAGTATTTAAGAACTGAATGAGAAAAAAATTTCCATGTGCCTCTGTGTTGCTGTTTTCAAAAATTAGTTTGCATCCTTTTCTCCATCCAGTCTTCCTGGCACCTGAGAACGTTTGTCAGCTTTTAATTTTGCTTTAGCTATTTTGACATGCAATAAATTCTTCTTCTAACTTTGATCTTGTATGACTTTTAAAATACATAATCTGAATGTATATTCCATTAGCTTTTAGATATCATGAAGAGCACCAAAAAGGCAGGAAACTGTCCATCATGGAGTGATCAAATAGATATAACTCAATGGAATCTGAACCTTAAGTGAGTATAAATTGTTTCTACTGTTTCAGCATATTTTATATTTTTATACGTTATTCCTTTACGCCCAACCCCTCTTTTTATTATTAATAATCATATGTCACTGCTATCATTGCTAGTTGTGACCATCCATGTTTATTTGCACATACTTGGAGACAGTAGGAGCAAAGACTGCATTAATATTTTAATGACCAAGCACAAGAAGTCAGTCCTTGTGATTTTTTTTTTTTTTTTTTTTTTTGTCTGATTGTATGCCTAATGATCTGTTTAGTTCAGCCTTCCTCTGTGACAGTGGAGCCTATAGAGCCTAGAGCTGCCTGCAACGGGGAATCTGAGGGAGGTCTTTTTTCTTTTTGCCATGATCATTTAAAGTCTTATGCAATTTCATAACATCTTTCCAGATAAATGTTTGTGATTTTGCTTCCCTGTAAGTGTTGCCAGAGTAGAGATACAGTATGTATAGCAAGTCTCAGCACTTCTGCCTGAGAACAGGGAAAGAAAGCGCATAAAATGTGCTGCATGAGTTCTTATCCAAGTAACTGTCTCCTAGTCATGCAGATACTGCCTTTTATTCCCTTTCCATGGAAGATTGAACCTCTAATCTTTAGCTTGGACATTCAGCTTGATTTTAAATCCAGTTTTATGTGGTGATAATGGAGGGCTTAGTGTCTCCACAAGACCATATATATTTTGTTGAGTTGGGCCCTTAGAAAATTACATAAGACCTATAAATTCTCAATATTGAATTGCTTCTGTCCTCCATTTAAAGTCATTAAATCTTATAAATTATTTTAAATGGTATTACTGAAATCTTGAAGTAAAATCAGTATTTATTGTGTCAAGATTTAAGCTGACATTTTTCTCAAAGCCATTCTTTTTATCCTGCTGTGTTTTAAACTTATTACACTGAAAAACTGTGTCTTCATGTTTTAATCTTCTTGCTTTTTTCTTATGAGGGTTGTCTTGTTGCTGAAGTTAGAATCCCCTTGGGGGACCTATGCAACCTGTTTAATCTTAAAACAATTTGAGTTTTATAAATATTTTTAAACATTATTATTGGTAGAAGCGCATTTGCCTATTGACAGACTTGCTGAATTTAATAAAAATTCCATGTACGGTCTTCCATGATAGGGCATAGACCAAGAAAATCACAATGGCATATAAGCAATTAACCATTTTCAGGACTTTTTGTAATGTTAATTGATTTGCATTTAGGACAGATAAAACAGACTAAAAGTTGTATATATAAAAACCAATACTTAATATACTTATTTGTTTAACAGGCCTTTGGCAAACCTATGATCTCTCCTCTCAGATGGATAGCAATTGGGTTTATAATTTTTTGTTAATTGTAGACTTATGTCAAATCCATTTAGCTATGTATGAAATGCTGCTAGCAAAAAGTTGCACTGAAGAAAACAAATGCAACCATAGTTCTCTGCTTTAACACTTCCTTCTTTGAAGGAATATAATCATCACAAGTCATTACATCCCATTTCATCCAGTACAGCTGAAGTTTTCAAAACTTGAATGATAAATATAATTTTTGAAGCAACCCAAAATTCCTTAAGGCTAAAGTAATTCCATCACTAAAGTTTGGGAAGGGGGAAAAGTTTAAAAAGCTTTCTGAGTTTATTCTCAAAGTTTGCATAATTTTAAAAAATATTTAAAAATATGCATAGTTAAAAATAGTTTTTTTAACTTGTCAAATATGTTATTTCAGAAAATTGTTATTGATTCCTGAGAACTTAATGTGGGACAGCATCTTTGACCTTTCATTGCAGAAAGGTATATTCAAAGCTTGCTGGATTTTATGGAGGGGTTCTTCTAAATGTTGTTATGAGAGGGTTTTTAAATTGCTGTTATTATTCTTTTAAATTCCATTTCCCTTCTGTCTTCACTACTGAAGCTTCCTTAGCATTTACACCTCCTTTTGCAGTTGGTCAAAACTTTTTGCAACTGGAATCACTTTTCTTGCTCATGAAATAGCTCAAAGATTTGCTGGAACATAGCCTTTTAGTTTTCTTCTCCTTTGCTTTCCTTAAATACTGTATTGGGTTTAAAGTTCAGAATATATGGGTATGCCAGATGTGTCTCTGAAAGTGATGTTTGGCGAAAGACCTTTGATGTGAAAGGCTGTGTACTAAATGCTTCATTTAAATATCATTATGACAGTAACAAGCATGGACACGCAATAATTAAATAAACAAAAATCTGTCGTCTTGGTTTAGTGAACCTAAAGATGCTAAACAATATAAAACAGAACAAGATGCAGCTCTTGTTTGAAGAGTTTGCTGTCTGCACAAGCAAAATTAAAGCTTTTGGACAAAGATTAACAAGAAGACAATTCTTTTATTTAAAAAATATTTAATTCATGTTGTTTTTCTGTACAAATATCCTGTACTTCCTGCCAGAAGTGGAAACAAGCTACTGTGTATCTTGTAGAACTTACCCATTGATAAAGTATTAAATAAAAAATGTTTTATTTTATGGATGCTTATTTATCTAGGTTAAAAGTGGGAAAAAGTAATGTGTGCAGTTTATGACCTAAGTCTAAAATGTACAAATATGATCTTGAAAGCTTATATTATTTTGTTCACTATCAATGCAAATTTTTTTTGTTTTACTTTTCCTGATAATATAGTATGTTTCTGTTGAAATACGCAGACATGTGGATAAAGGTCTGTATAAGCTGTTTTGGCCTAGTATGGCTTTTTTTTTTTTGTTTATTACTTGAAAATCAGCTGACTATTAACTAGTACAGCTTTTCATTAAGACCTCTGTGTGCTGAGACAAAAGATCTTTCCTCTTGCCTGTAATTAATTTTTACATCACTATATGAGTTCAGCTGAATATTAGCCACATGCCCCTGTACACATATCCAGGAATAGTTTTCAATTTTAAGTTAGAAGATTTTATTGTGAGTATTCATCCTAGGTACAGAAAGATGTAGAAGAGGGTTATTTGTTTCAGTAAGGTATATATGTTACATTAATGCATAATTAATAAAGCACAGAATACCATGTAATGCTGTTGTTGAGGAATAAACCCTGTCTTTATTTTAAGATAGATGAAATAATTCTAACATTCCTTTTAATTTCCAGATTTGGCAAAATACTCTTTTCTTACAAGCAAGGAGAGTTTGGGGTATTGTTTGTTTGCTTGTTTATAAGTATCTTTGGAATCCTTTTGAATCATAAGAGTTTGTGCATGTATCCTCTAGATATGGTGGCAGGGTAAGTCAAGTTGCTATGATAATATTGTCCCTGCTACCTTAACCCTTCTGAATTTTGGATAAATATACTCAATGGATTTTCATTTTCCTTTTGTGGTAAGAAATGAAGGAAACATGGTCTGGAGTATGGTGAAGATGTCTTTGGTCTTTGTTGAGGAAGGCGGAAATTAACTGTTGTTTCTGGGTTGGACTGGCAGACCTAGGCCAGGAGGGCAGCCTCATTCTCTGAAGTACTGTAATACCTATTAGCTCCAAGAGTTTCCTTCAGAAGAGAAGGTCTGAGGGTACTTGAAACAAAGTCTGGCTGGTGTTTCATTTATCATGCAAAATGGAGCTTCTTCCTGTTTCATCTGTCATGTAAAATAAACTTGTTTTTCTGATACTCAATTTAAAAAATCAGCAAGACTGACTACTACCATCTATATTGGAATTGTTCAGGCATTTTTTCATTACAAGACTCTCTTTTCAGTTATAAAAAAATGACTACTACCATCTATATTGGAATTGTTCAGGCATTTTTTCATTACAAGACTCTCTTTTCAGTTATAACTTTGCGACACTTTAATTATTTCAGCTGCAATTCTCCATGCCAAATGTTGCCTCCCAAAATGTTTTTCCTTAGGAAAATCTCAGTAAAAAAACTAAGGCAGTTGGTTTTGCAAGTAGAACTGGAGGAATGGGGTGAGAAATGTCAAATATAATTTTTATCATGTTATAATCTGTTAACCCACTTAATATCTTTAAATTCTGTAAGAGTTACTGTTGCCATCACTTAGAAAAAAGTCCCTTATTTATAAGGTTATGAATCTTGGCAATGACATTTTGCTTCAACATATATGCTGAATGTATCTTTATCTGGAATGCAATTTTTATTGATACTTTCCTTGCAGTTTGCCTCTTCAGCTGTCAGAAAACTCTGTTCCAGTCAAAAAAAACTGGAAGCAAGATGATTGACTCATCTGTTATCTTGGTTCTTTCCCTGCTAAGTGCTCAGGAGCAAGGTGGAGAATGTAAAAACCTGACTAAAGTGCAGAGGGATTTTGTTTATTTAAATGCTGTACTTCTTGAAATATTCTGTTTCAAATAGACTCTTACTGTGTTAAGAGTGATTTCTTCAGGATATGTGTACAGATTGCGTTTGCTCTTTCTCTCCTTTAATGTCTGCTGGTTTACTACTTCCTCATCAAAGACTTTTCATAGTTATAATATCCATTGCAGAATTTTTTATTAGCAACCTCTTAAACAGTCAAATGGGAGAGTTTGTGATGGAAATCTCATTTGGTAACTTGTTGCAAATTAGTCACCTTTCTCAAACAGATTTTGATCAAATACATCCTGTGGTGTGGTTGAACTCTGCCAATATGATTTCAGTAGTAATGAGGACATGTTGTGTCATCTTTTTTCTTTTTTTAATTTGCTGACGCAGTTGTGTCAGAAAAAACAACATAGTGCTTTGCTAAGTTGAAGTAGGCTACAGAAGGATGAGAACTTTCACATCAGTCTCTTGGGAGGGAGAGGTCTTGTTGCTTTCTGTAACTAAAATTGCAAAAGGTGTATTAGCACAGATAAAATATTAACAGAAAAAAAATCCACTTGTACAAATTATTTTGTATTTCCAAATTACACCAGGTTATATTCAGAAACTACTGTGGGTAGAAGAAACAAACATACTATTTGCTATCAGAGTTTCCATTAGCATCTGCCTGTGCTTCCAGTGCAGTTCCTTTTCAGTTTGCTTAGTCATAATACTGTTTTTTTTTCTCCAAAAATCAACTCATACCCTAACTAAGCTCTTTAAAAGCAGAATTATTTGCTTCCTCGAATGCAGCTATTTCCTTCTTTGTACTCCAAATTCAAAACTAGACCAGACAGGAAATTATTTTCTTTTGAAAGTTATTTATGAAAGAAATGATACATTAGATTTCTTGCTCAACCTACAGTATAATAATAAAACTCTTATCTGGATTTTTAAAAATAGAGATTTTAAGTATTACATGCTCTTCTCTTTCTTTCCCTTTCTCTTTTTACTGTAAAAGACAGGAGTGTCATTCAGGATTTTTATTTATTTATTATTTATTTACTTTCCATCTGTATAATTTTTTTCTAGTGTTGAAAAATCCAATGGCAAAAACATAATTCAGTGGAATTCTATAATGCTTTTAAGTTGGGAATATTTGGAACAATTAGAATGTAGGAACAGCCTGGAGAGCTTTTTTTTAATTTTGTACTTAGCTATGTCAGAAAATGGGTTTGAGGAATTAGGGGAATAATCCTATAACATTTTACATATTTCATATCAGGTTTCTAGATATGCTACATGCTTCTTTTTTTGTTGTTCTTTTTCCTTATTCCTGTGCTCTCTTCTGCAATAATGCATTAACAAGCAAAATTCAGTTCAAGTCTTTGGCCGTCTTAATATTTCTGTGAAATTGTAATGTTCTGTTTCAGCTATAACCATCAGCAGAAAATAGTGTTTTAAGAGAGATTTCTATTCTGTGATTTTCATTCCAGCATCATTTATCTAAAAGGTGATGTACATTTTAACAAATATCTATATTATAAAGCCTATAAGTATCACACATTTCAAGATAATAGTTCTCCATAATATTTGTATATAGTTTCTTCTTTTGTTAATAAACAGTGATGAGTTGTTGCTCACAGAATGTGAAGAGAGTGATAAAAATCATTTTATTAACAAAATTGTGAAAACCCCAATAGATTTTCCTGGCGTAGAGGACATGGGCAAAGAGTTGGGATATTATTTGTGTGTTATTGTAAGAGATTTCAGTGAGATACTTAGTCTGATTGGATGACAGGTAAAACATTCTGTGAACTCTGAGATGGATTAGGTGACAAAATTTAATAGCAAATCTAAAAGTGCATGTTATCTGGAGATTATATTTCCTTTTCATATGTGTTCCATCGATTCTCATCCACGTTGTGGTGGTTGTAATACAGACAGGGTTCTTTTGTCAGATCATTACCCTACATCCATTTCTTTGATTCCTGTTGTATATACCATTTCTGTTGCTACCAAGTGATTTACCAAAGCTGTCTTGTGGCCTCAGACAGCCTTGTGAGAAACCAGAAGCATTTGTTTGCAGTTCTTCACATATACCACTTTTATGAGGAAGTAGTGGAGTGAAAATGAGACTTTGTACTAGTGGAGCTTAAACGTCCTGGACATATGTTGATATTGTACTTTGGAAACCAATAAGAAACCATGATTATGGTTTGATTAATGGATGATTAAGAAGATAGTTTACCTCTCTATGGATTAAGTTTTGTTGTTTCAAACACTGTATAAACTGCCTGGTCCATCTGTACCATGCTAATGGCCATTTAAGTATAACTTGGAATATGTATTTGGCTCTAATGCATCAGGAGTGCCGGGTAACCTGGAGTTTCTATTAGTGTTCCAAGAGCACCATTAGTTCATGTAATTAGCTGTAGCTTGTTAACACTTTGTGAATCGAAAGATTCTGCCTAATATAATTTCCTACAGATCTGAAATGAAGTCTTACATTTGCATACCTTTTAATTATAAGTAATGGAAAAGTTCTTTACAAAACGTTAAAATCTGTCCTTCCTGCCTACAGTCAAGGCTGATCTAGCAGAAGGGAGTTCTTCACGCTGGCCCTGCCTAAGCTAGCACATGTTGCTACAGAAGCGTTGGTCTCTTAAAGCTATATTGGCTCATTTTTGTGACTGTTGGAAGAAAGATGGAGAATTATTGGGCACAATATTTTGCTGAAAGTAGGTACAAAGATTGATATGATAACAGATATATTCTTTAAAATTAGTTTCTCTTTTGGGGATCTGGAATTTTTTCAATTTGCAGAAAGATGGGCATGCTAGAGGGGCACTTACAGGAAAATATCTTACATCATTGTTTAGATGGAATATTGGTTTGTCACTAGGCGTAGAAAACAGGGGTAAGGATTTGACCGCTCAAAGTTTTGTATTTGAGAAGATAGGTTTCAAGCACATATCTGTATCTTCAGAAATCTTTGATTAACTTCTGGCATTTGAAAACTGAAGGGGTGTTTTTTTTCTTCACTCTGCTGCCCATTTTAACACCTCCTTCCCTCATTTTTCTGTCTTCTCATTCAAGTTTCCATTTTCTGTCATTCTATCTTTCAAATCCAAAAGCATATAGGAAAGGAGTCAGCATTAAAGCATGGATTTTAAGGAGTTTATTTTAATTTTTGTTTTGTTTATAGCAGATAGTTGATTTTAAATAGGGATTGCAACACAAAATATCAGGAGAAACATTTTTCAGGAAGCATAGTACTAGAAATCTTTTTTTCTTTTTTAGGATCATGTATCTCCTGTAAAGTGGAAGCTACTAACACAAGGGCATGTCAGAATTTTTATTGAAGGAAATACTATGGAGAGCTAAGCTGTTGTGTAAGCAACCATTATTAAGAAATGCACTGAACAGGAACAATTAGTTTCAAGGATATTATTGACATTATATATATCTCATTCTGAAGTCTTTGAAAATACAGGTTTCTACAGATACCCTTATGATATTTATTAGTCTTTAAGGTATCCTTTTAAAATTTTTCTGCTTTTACAATAACAATTTTTTTTTTAATTCCCTGTTCCTTGGTTGAAAGGCTTATATAGCTTCTCCCCACCATGTGACTTTTGGAAAGGCATCACTAACAAGTTAGTGCAGATGGGTGGAACTAGTTGGAACTAGAACTACATGGTTGTAATAGGGAAAAACACCATTTGCGTCTGGCATTTAAATTGTATTGGAGGTCACTTGGCTTAAATCATAGGAGCAAAAATCTGAATAAAGGGACTTTCTTGGTAAAAGTACAACTGAAAATATTTGTCAGGAATTGTGATGTTTTGTAGTGAAGAAGGTTACTGTTTTAAAAATATTTTTATCACTTCAGAAACTAAACTATTAGTGAAGTCAGTAATTTCCATATAATTCTAGTTTTGCGGTCTAGGTTTTCTTAAACAATTTTGAGACCAGGTGGTGTGAGTAATATATGTATTTTATGTTTGTTTCCCAACCTGACTAGTCAAATGTAATATAAATTTTAAGTATAAATGGTGAGCATTAGTTCTAAACCCCAAAGAATCATCATTGCTTTTTTCCATCTCCTGTGCACTAAAAAGGTAATATGCTTATTTACAGCTATTTCAAATGAGACAATGATCTATAAAGGACCAGGAACAAGTATGGGGCAGTTTGACTTCTGAGAATGTGTTTGTTTCTAGTGAGGCATCATCATATTATTCAGTCCATCCAGAAACTTTTAAAAACAATTTTAATTAACGTCACATGCCATGTGTAGATTATCTTTTTGTTAAGTTATAGTTTTAGATTTCGAGATGTTTAGATTTCTGTATCTTCAGATCACAAAGATAGTGTATTCAGAGAGCTGGATTTCAGATTACTTTGTTGGTCCTGTGTTGGATTAATTTGAACAGAAGGACGTAGTCAAAGACTGTAAAAGATCCAAGGCATTTTAACATGCTTTTCTGGTTATTTCCATTTTTTAAATCTATTTATTTGTATAGTTACTACATTTTGCATTTATGCTTAAAAATTGTTTTTGGTATACAAAGCTCCGCATTGTGGATTAACTTAATGACTTTCAACCTTATGTTCTGTGTTATCCCATTATGTTTCATCTGAATTTGTTGGCAAGACTCTAATTTGCTTTAATACTTCCCTTGTGCTATTGCATGAGATCTGAAATTTAATAAAGCAGTTCTCTGTCTGGCATAGACTCTGTTTCTTATTCCTTAACAACTCTTTGCTAGTGCAGTTCAGTACTTGTGAAGTTGAGAAGAGTGGTATTTTAAACTACCATTGCTAACAGTATGCAGTATTGTTGAACTATTACACAAATAATTAAATGCTCTAATTTTGATTTTTTTGCACAAGCCAGTAAATACAATGTAGACTTATAGTTGGAAAGTTCTTGTTAAGAAATTCTTTTAGTTATGTCTAAGGAGCTGTAACATTTTGTCTTCACAAAGAGATAATCACTTTTTATCTTTCTATTGATAACATTTGTAAGTCAAATGATAGTTTGAAAGAACCTCAGAGAAACATGAGAGTTTAAGCAAGAGAAGAAAATGATGCAATTTGTCTCTATCAAACAAGTTGTGCTCAGCAAACAAATATTATTGCAGTTTCATTTCAGTTTCTTCTAGCTTGTGACGTGGATCCTTCTTTGGTCCACATTTTTACTACATTTCCTCTACCATGCGTTTTCTGTTTTAGTCTGTTAATTAGCTATATAACAGCACAGAAAGTTAGCCATAGCAGGAACAGATTGCCACCTAATAACAATCAGATATTGGGGAGAGCTGGAAAAGTAAGGAGTTCCAATTCTTGCTTACTTAAAGATCAGGGAAAGGAGGAAGACCATCTGTCATGCTGAGCAGCGAATGATGTGTCCTGCAAAAGAGAAGGAACTGCAGCCGTGGAGACCACCTGGCTTTCTAAGAGTACATTTTCAACAGCAAAATGGATGGATGTGTTGGCCCTAGACTTTAATGAGCACTAAATCTGTGACATTTTTTGTTGTTGTTAAACTAAAAAAAAAAAAAATCCAGCAGCAGAGCAAGTTTGCTTCTCAGCCGCCTATTTAATAATTTCAGTTGTTCTTTCCAGTTTTTAGCTAGCTATCTCTGAGTAGCTGTTTCTCTCCTTAAAGTAGTATTTCTCACAACCTGATTCCCACTGCTCTGCTACTATGCATTTGAAAGCTGCATGAGAGAAACAGTTAGCAATGATGCTGAAGATTGCTTTCAGTGCTGCATGCTATATGTTCCGTAGTTAAAATTTTAAGTCATATTGGATTAATGTGCATTTCACTTAAGCTGTAAACTTTGTCTGAATGTGGCTTTAATTTACAGAAATTTACTCCGTGTAGTAAGGTTTGCAAATGGAAGTAGGATTATAAACAGATTGCAAGGTGAACAGAAAAGTTGGGGAACTAGTGTTGTAATTAAGTTTGAAAGTCCTCAACTATTTTTCTTCTTTAACATAATTCTCCTGATAGTTTCTTGCAATGCTTCTGCTTATAGAGCAGGGAGTTCACTTCTTGGCTTGTTTTCTGATAGAAGATTATAAAAAGGCTGAATAAAGTGCTGAAGCACTGAAGAGAAAAAGGTTTTCTTAGTAAAGAATGTATCTATTAATAGAAATAAGCTTCAAAATACCACTAAACAATGCAGCAGTGCATGGTATCACATTATCTTTTGAATCAATGAAAACTTTGATACAGAATATTTTATTGAAAACTTTGGTACAAAATATTTCATCGGCCTAATAGTAACAAAGTGTCCTTTCTGCTATTGCTATTGTTACTATTACTGGTTTTCTCCAAAACTCACTTTCAATATGATTTAATTTCAAAGTACGGGTAAATTTTTTCATCATAAGGGGGGGAGGGGTACGTTCCATTCCAGGTGATTCTACATTTCAATGTGTCAGTATATGTGCATCAAACCCAGTATTTAGTTTCCTGTAACTCAGAAGAGATCTAATAGGATGTAACCTTTAAAACAGGTCTAAGCTGGCATAACAGGTTGTTGTCAAAGATGCTAAGAGTAAAAACAAATCTTCAATAAATTTATTTGTTTCTAACTGTAAAAGATCCTTTAGTTGCAAAAGGATTTAAGGGAGAGCTGTAGGTCTCATTTCAGTAATGTAATGATTCAGAGCTCAGATTAGATGAGGGAAGCTGTTTCTGTCTTGGGAGGGGCATACCCTAGCAAATTTGTGTGGCAGAGGCAAGGGATAGCTAGTTTTCTCCTTTACACATATATTCTTTTGTCCAAAAAAAAAAAAAAAGCATGCATGTTACCAAGAATAACGTACTCTTCAGAATTGAGCTGAGTTGCACCTGACAATATCATAGATGTCATCTGAGGATATTAAATTTTATCATAATGTCTGTGTCTATAGCTACTGGGTCTATAGTTTCCATGATGCTATTTCCTTGTAGTTGCTTAATTATATTTCAATGAGAAAATGCCATGCCAGCTGAGGTGAAACAGAGGAACAGGGAAAATAATTCAGACTAATTTAACACTTTAACAAGTTTTTTTCCTAGATAAGACTGTGAAATACATGTAATACAGACTTATTCCGTGTATTAAAAAACAATTCCCTTTCTTCCTATTACTCCTTTTTTTTTTAATTTTCTAAATCAAAAGCATTGACAAATACTGTGATGTGATGCATCATCTTCCTTAAGTCAGTACTAAAGCATAGATTTGGTCTCAGGATATCCACCCTCACTTTACCTGGGTTCTTCCCAGTTACCTATTCTCCTTCCTAGTTTAACAGCTGTATGTTGCCAGTGGACCAAAACATGGGCTGTGCCATCCGTTTCCCTGCCTAGGAACTCCCTTGAAATTCTTTTCCTTGGTAAAGTTCTTCTGTAAGTAAAAACTGACTCAGCATGCATTAGCCTGGACTGCTGAGTATTCATTTATGGAAATGTCCACAAGTTAACTAGCTCATATTTGATGGAGCTTACAGCAGTAGATTACTTGAGGGGCAATTTGGTGCTATGGCTAAGCTGTTGTACTGGCAAACTGCTACCATAAGGGGTGTTCCTTGCTGCTTGGGTGAAGAGTGAGTAGGTTCAAGACTGCTCCTGTGATGAAAAAATGTTCTTTGATGGTTATTATTTCTGTATGCAGAACCACTCTCGGTTGCATCTGCCAGGGACACACCCTGTGGCTGCACGATCACTCAGTTCTACACCAGAAAAGCAGCAGGCACACACAGCTGGAGACAAGGAAGGCTAGAAGTGAGGCTGCTCTTTTTCTGAGTTTGGGGTTTGAAATATGGACAATGAGTTAAAACAAGAATACAAGAAGAAACAGTAGGGCATAATTTTCTCAGAAACTCTTATAGGTCTATGAAACAACAAGCCAGTCTTCAACAGAAGTACTGACTAAAGGTTTTGCACCTTTCTTACCCCTTTTCTTCTTGCCACGGGATTCTGAACCATGCCATGTAACTATTTACTGCTGGTGAACTGAATTAAGAAGCTGATCTAGCTCTGATGGAAGATTGTTCTTACCCGTTAGTCTCTCTCCTTAGGATCTCTCCTCTCGTCTTCAAGGATTATGTGTGCATATTAAGAGTTTTGCTGGTACTCAAAGTAAATGGAAAGTTTGAAACTATTTAAAGAACATTATAAACAGATGCAATGCTTCAACAAAATTTAGATCAAAATCACTGCAATAAATGACTACTTCCTGGTAGGATAGGATGTTTGGGGTAAATGCTGCTTGCTTCTTAGAGTTAGGATTTGCTAATTACTTATGATAAGTTATTGGCATCATTCTATATCTGACTCCCTGCATAATAAAAACTGATACAATAATTGATACAATATTGAAAAAATGTGTAAAACTGAAGTGTGTGACATGGTAATGTGACAGCTTCCTTTTAATTATTGTTGCCTGAGGCTAAGTTTGACTATTTTAAAATGATGGAAAGTTCTGCTGTATTTATTATTTGAAAAATGAAATTCCTGCATTTTTCAACAGAGGAGCCTTGGAGCAGGTGCCCTCCGGCTTTGCATGCTGCTGGATTTGCTGCTGAGCTTTAGATCTTTCCCTGATGCTTATGCATGTCCTAGTGACTGCAAATTTCTCCACTTTAATTGTGGTAGCAGAGTTCCTTCTGGATAAAAAGCCAATTTAGTGCTCAAAAGGGATAAACCAACTTCTATCATGATGTATCAAAAGAATGTAAATATATCCAATCTATAGCAGTAAAATACAATGCGATGCAAAGAAAAGGAAATAACAAAGCTCAATAAACCTGACTGTAGTAGTACAATGACACTACTGCATGTTGAATCAAAATAGATTTATATAGTACCTATATGCTAGCCAAGTAAACAGAACCTTTTTTTTTTTCTTCTTGCAAGTTTTCCTGATGTCTCAGCAGTTTCACAGATAAATACAAGAAGAAACTGTTCAGCCTTTTTTATTTTTTAGATCAATAAAGCAGTGAGAGCTAATTATGTTGTGATGGTGTTATGTTGCTGGTTGTATTGACTGAGCAAAAAGGCAACATACATGCTTGAATGGTTCTTTTGACTAAATGTTCAACAGCAAGTTAACTTTTAACAGAGAGAGGGCAATAGGTTCCAGCATTAAAAAGTAAATTCTGTTTGAAATGCGTGTTTTAGTGAACATCTTGTGACCTTATGGAACAGCATTGACTGAGAACCCTGGAGACAGAGGGATGATGTACGAGAGAAGGATTATGACTCCAACTATGAGTATTAGCAATGTTATCCTTTTTGTGTCAGATTTTTCAAGGTAAAAGATTTGTATCAGTAAATACTGAGAGAAGATTGTGCTTCTGCAGGCTTGTTATTTGTCATCTTAAATTTGCCATAATCAAGTTTGACAGGCTTCTCTTTATTTTTTCCAGCAGACAATATTATTGTTGAAGATTAGTCAGATGCCTTCCGTCCATTCCCTGCCTCACATGCTATGTCATGCAAGCTTTGAAACACTTAGCACATAATTTAAAGGAATGAGTAACTTGGCAAGCATAATGGAAGGCACGCATACTATCCTTCAATTGCGCAAACCCATTACAGAACTTTGTTACGTCAGCTTCTATCTTCCAGAGGGAAAAGTCAGAGGATTCACGTACAAGGGCTGTGTAACTCTGGATAGAACCAGTAAACATTTCTGTAGCTGCTATCAAGTAAGGGAGAGGTTAGAGATGGAGCTGAGAGAACAGCCATATGAAAACTTTGGAGATATTATTTTCATGCAGACTACCACAAAAGACATTCTCATTGAACTGTACAAACTAACTGCTGAAAATCAAAAACTGTTACCATCTAATCATTTGAGGTCACATCATATTCTGGCCTTTGACACAGGACATCAGGAGAGAAAGCAACAGGATGTTTCTGGAGTCCCGAAACTTAAAGGTGATGATTACTCCAGTTTTACACATCAGCAGTTCTTTCTGGATTCCACAAATAGAGACAATTTGAATCACAAAAAAATGAGGAAATATAGAAGGAAAGAGAGCTTTGAGGAGTTCAGACACCAGAAAGGGGGAAAAAAGATACATGAACAACATCTTTCTTCACTGAGTACGCAAGACATGCAATTGGAAAAGAAGATGCTCCCCACAAGATTTCCTACCAGGAGTTTTCCCAGTTCCTCTTCTGCCTCCAGTTGGCTAACAGTAAAAGGTAAGGATTATTTACCTATAGACAATAGTATACAACTGGAAAGGTGGATAGAAGAGAGGTATTTTCTTGAGAGCAACAAAGCTGTAAAACTGGATGCTGACTTACCAAGCTCTAGCTCAAAAGACAACGACATGGTCGCAGTTGAACTAGTGGATAATGGAGAATGCATACCTGAAGTTACAAAGGTCCAACAGAGTATCACTTTGGTAAAGTCATCTCAGGACAGCCTATCTAACAAACTTGAGACATTAAGTAAATCTGCAGCTGCTAAAAGCTTGAAAAGTAGCAAGTATACTGAGGCAGTATGCAAGGAGAAACCAGGAATCACAGTTGTTGCTGAAGTACAGGATTCAGAAGCTTGTATGAAAAAAGTTGCCAAACCCCCTGCAGAGTCTTTACATGATTTTCACAGAGATAAAGAAACCATTTCTCCTCTTCTCACAACAGTACATAATGAGATTGTATCAAGAACTGATGTATACTCCATAGATGAAGCTGCTGGAGACTTTAAAAACACTGTGCTGCAGAAAAAGGAACAAGACGGCTCTGGTTTGCAGTACAAAGCAGAGAGAGTGCACATTACTGATGAGTCATGCAACCCTGTGGGAGCAGTCAATAAAGCTCTTCTGAAAGTTATACAGAGCGACAGTTTAGATGAAGCTGCAGAATGGAAGAGACTGCAACAAATTACAAGAGTAGACAGAAACCTGACAGGCTCAATATATGAGAAAAGAACCACGGTGTCCCGGGGAAACAGCAAGCATTTATTTTTGAATCTGCCTGTAAATGAAAGTCCTGATATTTCTCAGACAAGTACTAATCTTAAACTGGAAGAGAAAAGGCTGCATTCACCCTCGTTAGTAGCAGTGAGTAATGTTTTTAGTAATTCGTATCCGCTATCTAATACACACAAACAAATGTCACCTATTCCTTCTCCGTTATCTTCGAGACTGCCTAGCCCGCAGCTGCATCATCGGATTCTCCCGTTACCAGCACAGAACGCCGAGGACGAATTTATGTTCAGTGACTATGGCAGTGGGAGACATGGTGCTATAAACCTCTCTTTCAGTGATTTGGAGCCACAGTTTTATCTGAAGTTTTCTGAACCTGGAGAATTGGGAGTTGCCACCAGACAACCAGGCCTACATCAGAATGCAACTGCAGGGCATTTTGAAAAGCACGCTGTAC
This sequence comes from Pelecanoides urinatrix, assembly GCA_013400755.1. Lineage (NCBI taxonomy): Eukaryota > Metazoa > Chordata > Aves > Procellariiformes > Procellariidae > Pelecanoides > Pelecanoides urinatrix. Next base: position 78,783 of record VZTQ01000663.1, read on the forward strand.
AAGAAAAATTAACCACTCAGACACAGCAGAATTTCTGTCCAGGTCAGTCCTATTTCATACATTTTTAAACTAACAGAATCAACCAACCATGAAAGTATTGGAGTGTTTTTTTAATACTAATGTTTAATAATAAATAGTATGTTTGCAATGAAAGCATTTTTCACTACTTAAGGATTGAGTGAAAAGTTGTTGAATTTTTTAAACAAAAGTTATAGCTATATAAGATACCCTTTCAGATGCATTTTTTGTCAGCTTATATTCAATGCTGTTGTTACTGAACGACCTCTTAACCAAAGTTAGTTAAATATTTTTCTATATAAAATGAAAAGAAGTTTACATGCTTATTTTCCTGCTTTTCCTGTGCTATATTCTAGTCTGTCAAAATGTTATGATAACATTTATTATTCAAAATGTTCTATTTAGTTTGTTTGGCTTAACTGATAGAATATTGTCTGGGCAAGCTAATTTACATTGCCTTAAGTATAGGACCGGTGCTTTGACCAGCTACTAGAGGTTGATGTAAATTCTGTAACAACAAAAGGCTTGTTTTTAAAAGGATTGCATGCAGGAGACATGTATTTGAGTACAGTGCATGGGTTTATTTATAAATATATACTGTGAATATAAAAATGCATAAATATATGGCATACTGAATAGCTATCTTTGTTAGCTAGAACATCAACATCTATATCCTTCATTTTTTCTCTAAGAAATGGGAAGGTTGGAGGACCTAATTCAGTAGTGGTCTAGGTGTCGCTTAGACTGGTCCCTGTGTGGTATAGGGAGGGCTGACAGTGCAAAGTGACTTCGGGTCACTATAAAAGGGAAAGAGGTGCTAATTTGCAGCCTTATCACTTTTCATGGAAAATAGGATAATTTTCTATAGTCTCAAATTAAAAGGGAAACTAGGAAAAATATGGAAAAAAAAACATTGATATCTGTATTTCCTAGTATTTACCTAGACTTGAGCCTCTTGCGTGATACATCTTCCCACTCCTACCCCTGCTTCCCTTTAAAGTGTGTTTGGATCTCTTGCCATACCTTTGACCGATTCAGCTCACTAAAATGACACAAAAATATTGTCTCTCCTTTTTTTTTTTCGGGGGGGCGGGGGGGTGAGGGGTGGCAGAGGGTAGTCTGCCATTTTAGTTACCTAAATTGCCTCACAGGGTGGGCCAATAAGTGACTGCCAATGAGCTGGTGCAAGACGAGTTACGAGATTCAGCAGCCTAAACCAGAGAGGAAGACATGGGCATAAGGAAAGGGGGTTTCCAAAAGGGAAGGTGTGTAGGGATGTGAAACCATTACCTTAGCCAAAGGGTGTTAAATACTGCTTGTGGGGCTTGCATTTATGCCAGCTACTTCTAGAAGCTGGTTTAGAGTGTTGTTTGATGAGTTGGCAAAGCTGATCCAAACACTCATTGGCACCAAAAAAGATGGATGCTATGGTCTTGTTCTTTCATTCCTTTCTTGGTTCTTGTTGTGCTGTATTGTCCTACCCCTCTCATTATTTCTTGCACTCATGATGAGTGAGTGAGCTGATTTTTGGTGAGCTGATTTAGCTCACGAAACCAGCAGAAAATTTCACCCCTTTAAAGACTAAAGTAGGACAGCCAATCTTTTTCACCCCACTTTGCATTAGTATTTTTTTAATTAGTTTATCATTTAGGATTGTTGGATGTGGAACGGTACCTATTGTGCTGTGCTCTTGTACTGGTTTTGCCTGGGATAGAGTTAATTTTCTTCACAGTAGCTTGTATGGTGCTATGTTTTGGATTTGTGATGAAAACGGTGTTGGTAATGCTGATGTTCATCTTGTGCTGAGCAGTGTTTGCACAGCATCAGTCCCTTCTCTGTTTCTTACTCTGCCCCCTCCCAGTGAATAGTCTGCGGGGTGCGCAATAGGCTGGGAGGCAACATAACCAGGCAGATGACCCAAACTAACTAAAAAGATATTCCCTGCCATATAATGTCATGCTCAGCAATAAAAGTGGAAAGAGGGGGATTTAGGGAGGCTAGCCATCTTTTGCTCAGGAACTGGCAGGGCATCGGTCTACCCATGGGAGGCGGTGAGTGATTGCTTTTCCATCACTTGTTTTGTTTCGTTTTCTTCCCTCTTCTTCCACTTATCCTTCGCTTACTAAACAAATTTTGTTTGTTTGTTCATTTGGTTGTATTATCTTGACCCCCAAGTTTTCTCACTTTTATTTTTCCTTTCCTCTTCCCCCTGTCTCACTTGGGGTGGGGGGGAAGTGAGTGAGTGAGCAATTGTGTGGTGCTTATCTGCCTACTGGGGTTAACCCACAACAGCTCTATAAGAAACAAAACAAAACACATACACACAAATAGCATCTGTTGGGTGAAAATCCTGGCTATTAAGCAGAAACATCTTTGTGCAGGGAACAAAGTGCAGACAAAACAAGACCTTAGTTCTTGTTTACAGTTACCTTGCAATATTAATACAGATAGAAAATATCACTGCAACTTTCTGAAAGATGTCTTACTATTCTGGGGTGGGTTTTTTTTATTTTCATGTATGATTGCATGCCAGCATTATGACTGGTGTGTCAGAAAAACTGTAACTTTAAGGAAAAGTTTCCTACTTTGCCAGCACTGTAGGTGTGTCTCTGAATCCCGGATAACATGACTTTCCATTTTGTTCTGAACAGGGGTGGAATCATTCTTATTGACAGAGCATTGGGAGTACCACTCTTCTGTAAACTGACATAAGTAATAACTAACTGACTATAGTGCAGTGGGGCAAATGATGTATCTCCAAATTTAGGCAACGTAAGTGATGTTAAGATTTACAGATGTAAATCTGCAGTCCTGGTTTGATCCTTATCAGATTCCTCCCATGTGTGAAGAGCAAAATTCAAGACAATTGTTCAGGTTTGTCTTTAATAGGGTGCTATTGTGAAATGATTTCTTTAAAATCTAGCCTGTTATTAAATTGTGTAAGTATCAACAATACATCTAAGAATTATGGAGAATTTTGGTTGACTCTTTATCAGTCAGGTTGATTGAAGGATTTATTTCATGTCAGAAATGCTGGTCTTATGAATGGCTTTTCAAAGTTGTATTACTGTCACTGTTTGCACTACTTCATACTGCAAAACGTTTGGAGCCTTTTATTTCCTGTGTAACTTTGTATTTGGAAAATTTCATGAATGGGTTAAAATATTTTAGTTTATTAGTTTAAATAATGAATTGGACTCATCATACAGCTCTACACATAATTTTAATTCTTTCTTCTGATTGTTTTAAATAATGATTCTTCACTCTTTTTCTGGATAATTGGAGGATATTCCTGCAGTCAAAACTGAAACATTTAGCTAAAGCAGAGTGCCTTTATTTCTGTACTTCCACTTTTTCTGCAATTTCAATTTCTTTGCAGAATATGTATTTTATGGCATAAATCTCATCATTTCATTACACAAAGTTCTATCAGTAATTCACTTGCAAGTACAGTTTTCTGGATCTTCTTGTTGAAGTGCAACTGCTGGCCATGGGAAAAAGCCCCAACTTTTATCTTAGCAAGTTAATAGTTAACTGGAGAATTTATAGTTCAACAATAATTATTTAGCAATTTTCTCTGTAAGTGGGACTGGGAATTAACATTCATATATTTGCATGTAATAGTATCATCTGCATTATCAAAATTCTAAGTAAAAGCTTTAGAATTAATTAAGGCTTTCAAGAGATAAACTCTTCAGCTTCAAGCAGCAAAAACAAAAGTACAAATACTAAAATTTCTCATAAAAAGACATTTATTAAATCCTCAGAAACATACTTCCTGCATTTCTGTAGGAAGTTCTTTCTGCTCTAACATAGAATACATTATGCTTTTATAGCCCTGGAGAAGCCAAGCTTGCTTTTGAAACAATCCTCAATATACCTGAAAATCTGTCTCAGGGAAAGATTTTCTGAGACTTTCTAGTTCCTGACTGTGCTTCTCTCTCAAGTTGCTCACAGTGGTAGGAAAAAATAGGGACAAAATTTTCAGAGCTGTTTTATTTAATTGGTACTGAATGACACTGATATGCTGTTTTACTAAGTATTATCTGAAAGAGGAGGAAGATTAGTGGTATTTTTAGCAGTTATTGAAGTGAATTGGATTCCAAGCAGGAAACTTAAAAATAAAAATCTCTGGTTATGACGCAGCCTCTATGAGTTGGGGCAAGTCAGCCAAGACATCTCATTATTCCAGGACAATGACTGGTGACTGTGCTTTGAGTCAAGATGAGACTGGGATGGGTCATTCACCACACTTTCTGTTTTATGTAGTTCCACAGTGCTGCTGTGGAAAAAGAATAAAAAACATGTAAGGGGGAATGGTGAAAGCAAGAAAGAGAACAAATGAGAAGAATGGTGTTACCCTACCCCCCGCCAATCAGGATTGCTCCTTTTTTTGGTATGTAGTAGTTGTGAAAGAAGAATATATCCAACAAACACAGAAATCCAAAGTTAGTAGCACTGTAAAGAAACTGAAAATAACGTGGGATAGAATTGACTGATTAAGGCTTGTGCCAGGTAAAATGGCTCAGCCTATGGCACTGAAAGGAACAGGTCTATTCTCTCCTTACTATCTTCCCTCCCCTTCAGGAGGCAAAGGCCTCCTCTCTCACTATCCCTCCCTTTCTTTGGAACAACTTTGGTGTTTTTCTTGCTTTTTGTTAGTTTGAGTCAGATTACTAAGCAAGTTGAAAACTGAGCCAGCAAAGAGAGAGGTGTGAGTAGCTTTTGCTGGTTTAGTGAACTGAACGGTTCACTAGTGGTCTGATGAAAACCAAAGCTAGGGTGAGAGAGACATGAAAGTGTGCTGCCAAGGAGGCAGAAAGGACAAGTGAGTAAGACCACCCCTGCTTGCAGCACAGAATCATTAGATCTCCAAAACCTCAGTTGCATCCCAAAACTGGAAGTCAGGAGGCTGCCTGGGACTGACTAAAACACACGTTGTTGGGAATGGGGTGGACAATCGAAAAAGGGGAACTCCAATGGACTGGGTAGGGAGTGTGGCCTTGGCTAGCATGGAGAATAGGAATGGAGTATTACAAAATACGTGGAGCATGGCGGATTAGAGTTGAGAGAATTATTTTTTTGTGGGAAAATGTGCAAAAGGATCTGTAACCATTAGAATGTACATCATGGATGTAAACCTAACAGTCTTGCTGATGATCCATGAATTCAGTGTGTAATACCATATAGAATTTTGGAGATGCAGGGAAGAGAAGGGAGGAAGAAAAAGAAGGAAGGTAAAGGTTTTTGGTTTTAAAATCTTAGAAGTTCTAATGCTTATTATGATGTATGGAGGGCATCTTAACTGCTGGAAGAGGTTGGTGAATACAGTTCTTCAGCTTATTTCTCAAATAATTTTCTTTAATTGACTAGTAAGATATTGTCATGGTTTAACCCCAGCTGGCAACTAAGCCAGCCACTCCCCCGGGTGGGACAGGGGAGAGAATCAGAAGGGTAAAAGTGAGAAAATTCATGGATTGAGATAAAGACAGTTTAACAGGCAAAGCAAAAGCCGCACATGCAAGCAAAGCAAAACAAGGAATTAATACAGTACTTCCCATCAGCAGGCAGGTGTTCAGCCATCTCCAGGAAAGCAGGTTACGTGGGAAGACAAACGCCATCAGTCCGAAGGTCCTCCCTTTGTCCTTCTTCCCCCAGCTTTACATGCTGGGCATGATGTCATATGGTATGGGATATCCCTTTGGTCAGTTGGGGTCAGCTGTCCCAGCCGTGTCCCCTCCCAAATTCTTGAGCACCCCCAGTCTACTCGCTGGCGGGGAGGTGTGGGGAGCAGAAAAGGCCTTGCCTCTGTGTAAGCCCTGATCAGCAGTAACGAAAACATCCCGGTGTTATCAACACTGTTTCCCGCACAAATCCAAAACATAGCCCCATACTAGCTACTATGAAGAAAGTTAATTCTATCCCAGCCAAAATCAGCACAGATATATACCCAAGAGTTTCTTGTAATATATTCTGGACATAATTGTAGCTGCACCTGTCCTTCCTGATTATTAGATGGAGAATGTTGTGTTTGCGTGTTACTGCCAATGAGAATTTTGTGGCAGCAGTTCACTTTCCATTAGAAAGAATTGAAAATGAGCATTCTGGCAATTTCATGTGGTTGTCAAAAATTATGCACTGCCATTTGAAAACATGCCAACTGCTAATGCCTATCTCTGGGAGATCCATTTTACAGTCTTAAAATATAATAAAAGTACTTCAACCTATAACAAACTGTTTAGTATAATATGGATAAATACTTGAGTAAGTATTATTCTTAAATTGGTCTAAGATCGTGAATCCTCATATTTTAGTCCTCAAAGGTTTTTAAGGGAATGAAAAGCACAAAATGATACTTTTATTTCAACACTTCACTGGCTGGTGGCTGGAGGAACAGTTTTCATAACTGTGCTCTGAGGGCTGCCCTACTCCTTAAGGCTTTTTAACTACCAGTTAAAACTGGGTTTTCCCAGTTTTCCTGGGTTCATTTGTGTTTGCGATGTAAACATAGCTTACTTCCATGTGAGCAAGAATACTCTGATTCTACAAATATAGCAGTTATATAGTCTCAGTTCCACATGTCTGTTTAAATTTCTGGCATTAAAGTAGCAGGTTGAAGTATCCATGTGAGTAAGCCGTAGTTTTGAATTTGTTTGGCTGTATTATCATTAACCACAAAAATACTATTGCAGTGCCAGTGCTAGAAGACTTGTAATTGAAAAATGGGACACAGGCAACGTTTTATCCTAGATATTTAACGAAGGTAGCAAAAATAATGAATATAAAGTTACTATTTGAATTTTATTTTGTCTTTTCCTAACCTAACTAACTCTTTAAGCTGAAAAATGACAAATAAAGTCAGTTAAGAGAAATTCAATAACAAGACCTTATGATGTGTTGCTGAACCATGGTTTTGGAAAATGAAGTTTCATATAAACAAAACTCTGTTTGAAGGCTCTTATAAGAGGAGACAGATGATATTATATTGTTTTTGATGTTCCTTTTATAAGGAAGGGAAGGGTTTATAAATATCTTCTCTAATTGAAGTGGTTCAGAGAATTGCTAATTAGCATTTTAAAAGCACTATAGCGTTCTGTCCATAACAAGTACGCACTTCATGAGGTAAGTTTGCATATAGATCACATGGAAACATGATGCATAGTTTCTCACAGGTAATTCACATGAAAGTAGTATACATGAGTGTGTTGCTTCACTAAAAACAGCTTATTCAGAGTGCATGTTCTTTGAAGATGCTATAAGGAGTTAAGAATTAAGAGACTGGGATAAGAACAGAATTACATTTAAAAAAAAAGAAAATATAATTAATCATAGAATCTCAGAATCATTTAGGTTGGAAGGGACCTCTTGAGATCATCTAGTCTAACCCTCTGATCAAGCAGGGCCACCTAGAGCCATCCAAGTAGGGTTTTGAATTTCTCCAAGGATGGTGACCGAACAACTTCTCTAGGTAATCTGTGTCAGTGCTTGGTCACTCTCACAGTAAAAGAGTGTTTTCTTACATTCAGGTGGTATTCCGTACATTTTAATTTGTGCCCAAGATACTGTTAGCCTTTTTTTTGCTGCAAGGGTGCCTTGCTGGTTCATGTTCAACTTGCTGGCCACCAGGACCCCAAGGTCCTCTTTTGCAAAGCTACTTTCCAGCTGATTGGCTCCCAGCATGTACTGTTGCCTGGGGTTATTCCTCCACAGGTGCAGGAATTTGCACATCCCCTTGTTGAACTTCATGAGATTCCTGTCAGCCCCTTTCTCCAGCCTGTAGAGGTCCTTCTGGATGGCAGCATGACCCTCTGGTGTATCAGCACTCCTCCCAGTTTTGTCCATCAGCAGACTTGCTAAGGGTGCACTCTGTCCCATTGTCTGGGTCAATAACGAAGATGTTGAACAGTATTGGCTCCAGTATTGAGTCCTGGGATACACCACTAGTTTGTTGCCTAGATTCAGCCACTAGTTTCAACAGGAATTAGTGCCACTGATCACAACCCTCCAGGCCTGGTCGTTCAGCCAGTTTTTAATCTATCTTTAGTGTCCACTTATCTAACCCATACTTTGTCAGCTTGTCTATGATGATGTTATGGGAGACAGTGTCAAAGGCTTTACTAAAGTAAAGGTAAACAACATACACTGTTCTTACCTCATCCACCAAGCGAATCACCTCTTTGTAGAAGGCTTGAGGTTGATCAAGCATGATTTCCCCTTTGTAAATCCATGCTGACTACTCCCGATCACCTTCTTGTCCTTCATGTGTTTGAAAATGTTTCCTAGGAGGATTTTCTCCATCACCTTCCTAGGGACTGAGGTGAGAATGACTGGCCCATAATCCCTTGGATCTTCCTTCTTGAAGGATAGTGATATTTGTTCTCTTCCAGTCTTCAGGAACCTCTGTCAATTGCCTTGACCATTCAAAGATAATAAAAAGTGGCCTTGTAATGACAAGGGCCAACTCCCACAGCACTTGTGGGTGCAACCTGTTTGGCCCCATGGATTTATGTACATCCAGTTTGTTTAAATGCCCTGGTCCTCCTCCATTGTGGGTAAATCTTCCTTGCTCCAGAGTGTCCCTCTGATCTCAGGAGCCTGGGATACCTGAAGGCAGGTTTTACTGGTAAAGACTGAGGTGAAGAAGGTATTGAGTACTTCGGACTTAATCCATGTCATTTGTCACCGGTTCCCCTCCTCCATTCATCAGTTATTTAATTGATAATTTTTCATGGTTTTCCAAACTTGAATAGTCTTATCACAGTTTTTCTAAACAAAAAGCGAGCTCATAAGCAGATAAAATTTATAAGATTAATTATGATAGTGATGTTCAAGTTTGGATCATATAAATCCTGTCAATCTATTTTGATTATTTAAAGTTATTGGCTTCCTTTTCTGACTATGAAATGATTCTGTAGATTACAATCTGGATCAACAATAATGAAATCTTATGTTAAATCTGTTAGTGTTCTAATAGAACCAATATAATTCAGTACTATACAGCCTTGTGGGGTAGGAGTCTGAGTTCTATTTTCCCTCAGTGTTTTCCCTGTGGATTGTCATCTCTGCAAAATTCAATTACCATCTCAGTGTTGCCAATACCATTAACTTCTATTCCAAACTTGTTTCTTTTTGCCCAATCTAAAACCTTGATATGTCTCTAACATCTTATGGGAATTGTGTTACCTAAAGTGGTGCGGTTGACATGCCTGAGAGATCCTGGACATCCAGAGGGTCCTGGACAAGCTTGAGAAGTGGGCCCATGTGAACCTCATCAGGTTCAACAAGGCCAAGTGCAGGGTCCTGCACCTGGGTTGGGGCAACCCCCGGTATCCATACAGGCTGGGGGATGAAGGGATCGAGAGCAGCCCTGTCGAGAAGGACTTGGGGGTACTGGTGGATGAAAAGC
>VZTQ01000663.1:92325-121215 GCA_013400755.1 Pelecanoides urinatrix
CCAGCTTTTATAGAAATAGAAATAAAACTAAAAATAGACAAAAAGAAAAGAAACAATTTTTTTTTTTTTTTAAATCAATCAGATAGCAGCCTTCTGAAAATTATTTTCTAGATGAATAATAAAACCCAGCTAATATACCAAGAACAAAAGGCCAGCTTTGGCTGGTAATACATCTTTTTGCATAGTCAGAATAGTCTTGTATAAGACCTAAGTATTTATTTATAATGCTTTTGTACCCTAATTTCCTTCCATATGTTTCTTTCATGGGATGGACCTAATAATTTTTGTACTAGTTTACTACAACAGATTATTCTTTAAATCTGACACACAGTGAAACTATAAGTTTAAATATTATGAGTAAGATAAATACCACCATATAAATTCCTAGGAATGGTTTACACCTTTCTTTCTTGTGATTAATTTGTATTCCACTTTTATACTTATTTATGCAAGTTATACTTAATTATGCAAAAATGAAAGATGTTTGTCATCCAAAGCTGGGAAGAAAAATGTTAGCACATACATCTTAATTTTTTCACTTTTTTCAAAAATCTCTTGCTTTTTAGCCTTCAGTCTTCTGTCTTGTCATCTAATTTATAATCTGAGAGGCAATGTTCCTTTTCAATATTTTTCTTATATTTTTCCAAGTCATGGGAAAAAAAAAGATATTCCTAATTTTGTTCTTTAGTTTGACAGTCTAAATCCATCCTGACGATTTTTTCTCCAGTGTATGGATTAGCAAAATAGGCCAAGCCTAATTAGCCCGAAGAGCCATATTTTTCTTATCAACAGGCATTGAATGTTTGTCCAGTCCTTTTCATCAAGGTGGTTGAATAACATTTAAACTATTTCACCTTGCAATCTAGACAAAAGTTTTGTTTCCATTCTATTCAGATTTTGGTGGTCAGTAAGAATTTTGAGTTTAAAGGCTTTTTTCAAAGGTTAGCAGAAAATGGGTTATAGTTTGAAGCTATTTTAGATTTTCAGGATGACATGAACTTAGCAAGAGGTATCTCTTTTGTTAGAGCTACCTTTGTGATAGTTAAGTCCAGTGAGATTACTTTCTTCTGTAACAGCTCCAAAATGATATGTTTTTTATTCAGAACAGGCAGAAGTCTGGGTTTTTTAAAATTAAATTCAATAGGGTTTTTTTTTCCTGTCTTCCATGGTGTTTCTGACCATACTAATTTACTTTCAAGTCCTACTTTTTTTTCCTCTCTTCATAATCATATTTCAGTTAGAGTAATGTAGATGCTTTTATGAGAGCAGTCACGCAGGGTGTGTTTGCATTGCATGTCTGGTCCATGCTAGCAACCCACTGCTTTTCCGGTTTGGTCTATGAGACTCGCTGGATGGATACTCATGCAGTTCAAAGAGCAGCTTGAGCTTGAACAATTCTTGTGTAGTTACAGTTGCTAAGGTATGTCTGCACAGACCTCATACATCTATCAAAATCTTCATGGCAGGGCTGACATTACACAGCTGCTCTCACCCCAATGAGTTACAGTCATTCCACCCTTGTGGCACAAAGCAAGGACCTTAAGCTTTCTTCATGTGGGTGAGGTGTGACTATAGGCTCAAAGGGGATTTCAGGCTACAAACAAGGCTGTGACATAGCCTGGGCTTGAGGCATTAGTGATGTGGATGGTCAATGAGACAGAGCATAAAAGCAGGTTCAATTAACTTTGTGAAATAGGTTGCAGGTCTGTCATCAGAGGGTTGAGTTCTCTTATGTGTAACTCTCATTGCAATTGATGTTAAATGTGCAAATTGGGATGACAGCTGGGTGTTCCAGCGGAACAAATGAAAGGTTTCTTGGAATTTGGGTCTGCTTTAGCAGCTTTGGCTGCCAAAAACCAACATCTAATGATACTAATATTTAAACAGTCATGGCTTTGAATAATCATGGAAATATTTCCACCCATCCTCTTGGTGATGTGTTCATGAACCAGCTTTATAGCATACTGCTTCGCTTTCTTACTCAGCAATCATCCTTAATACACTCCCACAGCCCCTTCATTACTTCTGCTTTATTCCTATTACTTTTCTCCTTCATGTGACTTACACTTTCCTACCTGTACCTTTTGAAAGAAAGCTCATACTTTGCTTCTTCACAGGAAGTGATCTCTGCCACCTGTTTCAATACTATGGGCAATTACCTGTAAGATCATTTCACAAATGAACAGAAAGAATTCTGAATTACTGTTACCTCCTTATTCCACAAGATCTTTGGAATGGATGCAAAAATGTGCAGAATGGAAAAAGCACAGTTTTAGATGCCCTGGGGTGTCTGAGGCACAGGCACATAGCAAATCTGACCCGGAATGATCCACACCTTTGTGGACTGGGGTAAATTAATTTCAGCATCTAACATTCTTTTAGGCAACTGAATCCCAATAATTGTGTTGTAAATGATGTGACAGATTTTTATTGCAGCGACATTGTTAACTTTCATCAAGCCAAATTAATCAAAATTAGATTCATTCCTTCAAAAAAAATTTTTTTTTAAAAAACACATCTGAATTTTGGTCTAGAGCCTCATCATACATTTTGGTACTTTGTCATCTTTGTTCATTGTTCTAAAAATTGAACTCTGTTTAATTCTGCATGCTTTCTTCTGGGAACTACCTGTATTTCGGTATTACATTTCTAGTTAAGTATAATTTTGTCAGTCTCTGTGTCAGTGTAGTAAGGTACTTCATTTGACTTTTAAACATAAAACTTAAGAGACTATGTTGGAATTTTCTGGAAAATGATTTTATGGTCCTCAGTCCACTGAAATAGCATCCCATTTTTTTAATCCTAGTAGGATATTTGATGAAGTGAAACTAATTGTACTTCTTGGTGACACAAGTATAGGGCTATAAGGAGGACAAACCTTAAAGGTCTTTGGCCAATGTGCAGAATTTGCATAACAGGTTTACTGTTACAACTGAACTGTGAGCAACAGAAATAAAAGGAAGTTATGCCTCTCATTTGGTTCATTTGGCATCTACGTGTTGAAGATGAAAGAATTTAAAAATATAAACTGTACCTTTTGTAGGAATCAGAAATATGACCAATAGCATTTTGCTGTCACATTCATATAGTGGTATGCTTTAGCGTGGCGTATGTTATCACAGTGCCTTGAAAGAGAAAACCACCCTTTTCAAGAACAGTACTGAATGCGTGTTAACTTGAAGCAAGACTGAAAGCACATGAAATCGATCATGTGCTTATGATCGATTTAAATAGGAACGCTTTCCAAAACAAAATTATATGCTAGATGGCCAACAATTGCTAAGTTGTAATTTTATTTTTAAAGTAAATGTAATACTGGCAGCCTTGAGGTTGCTGGATTGCAGTAATGACTGGTATTTATATCTGGTTCATTAGCATGCCAGTGAAAAATTTCATGTGACAAAAATCCATTTGGCTAATGAACCACCTTTTAATTAGACCTTGAATTTTCAAAAGAATACAGTTTATTTTTTTCCTCAGTAATGTAATATAACCGCATGGAACGGTTGCAAAAATAAATTGAATGACAGGAATATTTTCAAGTGAATTAAGCAGACTACTTGTTAGGTGCTTAGACATCTAAGGCTTTGTTTTGCTTTGCCAGACCTGACTGAGGCCAATAAAAAGGGCCAGGTTACATAATGAAGAGTGTTTTCTTCTGTTTCGTAATAGAACCCTCTGGGTTTGAGAAAGCATTGATAAAGCTAAGATACTTGTGGCTTCTTCTGGTGATTTATACAGTTATTTTGATGTGCAAGTGTTACTGAATGTGCATATAGTATCTTGCAGATGTTATACAATCAGCCATTACACTAAGCCTGAAAAAAGGTCTTTCCAAAAAAGCACTTGAAAAAAACATAAAAAGCTGTCCCCAAACTTGACTGGTTTTAATGTGTAGATGTGTCAGCGTTGAGACTGTGAAACGTTGCTTGTCATTTTGGCAGATACTTGTTAAAATATGAATACTGACTGTATTAAAAAGAAATTTAGGCGATAACTATTGATGTAAAGTTCTAGATCTTTTTTGCATCGTTTCCAATCAGTAGTTTTAAGATTGCTATAATTAGCCAGTCTTTTATTGAATCTTATTGTAAAACAAAGGAAATGAGTCGTGTTGAGAGGTAGCTATTCTAGAGTAGCATGTTATCTCATGGCTTCTGAAACCTCCCTGTTGTACTGTTGTACTGTTGTACTGTCCCTTTTTTTTCCTCTTTTTCACTATCCCAACAGTTCCTCCAGCCCTAGTCAGTCTTCATCACTAACTATAAAATCAATGTTGCTGTGCCTGAGGATGCATATCCTGATATCTGACCTGACCTCTCTGAAGGGCAGGAATACTGCTCTAGCCAATGCATATCATATCATGCTATTTGGGGAGAAGTCCTGTGAAGAACTGGAGAAAGCACTTACTGAGCAGTAAAAAGGCAGGTGAAATTCAAGAAAATAAATATGAAGCTATGCACAAAAAAAAAAACCATTTTCACTTCATATATAAAATGAAGCTGACCATTACCTTTCAGGAATGAGATCTTTGAGTCACTACAGATAGTTCCATGTCAATATTGTTGAAAAATCAATAGCTTTCAAAAAAGCAAATTGAGTGGTATGAATTTTTAGAAAAGAAATAAAACCCAAAAACATTATGCCACTTTACAAGATCTAGTGCTCTCAAGCTTCAAATATCTTGCAGTTCTCATTTCTTTCTCTCAAAAACTATATGGGTCATGTTCAGGGAAGGACAACAGGATGTTTTAAAGCACAAAAAAATTTGTCATGTGGGGAATAACAAAATAATCTCTTCAGCCTGGGGAAAAACCCAAAAGATAACTGACAAGATGTATGATAGAGATTGTAAGAATGTGAATGGCTGGAGAGGTTGGATAGGGCTGGATTTTTTGCTCTCTCTCCAGTATACCGACTGCAGTGCACCAAAGCATGTTTGTAGGAGCCAGGTTCAGAAGAAACAAAAGGACATAGTCCTTCATGCAGTGAGTAGCTGAGCTGAGGAACACTTTGCCAAAGGATACTGCAGAGCCCAACATTTACATCAACGCAGGGGACACTAGGAGTAGAAGTCTGCTGAGGGTTACTGAACAGCTTGCACAAAAACAGGTGTCTGAGTTGTAGATGGTAGGAGGACAGAAGAGTGCACGGAGGAATTATCATGTGTACTTGAATGTTCTTACACGCTTCTTTAGGCATAGGGCTCTGTTGGATGTAGGGTACCTGAGCTAGTTGGACATTTGACTCTTACGTTCTTTTTCTTTCTTTTTTTAAATTTTTTTTGCTCTGATACTGTAAAAAAAAAGTATTCCCAGTTAATAACACTGCTTACACTGATGTTATTCACTGTTGTGTTGCAGTGATCTAGTACTGTTTAGGAATGTTTTGCAGCGTGTCCTTAATCTGAAAAGAATTCTGTTTCTCGGAAAGGCAATCTGTTCCCAGAAATGCTGTTAGGAATAAAATAAATATTGCTGGACAAATTATTTTTGGGAAATATTTAATTTTATATGTAGTTATTTCATTTTATAGTTTTACGACTGAACCTGGGGAGAAAGGAAAGGGAAAAGCTGAGGCAGTGTAGTTTACCCTGCTGAACATTTTACTCACTTTAAGTTGTTTTATATTGGACTGTTCTAATATCAATCAATACACAGAATGAAAAATTTCCCTTGCTGAGAAGCAACACTTATTTTTAAGGAACTATGTATACCTTTCTTATCATATAGATCAGAAGTAGTTTATAACTGTTTTCTAAAGTTTTCCTTCATACTAATGAACAGATGATCTCTCTTTTTAATGCCTGGCTAGCTGATCATGTTTCAGCTACAATGGACTTGAGACTCGAGTCTAGAAAAGGTCTGACATTACAATACAAGCATGTCTGCAGGTACAAATTTCAATCCTGTGGCAGGTCCTAGGTCAGGTAGAAATAAAGGGAGGAACCATTGGCTTTCCTACATTGTGCTTTGGTCTGGAATAACCTTATTGTACATAATTTTGTTAACTTTTGTTTCAGTTAATAAGCTATGATATGTGATATCATATTACACCCACCTACTCCCTGAGTTCTGTACACTTATTACCTAGCTTGCAGGAGGCAAATATGATTAACAGTATTTTCCAAATATTTAATGTAGAACTTCTCCACTGCTCCAGTTATAACAGGAAATTGTGAAGGACAGGACTACCAAGGCATATGTTGAGCCGGGATTGAAGCTCTTGAAAGGTTGTAATAAAACTTATGTTAACTTTGGGTGATTGTTATATCTTGACACTCAAGCAGTATTAATCTGATAGTTCACTCATACGCACCAAAATGTTGACAGTAGAATGAATATGGTAACTGTACAGCATCTTGTCTTAAAGCAGAATTTTCAGTTGGCAACCATTTTTAACAGTTGAAGAGAAGCCACTCATGGATGCCACTATAAATTAGTCTTGAGCTCACAGATGTTATTAATGTAGAGTACATCTCACTACATGTTTACAAAAAAACCAAGGTGCCAGGAAAAGCTTAAATGTAAAGGAAATAGTTTGAACCTTAATTTATTCAAAGAAAGCTAAAATATTTTAAGCAATCTATTATCACTTCCACAACCCCATGTTTTCACATGGGAATATATCTAAATAGATGGCATAATTTATTTTCAGAAGTACTGTTCACCTCTAGCTTCTTGTGAAATCTATGAAAGCAGGGAATATTCAACAGCTATGAAAATGGAAAAAAATGTCCAGTGGTTGTGTGTAATGATTAAGTCAGAAATAGTACCAAAGAAAAGGAATAAAGAAATGGATTATTTTTCTGGAAATTAATTGAGAAAGAAGACAGCCTATGGATTATTTTTTGTTTTAACTGCTTCATTGTCCCATGTTTAATGCAGCCAGCTCATGATTAGCTGAGACAAGTGGGGCTTTGAAATGTCTTAGATAAAATAAAAGCATGGATAATAATAAAATAGTGTAAAATAGGCCATTCAGTATTACTGTTTTAGTTTAGTGGAAAGAAGAATGCAAAGCAATGTCAGTGACACAGCTCAGATTCTCATTCAAGTGCTGACTGGAACTGAGAACAACACGTCTCAGTGCTCCACGAATATGGCTATATTGCTTTCCTGACATTTTGGATGAATTGAAGCCCATTTGTGACTCATGGTGTGCCACAGTAAAGATAATTCACATGTTTAATTGGAGAGAGTTGGCGGTGAGCGTATCCAAAAATTGTATTCTATCCAGAATCTTTTTCATTGGTGATGGGAATTGAACATACGCGAAAACTCAATTCAGAGGATTTGCAGGATTGGTGATCAGTTCCCTTTGCTCAGTCATCCAATTTTCGTAAAACTGCAAAAGTCAGTATATGTCTGTCTTTGCCTAGAAGTTTATTTGATAGTATTTCAAACATCACAATGATAAGATTTAGTTGATAAAAGCATAGCATGGCTTTGGAGTTTCTGTAGGCTCATGATGCACTAAAAATCCATTCAGAGATACCTGCATTAAAAAAAAGTCAGCTGAATCTTTTGAAATTTTCTGTGATGCAGACCAACTTAGGTTCCTCAGTCAGTAGTGACACTGGGTGTACTGATGCCAGACTTAGAAGAGTGAACCAGAGTAATCTCTTTCTATTAGCTACTGCCCTCATGCTGAGATGTCACTACTGAGTATCTGACTCAGATAGGTGTTCAATGCTTGCTTTCTGTTCCTGCCTTGGTTAAGCAGAAAAAGTAGGTGTCAGTTGTCACAGGACATGTGAAATAGCGTAGCTGTAGATCTTTGGGAGGTGAATTATCAAATAATTTTAGGTGTCAGACTGGCTTGTTTGCTTCTTTTATAATTAGACGTAAATATTAATGTGGCTGCTTTTGCAGAAGAGGATAGAGATTCCTTAATGACTCTGAACTGTGTGATCCTACAGTTACAGAAATGCATTTTTACTAGTTTTGAACACAATTTTCACTTATTAATTTATTACATTTCAAGTTATATTGAGTGAGAAGTGACAGGCTTCTTGTCTTTCCACTTGCACGGATTCAGTACTCACATGGTTAAATGTCTTGACGGGCAAATTCTTAATATCAGGATTATTTTTTATTGCTTATATCTTAAGGAACCTGCCTTCTCAGGTAAGTACAGCTGTTTAAACTGTCAGGTTATATACTTTGCCAAGAAAATCTTTCTAAGTGGTAATTGTGGTAGTTACAGCACACTAAAATCTTCTTAACTGGAATCCTTTCACAGCCTGTTTCTTCTAAATCTCCACCACCTTTCTCTCTCCCTGTCTTTTCTCTTGTAGCTCTCCCGCTCTGTCTTCCTCTCATCTTAATCCTTGACCCTGGGCAACTCCTCCATTTATTACTTCCTCTGCTTTGTCTCTGTTTGGCATCTTGACTGGCTCAAATACTATTACCGCCCCATTTCTTTCTGCCTTCTGTTCACTCACATCTATCACTCCTTGTACCTCAGGTATTTTGAGAAGTTTCAGTGTTTGTTTGGAGACAAATAACGTAGGTCTTTCCCCATTAAAAATAGATTATTCTTCTCTGTCTCTTTTAGTCAGTATCTGAGCCTGACTGTTGTCTCTTTTTTTTTTTTTAAACTTACAATTCTTGTGTACTGTGTTATTTTGTTTATTTAGCATTAAGCGCACTGCTAAGCACAAAATTTTCGTTGATTCTATAGGTTAAATCCTTCCATCTATAAGAGTCTGGCACAGCTGTATGTGCTAAATTACAGGATTAGGACATATAAAGATAGATGTTAAAATAAAAAAAAAGAAAAAGAAAAGAGAAAACAATGCTTAAATCCTGCAAAAATTTTTTCACCAACCTTTCTCTTTGGTTTGGCAGTTCCTATGTCAGTATTTATTTTGTTTTTAAATATTTAATACTGAACAGAAACATTTCATTATTATAATTAATTCTATATCTTTCTTCATTGGACAATATCTGTTATCACTTTCCAGGAAAACATCAAGCTAAAATGCACTACATTTAGTACCTTTTCATTTCTTCTAGATTATTGTGTATTAATCGTTGGTTATGGGAGTATATACTGAGGACGATATCTGTAACTTAATAGATAGCATTCCTGCAGATGTGAATTTGGGACTGTCTGTAGTAGTGATAGGACAGGTTACACATTGGGATGAAGGCATGTAAGATGGTATTTTGTTATTTAATAAGCATTAAGTATTGTTATAGACTACAGTCAGAGCTGTTACTGTTGCCTGTCACTTATGCTTTCAGTTCTTATGAATTCATCAAACTTTAATAATTTCTGATAAAATTATACATCTCGTGCTTATCTTAAATTGAGGTTTTTAAAATGTCAGCTGAAATTGTTTACCTACTTGTGAGAAACAGGTTGGAGAAAAATGTTGTTTTATAACAAAAAAACCTTGTTATAATAAAAAAATATTTGAAGGAAGCTATTAAATTTTTCTGGAAGATAATTTTTGTCAGGAATATATTTTTATCTTTCCGTCAAATGTGGCTAAGTAATGGGATTTCAAAGAGAAAAATCATTTGCACATGTCATTGAATCTTATTCTTAGCTTTTTTTGCAAAATACTAACCTGCAGGGGCCATGCTCCATCCAACCTGCACTGTTTCTTCCCACCACCACAGCCCTAGGCAGTGTACAAGAAGCTGTGACCTTTCTTTAAGTGAAAGAGCTGGAGTAGAAGTAAGGAAAGGTAACCAAGAAAAGGAGCCAGTGCTCAAACTCATTCTTGAATTAATAGCTTGGCGATTAACTCCCAGAGGATAGGTTGACACCGTGTAACAGCGCAGAAATATCCAACTGGTGTAGAGTTCAGCTGGTGCACCTGTGTGACTTGGTGCAGAATCAGGAAGAGATACTAGTTTGTGTCTGAAACTAGTATAGCTATATACTAGAGTACAGCTATGCAGGGCTTGTTAAGCAGAATGCAGAGCTGCATTGAATAGCTGTACTAGTACTATTTGTTAGTACTATTAGTACTATTAGCTGTTACATTAGTAGTTTTGATGCCACTGTCAGACACCCTTCCAGTGGATGTAGAAAATTAGTGTAACAAAACTTTCTGTGGGACCTTACAGAAGAAAATGATCTCACAGATCTCTGTGTAAGTGGATTCCCTAAATTGATTCTGCCCACTCACAGCATGTTGTCACTCTCTCATGACAATACGTATGTTAAAGCAGTCTGGCCAGCATTGCTAATGAGGTTATAGAGAACAAGACACCAGCTGTCAAATCCTCACTACATCTCTTGGGTTCTTCTAGACTGGTGACAAAACAGGTTTTTTATCCCCTAAGGGGGGATCCCCTTAGGATAAAAAAGACTTTTTTTACCTGTAAGAATCAACAGTGAGTATGGTGTAATCCTTTTGCCACAAAATCTTGTGTATTTTGTCTGCGATGGATGTTAAGCAAGGTTGCTGCCCATTGTCTTTGTTTCCTGATTTTCAGTATCTTTCAGGCTGTCGTGTGTCCTCCTGTTGGATAACAGGCAAAAGAATGTCACATGCAATGCAGTGTTACTCGAGGAGGAGGAGGAGGAACAGCACAGGCCATGTGGTGTAACCCTCTTGCCATCCTCCTCCTATTGTCAGAGTGCAGTTTTCCACTGATGAATCTATGGTCTGGATGTAAATTACGCACTTGGTGTTAGTTTTGTTGCTGTAAGTAGAGTCCCCGGTTATCTATACAGGCTATTCTTTTAATTGTTGCTTCTGGTGCTTTTACACATTTCTTTCCATACTTCATTAATTCCAATCTTAATATTTGTACTAAAAATCTTTATATAATAACATTTGTGCAACGTAGAAGTGACCTAAGTGACCTCTGCAAATAGATTCATCAATGTTAGAGCTTATTTTAGCAGTTTTCAACATTTTAAAGTGTATTGTAAAAGACGTAGATTATTTAAAATCAATCTTTTTACATGTGTCATGCTTTTTCACTTATCTAATGCCCAAACCAAATCTCGTCTGTGGTGACTTTGTCTTTCTGATAGTCAACAGAAGAGTGAGAGCCAGTGGGTATTCTAAAAAGCACATAAGAAAAGTAATGTAAACACTTTAAGTCATTAAATAGCTTATTAAATTTACTTAACCCGCTGACATTGTGGTCAAGGACTCTTGTAGCCTCTATTCCTAGCTTGCTGCCTAAAAGCTTTCAGCTGTGTAGCTTTTTGTCTGGATTTTCTATATACTTCTTTATTGTCCTTATTGCACTAGCCACAGGTTTCTAATCTTTTCAAAGACTATTTTTTGCAAGGTCAAATCTTGCTAAACAAAATAGGGAATAAAGAACTTAAAATCAGTCTCCTCCTCCACATTCTTTTAGCTCACTGGCTAACACCACAGATCAGAAAACCGGTTGTAAAAAGACCCGGTTGAAACACTTCCCAAGTAGTAGACAGCAATTATGGTATCAGGAATGCTTCAATTTTCGGTAGTTGCTTTGAGTGTAATCTATAACAACTATGGTATGTACTATGATTGTATAGAAATGACTTCAGGTAATGAAAAAAACAGTTGTAACCTGGTTTTGGAAAATGATCATTATCTATTTTAGAACCCCACAAGACATGGGGTGTTAACACCAAAAGCGTATGTGAATTTTCAGATATTTCAAAGCCTTGTCTGATATGTAATTTTTGTATGTCCACAAACTGCTAACTTGGGAAATGTTGTATAATTAATATATGCTGATTGGATATTTAAGTAGATTACTTTGGGTATTATCCCAATCTGGAAGTTACTGCGAGCACTGAAATTCTTTGGCATTAAAAATGAGCCTTTTGCTAAAAGCTCCTGGCATTGCAGCTCAGAACCTTGGCCTGAACATTGATTGTGGGGTTTGGCTGTGGACACATGAAACTCCTTTGGGAATAGTGAGAGATTCGGAATTTGCATCGAAGTGCCAACTGCTTCCGAGGTTATGTCCTCTTGGGGTTTTTGTCTTTGTTTCTTTGCTTATAATGCCAGTTGTGAACACTTGGAGAGCACCCCGCTTGCATCTGAAAGCAAGATTTGGCTGGAAAGTGACAAGGCAGGTCCTGCTCCTTCTTTGCTCAGTGTAACTAAACTTGTTAAATTCAAGTACATGCTAAAGAGTGTTTGAATGGTGTCAGACTACTCAGTAGCTTGCAGGACTGTATCCGAATTCAGCAAATACATTCTGTACTTGTTACTGGAGTTCCTGTTCCTGAGGTTTCTTGAGCACTTGTTGGATGATTGCACAGCATTGAAACTTGAATATGGTTCTCTCATCTTTCTGCTCATGATCTTGCTCTTTTTTTTTTCCCCCCTAATCCAAATTGTACTAGTTCTTTTACACTAAGTTAGTGATAAGCATTCTCATTTTTGCTATTAGGGTTTGCTCTAGTAGGGGTTGGGGTTCTTTTGTGTAGATTGAGGTAGAGGAAAAAAGCAGTGTAAAGTATATAAATTACTGTAAATGTAAACCCTTAATAAAAAAAAATTATAAATCAAATTCAATGTCAACAGTCTAAATGGAAAGTTATTTTAATACAAAAAAATGAAATCTATACAAGTAATTTATAGGATTTGATAGATGTTGCTAATCTTTCTCAGGTTTGTGACCATTCTGAAGCATTTTTTGAAAAGCTTTGAGTTGTATCACATGCTCTTGCAGTTGACAGATTCTGCATTGAGAAGTTGCACAAATGTTTTTTGCAAGAAAATAAATGTTTTGGTTTTCCTCCACATTTCTACATTTAGTGGTTATACAGTCAAATTTTCTAGGCCAGAGAGCTTTATCTTCACTGTTTTTTATCGTTGTTCTTTTTGTAATGTTAGAGGTTCATGTCAAGGCTATGTACAATTTATCTCCTCCTTTGGGAAGATATCCTACTTTGAGTTCGCACTTATTAACAGATTAATCTTTATTTGCTAGCTAGAGAGGGAGGTCTTAATATTACTTGGTGATAGATTTCTCCATTAATAATTGGATAGATTTGAAGCCACTTAAACATTTTCCCCCATTATTAGCAGTACTAAATTGTATTTGTGTTTGCAGGGAGAAATAGGACACAGCCAAAAGAAAGTAAATTGTTGAGTGTTTTGGATATTGATACTTCAGGAGCTTCTAGCTCTCTGAGCATTGCAAGGACCCCAGTCCTCAATCGCCGCTGCAGGCTGTTGCTGGTCCAGAGCTTTGTTCCTACACTCATCGCTTTCAGGGATTTGATTTAAAAATTGTTCTCAGTACTGTGCCATTCAGGCTTCTTTGTTTAGAGCAGTATAACAAGTAGCAGGCCTAACATTTGCTTTTTAAAATCCACAATTTGTCATCATGCAAAAAAAATTCCTTAAATGTGCTGTGGAAACACAGGCAATCTTCAGCAAGGATTTTGCTAAACTGCTTATAGTATGAATCACCTCATGCTCCAATACAGATTAAATAGAAATATAGGAAATAGGGGCAAACATGACAAAAAGTCATACGCGTCTTCATTCCCAAAGACAGCATTTAGCATCTTTCTCCAGTTTCTCTAGTCTTGCACTTAACTACAGATTTTCTTAACGTTAAGAGGATTTATTAGTCTACATAGTGCACAATGTTCACTTTTCTGTGCAGAAAGCTACATACTGCTTTATATTCTATCTAATGCAATAGAAAGAACTGTATTTATACTAAGATTTCTTTTCACTCTTCTCTTTAGTCTGTAGCAGAGGAAACAGGTTCCTTCTATTTCCTTCCTTCACATAAAGGAAATCTGGAAAACTAAGAGGGAAGGAGGAGGGCTCCATCTAGATTTTTTAATTCCCTTTCAGCTTTTCTTATTTTTCTCCCTATTTATTCATATTTCTTCAACTTCAAAACAGAGTTTAACTCCACAAAAGCAAATCTTATTGTCCTTTGTGTCAGCTACATACATGGGAATATTGGCTGCCGAATTTATATGCTTATACAGAATTAATGTCTTTATGTACTAACAGATCTGAGATACCACAGATGGCATGTGCATGGAACTGTGCAATATCATCTACCTACAGAATCTGAAACTGCTGAGACTACTTCCAATGCTATTTTTAAATTGAGATTTATTAAATTGCTGTCTGTAGAAACGAAAAAAGATTTTAAACAGGAAAAATCAGGAGCATTTACTGCTTGGTTCTTGATTTAGAAAGAAAAAGGTCAGGCAAGAGAAATGGATCATAAAATTTGAGGTGCACACAGCAAAAAATACTTTTGGTAGGATCTGCATATTTTGGATTTCCTTATTTTTAAAAATTATGTTGACTTTTCAGCTGAGGTTACCCTCACATTCCACCAACAGTAACATTGGTCAAGCTTAATCTATCTGGGCAAGGAAGTATACGAAAGATTGTTTAACATGCTGTGACTTGCTGATGTAAGATCTTGCAACAGGTAAATCCCTACAGTAATATAATTGTCAGTTAGTAATACCGTAAGAGCTCTAAATGTAGTTCTGAAGTTCAGAGTGCTCAGCTCTGCTGTCAAAATGGTGCCTTGACATAAGCAACTTTGCCACTTAGACTGTTTCAGTTTTGTGGTTTATCCACTTGCTGAATAAATCTACTTGGTTATTTATTTTGTTTGTTTCTAAAATTTAAGACCCCCAAAACCTTACATGTCCACAAAACTTGGCATTCTGAGACATGTTCTCAAATGGTGTACAAAGACTAAAATTTTTATTTTACTTCCTTCTTTTCACTCCTTCCAAGAGGCAAGCAGTGAACACAAGTATCTAATTAACATAAGGTTTTCTTTATTCATGCTTCACATATAAGAGTGTTTATAACATTTAATCAAATAGGCAATAGAATTGGACATTACATAGGAATCACCATACAAAAAGAGTAACCATTATATTTTTATCATGTGTGATATGACAAAGCAATCTAGAAAGAATGGAATGTGATTAAAAGATTAATATATGGAATGACCAGTGATCGGGAAACAAAAGCTAAAAAGACACAGTGTAAACGTTGGTCTCAGACTTAAGTGTGTGGTGGTTAAGCAAACTGTGTTCCTACAGGGAATGGATACTATGACTCATCCTAATTCCTTGGACTAACAAAAAAAAAGTTAGAGAAGCTGATTTTTTTTCCCCAGGTTCTTTTTCCAAGACAGCTAAGTAGGTACAAACAGGCTTTGTATAGAGAGAGACTGCCCAGAGAAAACATACTATGTCCTGTAGAAACTGTAGAACTGTGGATTCCACAATGGTAATTTAATAAAAATGTATTACTTGTTATCTAATACGCCTATTTGCTAATTTAAGAGATCGTGTTTAAAAGACTTTGTATTACAAGAATGTGTCATTTGTACAAAAAAAGACAGGTGTAATTACCTTATAACTATGTAGGTTCAGCATAGTACTAAAAGGTTTAGGAGATCCTGCATGTACTGTTTTATTATCACAGTCTGATGATATGACTGTGCCTATCCCTGAGTTTCAGTGCCTCATTTGTCTTACCTGTAAATTTGACAAGATAAAAAAGTTGTTTCCTTACTCTTGAAAAGTCTGTGTGGTAAAAATTGCCAAGGAAGCATTAAGTACTCAGTCTTCCTGCATTTACTTTGCTCTGTCTTCCATTCCCTTGGGACAACAGATGGCAGCAAATCTGTATTTGGGCAGTCTTCTTTCTACATGCAGTGTTCATAGGAGGCACTACCTAATTGGTATAAACTGTAACACCTGGAAGACAGTTTGAGTAGCAATTGGACTCTCTTGGAAGCTTTTTTTTTCCAGAGACAAAAAAAAAAAAAAAAAAAGATGTCAAATCAGTTAAGTTGGCTAAAGGATAAGCATTTTAAAACTTCCTAAATTCAGCCTATGATTGAATGGATATATACATGTGTTTGCATATACATGCATAAAATATATATGACCTTTTTTTTAAACACACACTCAGATATTTTAAAACATTCATTATAAATTTGTGTAGCAAATAAACCTGATTCAACCACAGTCTCTGAAATTATAGAAACAATCTAAATTTCCTCTTTTACACTGGGTGGATTACACTGGGTTGCCAATTTAAAAAAGAATTGTTTCCTGGATAAGTGTAAGTAGCAGTAAAATCCATTTCTCGGAGCTGACAGAATGGTGAACTTAAGGAAAAAATATGGCCAAGTATTTATAAGAATTTGTTAAAATAGAATAGTTAGAGAGATAGTTGAAGTTCTTTCATTTTCCACTGTCTGCTGAGGCGGATGGCTCCCTTAGCATAGAAATGGTTGTATGGTAATGGTGTGTACAGGTGAGAACTGGTTCAGAGAAGAATGGGGTCATCAGCTAGCAGGGTAAACCCATAGATAACAGAACATTAAGTAGTAGTTGGAATAGAAGGTGGAGAATAGAAGCTTGGTAACAGACTTGGGAGTAGTCTGCCAACAGCAAAATACCATAAATTAATATGATGGTTCATAAAATTAAATTTGGACAAAAAATCAATCTCTGCAGCTGATGGAGGTACTCATTTTTCTAGTAGTCCAGAAAGCATTTGGCAGGGCTGACCATTCTTAGCTGTGCCACAGTTAATTATGGGAAATACCAGCTGCTGCAAGAAGGAATTCTGAATGTGGCCTCTTGCTACAGCTCTGTATCACTTATGAATCAATGAAAATTATGAGAGTAATCACATTATGGGTAAAATTCACTGTCACCTAGGAATTTTCTCGTTAGCACTAGCTGACCTAGAATAGACATCTTGAAACAGAGGGCCATAGATAAAAAATAATTGATTCAAACTGACTGCAGAATGCAACTGTAGTCAAGCTTTGAAGTATTGGAGGTAATGCTGAACGGGGTGGGCAACTGGTGGATAGGTAAATACAAAACCAAAATGAATTCCCAAAGAGCATTGAATTAAAAATTGTAGTATTTCCTGTTTTTTACTATGTATATTTGCATTTTAATGTTGTTTTAATGTTACGTTGTTTTATGGAAGCATGTATGGTTTTTATATGTTATGACAAGATTCCAATTTTTTTTTTTTGCAATGTAAAGTCAGTAGATACTCACAAAAACTGTAGCATTGGTATGTGACAGAAATCAGGAGAATGTGACAGAATAAAAGCTGGCATGATAGGTTTGCTAGCATGATACACATAATGTCCAATTACCTTAAAAATGGTGATTTTTACTTTTTCCTCTCCAGTCACCTGGAACTTTCCTTGTATTTTCCACGTTATAATCATGTAAAGTAGAGTGGCCAGAGGTAACTGGGCTAATTGTATGGAGCAAGAAAGATGAGGTCAAAATTCAACTGATACATTTTATTCAGTTTATTATACCACAAAGCATAATATTTTCATTTCTGAACTTAAAGTTTCCTAAATATCAGAATGACTTATATAATGATGTAAGGGCCAACAAGGAAAATACTTTATCAAATGTGTAAAAATGTGATCTTAAAGATGGCACATCTGGACTTGAGTATGTCCTAAAATACGCTGTCTTGTGTTTGAATATCTTAACACAGTTTCATGTTATATGCAGTGCAAATTTCAAAAAGTGTAAGGTATGTGTAATACTGTTTATGCAGAAATGCAGTCTTTTGATAGGATCTCATTTTGAGATTTTGTGTGAATAAGAAGAAAGATGAGTTTATTCACACAATAATAACTGATTTGTACTTTGGATTGTTGGCCACGTTACCAAGTATTTTACTTTACTATGCTTTTTCATAGTGTGGCACCTAAATTAGTTGGAGATATAAGCTTTCAGAAAGTTTGAAAATCAGCCTATATTTAAGCTTACAGGCTTACAGATTCTGATCCTAGTGCCTCTTTTTTAATGTGGTCTTTTAAAATTAGGGAAAATGCAAAAAATTAAAAATAAATTACAAAATTGTAAGTGCAGTTGCTTGTGTAATGCTAAGCTACCATATGTAGCAGCCAGGAATTGTGCTAGTACCTGAATTTTCCACTAGAATGTTCCAAGCTGGATGTGTATGTGTATATGTAAGAGGGTATATATCCTAGGGAATATAAAAAAAGGTGTATATATCCTATATCATGTCACACATTACACTTCAGAAAACACACTGACTTCGTGGAATTCATTGATTTTCTCATTGCTAAATTAGAGGCTATCATGCAGAAAAAGACTTATTACTGCTTGGGGGGACCAATAAATCAGCGATGCTGCAAACGGGAGGGAGAGTGCTGGGTGGTTGCAGTGCGTGACACAGAGGTGTGTACTCTTAGCTGTCAGATTTTGCTCTTATCTCTCCCACTAAATCCACACCTGTTTGTTTGTAACTAAACTATTCCAAAACTAGGTTGATACTATGTTTAAGGTTACTGGAGCAAGGTAAAGTGTTAAATATCACTTCTGATTGAAAGAGACTGCTTTTTATGCATTTCATGTAAGGGACTAATATGGATTAGCATCGTCCCCACTAACACTGTGTTTAGCCAATGTCAGAAAGTTTGTCTAATCAGTCTGTTGAGCTTCCTTAGCTTGGTTTTGTACTTCAGAGCCACCTCTGGAATATGTGTGTGTAACAAGCACATTCAGGAGGGCAAGTAAGAGTGCCTTGGCAGAGGAGGTGAAAACTCAAGCACCTTACATACAGTGTGTGTCTCTGTATGGGGAAAGACGAGCAGCCCACTTTTTTTGCTAGATCTGTCCCACAAATTTTTTTCTGAGTGAAAACAAAGTATGTACCCCATTTATGCCAATCTGTTTTGTTTTAAACAAACAGAACTGTAAGTGCATATGTTGGTAGTGTGTACCAGAATTTTAAAAATATACAGAACTTTCTATGTGCAGGGATTATCTGCAGATGCATACAATTATTTCATTTCATTTCATTTCGTTTCATTTTGTTTCATTTCGTTTCATTTAATTTCATTTTGTTTCACTTTGGCATTCCAGCAGAGTCTGCTTTAAAGGATGACCTCACTGAACAGCTGACTAGTTTGGATGTGGCAAGCAGAGATGAAGATACTTGGGTTTTGGATTGCAGATTGGGGCACTCAAACCCATTTGCTCGTTCAAGTGAGAAAGAGAAGATCAACAGAAATGTGTTGCATTTGAGCCTGGAACCGAATGTGAGTAGGACTCTATTCATGCTATATTGGGTTTTAACAAGCATTTATTATATACAATTACATTTCTGGTATACATTTATTTCTGGTATGTCTAAAACCATGGTCCAAAATATCTGACAAACTGCGAAGTTTTGGATGGAATACAGTTTTCCAGATGGTTTGTGAGTCCATATGCCTATGTGCAGCTAAGCCTGAGAGCAATACACACAGAAAATATTTAACATTATATAAATAGATTAAGATACATGATGTGTCATTTCTAAAATCATGGTCAGTGTTTAGTTTAAATTAGTTGTTTTCCTGGAAATGGATTGCAGGAGCTAGCAACTAGGAGATGACAACGATAAAAATAGGTATCGGGAAGATTCAAGTCAGCAAGCAGTGTGTGTGTGCCCATGTGTGTGAGTGTGTGTACCCACACACACGTGCGCGCGTGTGTGTGTGTGTGTGTGTGTGCATGTGCACAGCCCAGGACTGCCGGGAGCCATGCTGTTGCTTCTCAGAGTTTTGAGGCAGCTGAACTGGCACTGGAGTCAGACTGGCCATGAACTTGACAGGAAAGTTTCTAAACTTCCTGGGATACAAGACACTGAAGCTTCAGATGGCAACCTGAGTTAATCAGAACATAAGACACTTGCTCAACATGGCCCAGCCTAATCTAGCTGCAAATACTCATACGCTCCTGGGATGAGCAGTAACCAGCCTACAGACAGACACGTTTTGGCAGTAGTTTTCAAACTGGAGGGAGAAGGGAACAGAATGTAGTAGAAGAGGAAAGAAACATGGAAAGGATGGAATGGTTGAAAGAAAATGCTTTAAAGACTAGATTATGTAATACAGATTGTGCAAAGAAACACTAACACAAATTTGTGTAACAGCGACATCTGTTGGTAGAAATACCAGAATTGACTTAGAAGTACATTTAAAATGCTTTTAATGACGCTTACACTCACTGTTGCTATTCTCTTGAGCTTGTTATAAAATTGATTTTTTGTCCTAACCTCCCTTTCCTAAAATAATTCATTATAATGTTGTTGTAGTAGTGTGAAGGTACAGGTTTATCCTTGTAATAAAATGTTGAGATGAAAACAAATTACTGGACTGAAAAGAACTGTGATGTAGTTGTTATCACTGCTACAAATATATGCTACAACAGGAAGAATCCAGTCCATGAGGATACTTTGTCTACGTTTACGAAGTCCTTGTATAGAGCAGGAGTTCCAAATTAAAAGCCATTTAAGAACAATAATTTGAGTAAAGTAAGAGACATCTAAGATTAGTAAGCAGTTTCTTTCAATTTTTCTTACTCTTTTTTAAGCAGCATTTTCTGTCTAAAATCTAATTAACTGCATTATGAAAAAGGGAATTTCAGTTTCTTGTAGTTAACAAGGAAGAATATTTATTCCACTATTTCTAAGAGATTCAGAACAAAAGCCTCAATTTCTATAAAAAAGGGGAGCTCAGCATGGGCTGATGGGCTGGTGGGCTGTTAGTGACCCACCAGGACACTTCATCCTGCAGCTCACTCCCTGTGACTCTCTTTCTTGAAAGTCTTTCAGAACAGAACTCTGGGCTGAATTACTTGCAGAGCCCTTGCATCTCAAAGACTATTTTTCTGCTTCAAGATGATTCCATGTCCCGTTGTGTGACAAGGGATTGGAGGAGGAGCTGCCAAAAGAATGCTAGGGCAGGCTGCTGCTGGTGCTGCCATCAGAATCCATTTGGACTGCAGCACTGCTATAAGCAGCCTACAAGAAAGATAATGGCCAAGAATAGGCTGCATGAGTTGCTCTGGTGACAGCAATCGTTTCCCAGGTATTGTCTTCCCTGTGCACTCCTGAGACTGGACAGCAAGACAACTGTGGTCAAAAAATGTGCCTGTGTCTGAAGAGCAACTCTGAGGGAAAGACGATGTTTCCAGGAAATAGCAACTGAAGTGGATCAGTTTATTTACTCACAGTCACACTACATCCAGTCATGTGATCTATGCCCCTTTCTGCTGTTGGAAGAAAAAGTTTAGCCTGACTGATAAAAAAGTTAGGCACTACTGTTTTAAAATGTGGTTATAGTCATAATAGTGACAATGTGAAACACAAAGCTTCTTATTGAAGTTCTGCTTTCTATGGATTAGGAACATCCTTACATAAATGTATAATATATTTGTATATCTGCATATATAGATATAGTGTTTACTTATGTTATTGAAAAGATGTATCTATGTTTCTATTAGTTGGAAGGAGGCAGATGAAGCAGATTAGGGAGAGAGTGAATGAATTCTTCTCTGACAGGAATTTCAAATGCACAATCTGTATCAGAAGCTTGAAAAAAAATCATGCATTAGATTTGAAATCTTAGTTGGAGCATGCTGTGTTCTCATTCACAATCCAGCATAGAGAAGATACAGAGATACAGTACATAATGAAACAAAATAGAAATGCAACTCCACCCTATTCTTTATACAGCATTTCATCTCAGATAAAAAAGCACATAAATGAGATGTGAAAATGCAGCTAAAATAACTATTAATAGCTAGTAATTACTTAAGAAATTCTGATGTGACTATTTGGATTTGATGTGATTATGTGGATTTTATTTTATAGGTTTTTTGTTTAATCTTTAAACTATTATGTCATATGTAGATGGGGAGCAAAAGGCCCGTTGAAATGAAAAGACGGTGAAAAGAGAGCAACCTAGAAAAAGAAAGCACAAAGGGAAAAGACTAAAAATTCATCTCCATTCTTTGTTACACTAAGTGCCGGCCTTTGTGCCTTAATGCACAAAGATTCTTACTCAGTTTACTTACACAGTTTACAGTGGTCTCCTGTTGCCTGTCTTTGTAATGTGTATGTGTGCTCTTTTTAACCAGGAGATCTGCCAGTACATCTCTTCTATAAGTTCTGCCTCAGAACTACCATTGTTTTTTCATATGATGGGTTTTACAGGCTAACTGTTCCATACATTTATTGATACAACATGCACTCCATCAAAATAGTAAACTGGCTTTCTTAATGTGCTTTCTGGTTTTATAACAATATAACTATTATGATCTTTTTTCAAATTCTCTGAAGTAGTCCATATCTCAATGTCAAGCAGAATTTTGATGAAGACGTTAAAAACTACACTGCATTTCTACAGCCCCCTACACCAAATATATCTGGTGTCCACTTGTTCTGTTAACATCATGTAATGCTGAATTTTGATAAGAATTATCATATCTATGATATGATATAAGTTGCTACGTCTAAACTTAATTACTTACATTTAAAGCGATTATGTTGGTGATACCCAGATCCTGAAACCTCGGGAAAATTGCTCACATAATGGTCTATACTGAGGTAACAAGGCTGAGAATAATGATGAAAAACCAGGACTTGTAGGTTTCCTTCCACCTTTTCTGCCTTTTCTATTTTAGAGCATTTAAAGAGTTAAAATACTAAGTATGAACTGAGATAAACAGGAGGAGAGACAGACAGGAGACCAGGAGAATGTTAAGATCATGATCAGTCAGCACAGTAAGCGTTGGGCTGGGGCAGGGCAGAGGGCAGGACTGTGTCAGCTGAGCTTCAGATCAGTTCAAACTGCCTGAGCCACAACCACAGCCTGCCGCTCCACTTGGCGCTTCTGAGCCAATTGCACAATTCGTGCATATTTGATTCTATGATTATTTTCAAGAAAATATGCAAAATTTTCTTGGTTTAAGGCTCTTTATGTGGAAAAAAGAGTTGAAAGTTTGTTTTCTGTACACTTTAGCCACTTGGCTGTTTTGGAGAATGTGTCTTCGTGCCCCGTTCATGTTTCTCTAGTTTGCTATATTACAGTGATCTGAAAAGGCAATCTGAATAGATATGGGGTCAGGAAGCCTTGAGCCCTGCTGTATGATAGTGATAGAAATCAGATTACTTTATTCTGGCTTGCTGTGTGTCTTCTTCAAGGTTAGTTTTAAAACCTACTTCAGGGGAGCTCTTAGACACCTCAAGAACAGAACTGGAGTGAGTTGTAGGTGTGCCTTCTGTCTGTGATGAAATGTAGGTCAGAAAGGGTGTGGATTATTAAATGTGCTTTAAACTGTAAGGAATGATTGTCCTTTTGTATAATTAGTGTGTTGACTGCCCTGAAAGTTGCTATGACAGGTTTTAGGGGCTCTTCTGAGGCACCAGAGAGTTGTCAGTTTTATTAAGTAAAGAGACTTGTAACATTATCATAGCTGATTTTTTATAGAGATTTTGAAGTTGTTTCTTCCTTCAGATGCAGTATTACAGCCTGTTCAGAGAGACTTTCCTTATGAAATAGATCCACCCAGCATTAAAACATTTCTGCCAACAAACTGGCTCTGTCTCATTTGCACATCACAATGTGATCTCCTTCTGTAAAAATAATATCCATGTATGTATTTTACCCAGAAACACTCTATTGGGTAAGTACCAATGTGTATTTCATTATCAGTTACCCAGTTCCTCAATAGGGGACTGTCCACTGACATGATCATCAGACTGTGAAAAACAAGTCCTCACAAAAGTGTTATGTGAGGCTGGGGGTTTATGAACTGTGTGGTGAATTTGAGAGACTGGCTGGCTTCCAGTTTTTGATCATTTCTCCAGGGGTAGGTACAGAGACAAGTTCCTTTGTTGATCCTAATGCTCAAAAAGCTTGAAAGTTTCTTCTCACTTCCTAGAGTTCATTATCAAGAGAAGAGGTATTTATAAAGCAGTATCTTTTTCTGCAGGCTTGTGAGATTGCCTCTGGGTTTATAGGTATATTTCTACTTCTGGAGTTTTAATTATTCAGTGTTCAACTCTGGGGTTTCTAGCATCTCAATACATTGCATAACTTTGGCCTGACACTCAAAGCACCATCCTTTTCACTACTAATTTGATCCTTGTCTCATAAATTTTGTTGGGATGTTGTTTAGACAGATGTAAAGTATGGTTTTCCTGCTTTTAAGTTCACCTTTAAACTAAACTTTTCATATGTACTATTAAAATCTTACATAGTTAGTGGCTATTTTCAGTAACCTGCCTATGTACAATATTCATAGGACTGTTGCAGCTTGGCAACCCCAGATTATTACAGAGAAGTTTTATTCTAAGTGTGGCTTGTCATTAAAATATACAGATAAATAAATATTTTGACATAATCTGAACAAGTATGTTTAATTTAAAAGGTACCGTGAAGTTGTTCATATAGGTATATTTTTTGTTAGTGAACAACATTAACTGTTCTTGAAAAATAAGATTTAATGTTTATTCCTCATAAGTTAACCAAATCCCAAATAAATAGGTACATGAGTAAGCAAGGCATAACCACAGAAATTATCAGGACATTGAACAATTAGTCCTGTGGTTGAACATAAAAATAGATATAAATTTAAATGTAGAAAACTTTGGTTCAGTAGGGTCACTTTGCCCCAGTTATTTTGTCGTAAAATGAAATTTAGAATTGCTGTAGGTTTGCCTTCAAGAAATTTTGTCTTAGGGGAAATCATCAGTGCTGAGGTAGCTGTCTTACTAACCCTGGGATTACAAGAGTAGGTTGGCATAGGGAGTGATAAAGACTCTGTGTCGCTTTCCTTATGTAGAGTTTCCTTTTGTGATATTAATCTATACTAAGCCTAGAAAACCAGGGGAGCCATGACCTGTCAGGCATTTCTGTAACCTGATGATTAAGCATAGCGGAGAAGCAAGTCCAGAGCTTACTACAGGAAATGGCAGGCAGTAAGGCAGAAGACATTGCCCTATGTTAAATCACAGATAAAGATGGGAATGATTCCAGTGCCCTTTGTCTATAGGTATGCATGCAACCCTGTAATTGAAAAAGTGTCTGTAAGCTTCATCTAAGACCTTAGTATTACAATCTGATTTTTGGGAAAACTTTCTTCCTGCAGTAGATACCAATGACTTTTGCTGTTGACTTCATGATCTTTCATAGTATATTGAAAAGGTAAACACATGCTTTTTGTACAGTCTACATTTTTAAACATTAAACCAAAAATTAAATATGTTGGGATTCTTTGTTGTTGCTTGTTGTCTGTAATATTCAGCTTTTCAGTAAATGTTTTTCAGTAATTGGACACAGTGGTGTGATCTGCGGCTGATTTCCCTGTGAAGGACAGCTTTCCCCATTGCTTGTTTAAGATTACTCATCACAGCTAATGACTGACTGTAGAATGACCCTCTAACTTGGGTGCAAAAAAAAAGAATAGTATCTTTGAATTTCTAAGGTACCAATGTGGACATTTGACTAAACAAACTTCTTGATGGCCAGGGAATAAGAAGAATATAAATTCCTGCAGATGTGCAGTCTCTGTAATTCCAAAAATAAGAAAAGGAACAAAAGTGAAGACTTTTGACTGGAATGTGACCTAAATGTTACTGACTTTCTGAATATCAAGGGTTCTTAAGAGTATTTTGTACTTTCTTTGTATGTGTGTTATGAAAAAAGTATATATTATCCCTGACAGCTTCTGTTAATATTGAGTTACACAGTCTTGAAGATTTCCTTCAAGTGTTTTTGCCAGTATTAACTAAACCAAATCTCACACATATAGCATTACCGTGGCAATATATATGGATGAAAGTTATCAAAAAATATGTCAGCAGAGATTGTTCTATGAAATCATCCAAGCTTGGCTGCAGTGCAGATGGACAGCCTGCCTGATTTCTAAACAGTTAACTTGGCATTCCTGAGCGCTGGCTCTTTACCCTGCCCACCCAAACAGCTCCGAGCCACTGGGTGTGGCGAAAGCCTTTGATAAGTACCTGTGTACAGTTCACAGAAATAGCTGTGCAGACTTAGGACAGGAGTAACATGAAACCAGTCCTGTTGGTTTTTGTTCATGGCCCTGGAGGCTGAAATCTGCATTCCAGATGAAACCTGCAGCAAATCGGAAGAGAGCCTCTGTTTTTTCTGCTTTCTTCGGCTTCAAGGGCGCTCACCCGGCTTCCCTCTGGCCGGCCGGGAGCTGGGGTCTCTGCACAGGCTCTGGGCGGTGGCACTGGAAGCTTCAGATTCGTTACTTTGGGTTTCCATTTGACGTTTTTTGGTGATTATGGATTTACAAAAGAAGATCTTTATCAAAGTGGAAAGACTATGCAAAAGAATCCGTCAGGAATTTTCTGCTGAAAACCACTCACAGCTCGTGCGCTGGGATGAGGAAGTAGCAACCTACAAATGCGCCCAGTTCTGTTCGGGAGGCTTGTTTATATCGCTGCTCTGCACTTTCTAGCACGTAGGAAGTTGTGTGCAGCCAGTAGGATCGCAGGAGTCCCAGCAGTAACCATTGGTCGAATTTTCAACCGAGATTAGTGCGCTGGCATATTTGCCTGGACAAAAAGCCCTTTGTGTAAAGGAACAAGTCACCGACGCTGCTGAGAACTTTTTTTGCGGTGGGTCTTTTTGCTGCTCCTGAAGTAGAGTTTGGAGACCTGAGGGAGGCTTTGGCTGCCGGCTGCAGCGCTGGAAGCGGAGGAGGGGCAGGGTGACCTGGGGGAGGCTGGCTGCCTTCGCGGGGCCGGGGAGCGCTGCCTGTTGCCGTGCCTGTAGTGAGTTCAGGCTGCTGTCTGAATGCATGTCGCAAATATTTGTTTAGCAGTTAGTAGCACTGCTAGAAGCAAAACCTATTCTGTACTTCACGCAACATGGAAGAAGAAGATACAGTGCCTGGTTGTAGCGAGCTTTCAGACCTGGAGAATACAGTAGAAAGCGAACCTGATCTTTTCACTACATTTTCTGTGAAAACACTTTTTGGATTTACAACTAAATTTGAATCTACAGCTTCCAAAGAAGACACAGTGCTTAAGGCATTTCAACCTTTGCACACCGATATAAACACCCATGCTAACACCTGGCATGAGAGGAATGATAATGATTGTAATGACGACTCAGAAAATCAGCACGGCATGAATAGTACCAGTGGCCAGCCTGACCCAATGTCTGGCAGGCAAACTGACCTGGAACTGGAGTTAGCTGAACACAATGAATTACTTCTTCACCATTTAAGGTTTGTACAGACTTCTTTGTCTGAATCTGACAATGATGACAAGGATGCTATTCTCGTACAAGGTACTTTGGTTCACACAACAAGTGATACAGAATCGGACTCGGAGAGTAAAGACCTAGACACCGATGAAAACAATACAAGTGGATCTGGGCTAAATAATGCTGCTTTGTCTGCTGAGGCTTGGGACGATAACAATCAAAATAGGGAAGAGTCAGAATCAGAAGGGCACAGCAACAATGATGACACTGTGGATCCAGATGACATTGAGTTACACCCACCAATTTCTAAGCGGCTCCCAAAAGAGCTGGATGGTGTTCTGGAGCATGACTCCAATGGAGAAGACAAAATGTTAATGGATGAGCAGTTCAGTCGCTTGTTTGCTACAGGGGAATGCCCTCAAGAACTTCCAGATGAAGAACAAAGACCTTCAGCTGATAATACGTCGCTCCAAAAAACAGCACTGACTGAAAAGACTTTCCAGCTGCCCGCTTTCTTTAGTGGACTACGTGTGAGGAAAAAGGGACTAACCACAGAGGATGGGGAAACTGTTACAGAAATTAAACCAAGGGAGAATGATTTAGCTCTGCTTAAATTACGACAGCCTGTTAAGAAATCCAGTATTACATCAGGTTTGACCACTAAAAAAAAATCAGCTGAACCTAAAGCAAGTCCTACTTTCCTGGAACAACTCTCGCACTTGTTAAACATAGACGTCTCCAAGAATGAAGATAGAACCGAGGACTCTGGTGAGGGATCTGGGGAGACCGAAGACAGTGATGATGCTCAAGACAACAAGGCCTCTGGCAACACAGAACCACGTTTTCCCTCTGAGGAAATAAAATCAAGCCCAGCTGAATCTGCACTGGACGTCTTTAAAGCTTTATTCACACGGCCTCCCAAAAAAGAAACAACTGCAGATACTTCAGAGCTGGAAGCCATAAAACGTAAAATGAGAAATGAAAAAGATGCTTTGAAAGCTGTATTTGAAAGATCAAAATCAAAACCTGGGGATGGACCATCAGACAAATCTGTAGGTTGAATTACTTTTTCTCCCTAAGATCTGGAAGTAGATGGATAAAAAATAATTTCTTGTTTAAAAATTTTTGGTGGGGACTTAAGGTGAAAATGTCAGAATTGTCCTCTTTTGGCAATCTCAAATTTTGGATTCCCAACTGAATAAATCTTGGGGCTAAGTTGTCAAAATTCTTAATCACCTGCAGTTGTAGCAGAATTCGGTGAGAACTGGTGATAGTCGCAGTGTTTCAATTAGAAGTGAGAACTTAAAAATCAGTTTCTGATTTTAAAAGATCACTACAAAACAGTTGCCCATATGTTAAGAATTACTTTAAATCAGTTTGGTGCTGCAAATATTTACTGTAGTATTTTTTAATAGTTTCTCAATCTCACTCTGTTTTCTTTCTTTTTTTTTTTTTTTNTGG
Organism: Pelecanoides urinatrix; assembly: GCA_013400755.1. Classification (NCBI taxonomy): domain Eukaryota; kingdom Metazoa; phylum Chordata; class Aves; order Procellariiformes; family Procellariidae; genus Pelecanoides; species Pelecanoides urinatrix. The sequence goes on from VZTQ01000663.1 coordinate 120,810, forward strand.
TTTGCCTTTTTTTTTTTTTTTTTTTTTAAAGTAATATTTCACTTTACCTTTGGGAATAATTCTATGATAAGAGCTGATACAAGAAGTTATGCATGATTTTCAACTCAGTTTGTCCAAGACATAGAATTTAAAGTAATTTTTTTCTTATTTACATGCATATATCTGGCTTTGCAAATACTGATAAGCATTTAACCTTATCCAAGTATAACTTAGTGATTCCAATTAGACGACTCAAGTTATGGATTAATATCAGCATTTGCAAGGTTAATATTCTTAGGCATATGGAGATTTAGTTAGTCTGTTTTTAAGAAATGAAAAAAAAAACTATGCTAAGTTTTCATAGAACCATAATGATAAATGAATTTGAGTGTGATTTGAACTCTTTTAATTAAATGAGTACCCCCCC
>VZTQ01000663.1:121241-154759 GCA_013400755.1 Pelecanoides urinatrix
CCCCCCCCAACCCCAAAATTCTTGCAGCTACATCTTTGGCATATATGATCAGTCCAGAAGATTGTTCTTGTTGGCTGAAGGGGGAATTGTCTGAATGACTAAATTTGCAGGATTGGACCTAAGCCTGAAGCTACTTAAGTTAATTTTGCTGTGTTGGTTGTACTCTCTTACAAATTTTTATTTTTACGTAAAATTAAAAACTTTTTAAAAATCTTGCCTGACACCTGGGTAGACCGATAATACCAGTTTGTAGTAAATTACCTATGGGGAGGAGAAAAGAGGTACTTGTTGGCCGTGGCATGTAGAGCAATTGCAGTCTGCGCGTGCCCTTCCCATTCCTGGCTTGCTCCTTCCTGCGTACACCGTCCCTGCGCTGTGCTGGCCAGGCGGTTGTGCGGCTCTCAGCAGAGCTCTCCGGGAAGCTGTCATCACACACCGGGAGGCAGGAAGCACAGGAGTCAGCAGGAGTGGCTTGCATAAATGTCTGCTTAACGTCCGATCTAGTGCAAATGTACATTTTCTCAGGGCAAAGCCAGAGTAAAAGGGTCTTGCCTTTCCTTTTTCCTTGCTCACGTGGGCCGTTTATGGGGCTGCTTTCATACAGGATTTTGCTGTTGCTGTGGTTGTGTCTGTGCAATTGCTCGAAATAGCATGTTGTAAATCGGATTACAGAAATGTTAGAGATGAAAAAAAAACCCCAAACGTAAACCTGTAAAAGAATGCCTGTTTAGTGGGGTTTTTCCCCCCATTTAAAGGGTTATTTTAGCATTCCAGTTGACAGTGCAGTCCCATTAACAGCTGCAGCAGCACTTTGATGTGGCAGTATTACCTGGTATGTGGACTGAGCAAGCTGCTGGGGGTGGGGCAGGAATTTCACAAACTAGCTCTGCTTCCGGAAAATTATATTGACAAATGATGTCTTAGGTGAGTCCCACTAACGTTTACTTGTAAGAGGAGCACAAATGGGTCTTCTTGCTCTGAAAAAAAGGTACAGGAAAAAACCCCAGTATTCTTGACCGCCTCCATGGTTCACCAAAGGACAGACAGCTTTCCTCACTGATGCGAACAGTTTCAACAAATCATTGTATGTCACATGCATTATGTTATTTTCCTCCTCAAAATTATTTTTCTACACTGATATCTTTGTATCCCTTCCAACCAACTAAGCCGTGTTTCAATCAGTAGAATGAGGCAAATAGCCATTCTGGAATATATATGTAGAGCTAAGCATTGCGGTTGTCGTTTTGGAATCAATTGATACTGCAGACTTTAATTTTTTCTTGATGAATTTTAACAGCCTGACCTGAGTCCCTCAGAGCAAGATGACAAGACTCCAGGGAGACTCCAGACTGTCTGGCCGCCACCGAAAGCAAAGCATGAAGAAGTAAAAGTAGGATTAAAGTACACAGAAGCAGGTAAAACAAAGAGGTGAAGCATTTGCAGAAATTAGTTTCTGACATTTTGAATCTTGTTTAATGCAGAAATGGTGGTAAGTCACAGTATTTTCCTATCTGGAAAAACAGACCTTATGTTTTGGATGTGTTGTTCAATGCTACTTGTTAAGCACCTGATTTTTAAATGTAAATGACTAAATCTGTGTTGAGATCTAAATGCTTGCCTGTACAAATTCATGAGGAAAGAAGTGGGGTTTTTGATAAATTAGATTATCGATTTCTATTGGAGTTCTGTTCAAATGAGCGACAGAATAGTGAACGAATGGAAAACCTGACTGCCTTTTCCATTGCCTTAGAATACGGGGGGCAGTGACATGCCAGACTCTAGTCTGGCTGTAGATTTTCTTCAGGTAGTGTCCAGAATAAAAGTAATGAATACCATTATTGCAACTTGTGTATAAAGAGAGGAATACTCATATCCGCTCAGATAACTTTTATAGCTAGCCATGTATATTGTCCTATATAAATGTATGAGAGGGTATGTCTGAAGCACAATGCTAACTAGTTATCAATAAGCTTTCCACAGAAAACTACTTCTTAATTTTTTGATATTTAGATAAATACTTACATAACATATTTACAAAGGAAAAAGTGATTTTTGTAGCCACCGCACCTCTGTTTCAAATTTGTATTCTTAAATATAAAACAGGAAGTCCTTGTTACTCAGAAATTAGTCATAAACTGTGGAATTGTCTGAAATATAGAAATGAAAGGCCATAGACCATCTGTTCTTCATGTACCTGGAGATTTTAGAAAATACCACCTAGAAAGGATTAGCTGGAATTAAAAACCAAGCTTTTATACTACCTTGCTGTGAGAAATTGTACAGAGTAATGCTGTATGGTTCTTTCCAATTCCAGTGGATATCCATTTGGCCTTGTATATGACAAAGAATAAATAGGAATAGTGGACCTACTGCTTTGTATTGTTAAGTGTATTACTTCTTTCTCCCTCTTTCATCAGTTTTCTCTGCCTTAATATTCCTTTTTTGTAAAGTGGGCATGATACTGGAAGCATAAGGTTGCTGGAAGATTCAGAAAACTTGGTTTTGACAGGAACAACATGGTTCTAATATAGACAGAATTGAATTCACAGTGCATCTGATCGGTCTGAGGTGTGGGAGTCTATCACTAGCTGACCAGGACAGGTATTCAGCTCTTGACAAGGAGTGCTACAGGCTCTTTCTATTACTCTTAGATTCTTATTATAGGCTACATGCTTGCTGTTTTTAATTTTACCCAAATAAATATTTTTTCTCCTAATGACTGTAATCATCTGTGGCAAAAACATATGCTGAAATAAAGAAAGGAAAGGAAACTGGATTAACAAAAGCTCCAGATTCTACTGCTTGTAGAGAAATTAGGTCACGCTTTCCTGAAATTTGAATAGGAAGGACAGACTGGCTTAGAGCCCATGTAAATTGTTACTCTTTTGTTACTGTGATATTTTGGGTGGCAGTGTCATCAGCAATGCTGATGGTTAGTTTGCTAAGTCAAGTTTTTATACAGACCAGATTCTGCAGTTCATTAGTCACTCCAGTGTCTGGCAGAGAGAGGGATTTGAATAAAAACAAACTGCTGGTGATTCAGCTAGGATGAGACAGAAGCGTTGCTTTTAAAGGAAATAGGCAAAGACTATATTTGCAACATACGTTGAGAGTGCAGTAGAGTTATAGGTGTTCCTCAGTGATTACCAGGTTTGTGTTTCTTTCAGCTGCTCATGGATGCCCAGAAAAAAAAAAAGTTGTGGCAGCAAGGACACTGCAAGCAGTTTTAAGTTGCATATGATGGATCAGTTACATCTGCATTTCTGCATACTAGGGTGACTGTTTTAAAGCACTATGCGCAGGAATGAATTTATGCAGTCTCCTGCAAGTGAAGGAAGGTACTGTTCATGAGCAGCGCTGATATAATTAAAAAAACAGAGTTTGTATTCAATGTTGGTCTTATTGCTGGGGGGCGGAGTTTGTGGTTTTTTTAATGAATATGAAAGTGGCAATACAGCATTACTTCTAAACTCAGTATCTTCTCTCTGACAGTGGTTGGTACCTTCAAAGTGCATGTGTATACTGGCATTTCCCCTCATGCCCCTTGCCATCCAAAATTCCCTCCCAGCCACCAGTACCTTAGGAACTTCTTGTCTACAAAGTGAGCTTCTTAAAAATACGATGTAAAGCAGATTAATGATTGCCATTAGACTGACTGATCTCAATCAGTCTCAACCTGAAACCCTATTTCTTACCCCAGTGTAAGAAATGTCAGTGTCTCATCCTGACAGCTAAGATCAAATGAAAAATTCTTTAATTCAGAATAGAGTTCAAAATTTGTGTGTGGCAGGGATGTTTGCAATTCCAGACTTCCTCCACTGATGTTCCTAATAGATGATTATCTGTAACATAAAAAATGCTGAAGTGACTTGTTTTAACTTTCAGTCAACAATTTATGTTAGTGTTTTAATTTCTGTGATTAAGAGTTTCATACAAACAATAATAATAGGCTGAATTATTAGGTAAGTATTCATTTAGCACAGCTTTATTTTAGGTTTAAATAAAATACATCTGTCACAAGGATAAATCTGTGGACATAAGTCTTTGTACTGCTAACAGGGTACAAAAATATGCACTTATTTTATCAGGTAGCATAGATTTTTTTCATTTGTCATGAGAAATTAGTAACACTGAAAGTAACACTGAAAAGTAACACTGAAAATTTGAAAGTTGGAATGCTGTAATCTTTCTCACAATTCTGCAGTGTCTTTGATTTATTCCTTCATCACCATGCACTATGGCAGCTATGACAGGAAGGTAGGAATATTGAGGGAGAAGATTCCTGGCTTTTTGATCTTTTCTCACCTCCTTGCCATAGTGGAAGCAAGAAATTCAGGCTTAATTTGGCCTACGCAGCAGACATCACAGTGACTCAGAGCAGCTTGGAGGAGCACCTAACTCCCTCCTGAGGCTCGTAGTCTGGCTTGATGTGTGGGAAACCAACTGAAAAGCAAATGGACATAACAAGGAACATGTGTGAGGCTGACTAGGCCTGTTAGGAATATTAGAAGTGAAAGAAGTTAGTGAACAAATAGAACTTTGCAACAGGTTTTTTTCATGCCTTTGTTAACATCTTGTGTAGTCATAGTATTGTCACCCCCAACACCCAAATCTTGAGCTGTAAATTTTGAATTAAAAGGATGATGTTATGATATTTTGACATATTTTAGGTTTTCTTAATCCTTTAATTCCTCTGTTTCCTTAGAGCAAGTGACTGCGTTGTCAACTGGCTCTCTGTAATTAGCACAAGCTGCTTACATGGTTCTCTAAAGAGGCTGGAACTTCTTTGAAGTGTGTCAGTCTAAAATAGCTGAAGTCCAGAAAGTCTGTAGTACATTACACCATTTATATCCTGGAAGACTAGAAAAAAGGTATTTTAATTTATAGTTACAGGTTTATTCCATGGAAATCTTTCCTATGTAATGAAAGACATTTCTGTGCATATTTCTCTGGTCCTAAAGTTCTGTTCTTCTGTTTTCATTAAAAGTTTCTTCTTTTTCCTCCATAATTCTTGGAGAGATTTCTCCCATTTCTTAAGCATTAAATTTGATACAAGGGTACACGTGTCAGCTGTTACATATGGTGAAAATATCTAGCCATGTAGAGGAGACAAATTCATGTCTATACTGAGCAAACTCATTTGTGATACTAGATCACATAGAATCCACATGTAATGCACGTCTCAGCTGCTGCATATGACTAGATCAGCACTTGCAGCCTCTCGTGTCCAAGAAGAGGAGCTTAGACATGAGTTCTGCTGCTCATAAAACTACTTATGTTTGAAGAACAGTCTCCACATTAAGGTGGTATAGATACACAGATCCTGTGATTCCTGTTAAAAATGCATTTTTAGCCATTAGGATCAAAATAGTTCTCTTATATAAAACAGAGAGAGTTTAGTCTTTTGCTTAAGCAAAACAGAAATTTAAAAAGTGATGAGAGAAGTATTTGACATTCCTGCTGGAGAAAATGTTAAAAAAAATCAAGTTAAAACATTAATCTATTTAGTGCTTTTTTTCATTACATGTTTTCTTGTTAATTCAAATGTCTCTATTGAACATTAAAAACCCCTGTTCTATCACAGTCTATCTATTCATCATCCTTAAATCTGCAGTGAGGTAATGCTGGCTCTATGGTGCCACAATTTCTGTAACAATAGTCTGTGATGCTGTAAGCACAATTTTCAGGGTAAATAAAAAAATCAGGAGGTGACTGAGAAAGCTCTTATTAAACAAAAAATGTCTAAATGGCAAATGAAATACAAAATAATAGCAGAGGTTTATTGCCAAGTCTCAAATATATTAAAGCTTTGGTCCCCTATGCTCTGGGTTCCCAGCAAGAAAATCACTTTATGGTCATGATGTAAATGCAGAGAATAACCAGTTTATGTGAGAGAAAGAGGGGCATAATGGTCTGAACAAAGAGATGAGAGATAAGAACATGATTTCTTATCTTTCTTTAACAGAAACTTCCTTTGTGGCCTTGAACAATTTGTGTTTGTCTGTAAGAAAGACATAATGCTTGATGTTGTTAGTGTCCTGAAAGAAGTTGTTGTAACAGTGCCTGCTAACAGTTGGTTTCATCTTAAAATAAAAAAATTGACATTTTTTTAGTAACTTCAGTTTATTTGATTTCAGTGTGGTATTTGGGGTTTAGTTCTGGGATTCTATTATAAATTTTATTGTAATGAATTAGATAAAGCAGGACTACAGCAAGCAGGTTATTATGCATTGGTTGAAGACAGTGTTTTTGTGATTTAATGGTCACTGATCTATTTGATGTGACCTCAGAGTGCAGGTGGGTTGCATAAGGTTTTGTAAATTATTTTACTACATTTTACTGCATTTATTGTGCAGGATGACGGGCGTATTTGGCCATGTTATGTCAGTGTTTTATATTCTGACAAATACACTAGCTTGTTAGTGAGAAGGTGAGTTTTTTATTACTATTCAGATTGTTGTAGCCATATTACATTCCTCTAGAGTAACAATGACGTTTTCTCCCCTTACTTATGCCAACTAAAGCTATAATTTTATGGTTTTGGAAAGTATTGGGCATAGCGCTGCTTGGAAATCTCTACAGTCTCAGACAAATGGGTTGTGCACGTGCTGATCAATAGAGCGGCCACTTTTCCAGATATCTTGCAGCCTTGTCTGCTAAGATTTACTCTATTAAATATTAAATATTAAAAAAAACCCTCAAAAACAAACAAGCAACAGAAACTTCCTTTGCTTTTCTTTCCCCACCTTAGCTGATGCTGTCATTCATACTGTGCCTCTTGAGATAGGAACAAAAAGATGGGCACCACTTAATGCTGAAGATTTCTGTTCCATTTCCAGCCCTTTTGCTACCTTCTGGAATGACTTCAGGGAAGTTGTGAGACCTTTCCAAGCTTCAGTTTACCCATCAGTAAAATTGGGATGAGAATCCTGAGCTATTTTTCAAGAAAAATTAAATTCCTTTTTTGTTTATAGACTATTAGCATTAGATAGAGATGCAGAATGGAAAAGAATACTGAATTCCTAAACTTAAATCTGCAAAAAAGTAACACTTACAATATGGTAACTATGCCTAAGGCCGTGTGGCAAAATGTTCATGCCTTCCTATACACTGATGATTATGAGGGGGAAGAAGAGTTATGCTCCACTTTTTCAATAAAAATCCCTGCTTTATTTCCATTATGCATACCGTCTATAGAAATGTAGTAGGAGACCTATTGGTTTTGAGTCTGGATGCATCTATTGCAGCAGATGCCTGACAAGGACATGTTCTACAGCATACAAAGCCATATCTGGATGCATAATTTGTATAGTCATAGATACCAGTGTGCTTAAGAATTCACATACAGGATAGTTTTGGTCCATCAAAGTAGAAACTTGATTTTTATACTACATTTTTGCTAGTGAGAAGATTAATCTATTATCTCAATATAATGAAGGCAAGTTCTGTGAATGATTTCTTTTACTGTAGTTTTTATTTTGAAACATAGGCACCACTATGGGTCCTACCAATGAGATGTTGCAAAGGCCCAAAACGGTCACAGGGTTTTATGAGATGATTCTTGTTGTATAATTGAAAGACAGTGAAAGAGCAATTGTGTACAGCACAAGAAGAATGACTTTGTATTTTATTTCCATGGTTCTATTTCAAAATATATGAGGCCCTTTGTATAACAGAAATGCCTCTGATTTTCATTAAATTCACTTTCCTGTTCTCCAGTCTCACTGTTCATAGAATCATAGAATCATTAAGGTTGGAAAAGACCTCTAAGATCATCAAGTCCAACCGTCAACCCAACACCACCATGCCCACCAAACCGTGTCCCTAAGCACCTCATCTACATATCTTGGAAATTCTTCCAGGGTTGGTGACTCAACCACTTCCCTGGGCAGCCTGTTCCCAGGCCTGACCACTCTTGCCGTAAAGAACTTTTTTTTGTGATCTGAAGTTCTGTTTGGCCCAGCATTTGAAGATGAGAGATTTAGATACTAGTCTAAATGAAACCCTGAGTCTGAACACCCTGATGCTTTCTGAAAATTTGCACCTGGATTTAGAAATGCTTTTTGGGTTTATTTTTAGTTAAATTTGGTATCATCCCTGCCAAGTTTGCCCCCTCTGCTATGGCACAGACATGTACTCTTTATCTGTAAAAAACCCAACCCTATTTATTGTATGTTTCTTAGTTTTGTATATATCCATGTTTTAAGTTTGTCAACAGTTCTAAACTTGAGAATTGCTAAGAACATATTGGGGAAGCAGGGTGCCTATGTGTGTGGATATGTGGTGTGCCTACACTCACCCACATACCCACCTACATTTGAATAAATGTACACTTACACTGCATGTATAGTATACATGCATTCTCAGCGTGTGCTTACTATATGTAGCGTACAGTGATTGCGAAGGTGTTATAGATCTAGAATAAATGCTTTGTATTTTAAATTTATGCTAGATGAAGAAGATAGTCTGTAACTCATCAAAGAAATTCAGTAATAAATTTGTTCCTCATGTTTGCTGGTAAGGTGTTATTTGTTTACCATATTGCATTGGTGAATGTGATGCTGTAACAGATTGGTTTTGTAAATATGAAGTAGGAGGTGTATTGAGAAGGAAATCATGTTGACTGTCCCCAGCAGCAGTACCTCTAATGTTGCCCTCCTGGGAGGGTGAAAATGACAAGCGAAACTATTCATTTCTGCTCTCAGGCAAATGAACTGTGGCTGTAACCTCACCTGTGACAGGAACGATCAAGTAGATAAGTTACTTGGGTGACTGCTTCTGAATAGTACTTTATACTGCTTTGCAGTCAGAAAGAGTAAGAACTTTTTTCTTCATTTCCGTAACAGAGAATCAAGGGGTTGCTGTTTTTTCCTTCAGGAGGCTGCTTTTCTGAGGGTATCATTCTGTTGTTCCCAGGGAATTCAATGAGTGTTGTGAAGTTACTTCATTTTCTGTAGTAAGAAGTTAACTCTTATATCTTCTGTATTATCTCAGTATCCAGATAGTATTTAGCTACTGGCCTATTGGCTTGTTTAGGACTGTTATTCTCCACATGTCTCTCTCCATCTGTCTCCCTTCCTCACATCCCATATTTTCACTTTACCAGAATCTTTAAGGTGCTGAAAATAATGGAAATTTTAGGCTTGTAGGGTTCTTCCTTCCCTTAAAAGTCTAAAAAAAAAATTAAGTTGAAGTGAAGGATGTCTGCTCATTTCCCACTCTGCGGAATTGACATCCTTATATGTACTGAATTATGGGCTGTAAAAGAGTTCAGGTTCAATGGAAATTAAAGAAAGGATGACAGATAGGAATAGATGGAATGGGGTGAGGGAAGAAAGATTAGAATAATGTGTAAAAACTACATTCAATATTGTTTTAGCCAATCCCCTATCCCTAAAAAATAGGTAATTCTAAGAATTTCTTTAAGCACAAATAATTTTTAATTTCCTAGTTCTAAAAGGATACTTGAATGCAAAACTTGTTTAAACTGGTGTTCAGAAAGTTTAAGGAAGTCTGTCTGTCAACTTTTTATAAGCTTTGGGCTTTCACTGACCAATCATCTTGTAAAACATGTATAAGCCACGATTTGTCTACTTAAAATGTTGCATTCATGTAGCGCTTCAAATAAATGTCTGTATTTCTCCCAGTGTTACTTCTGTGTGAAAAGTATGCTTTATAAACACCGTTCCAAGACTGAACAAATAACGTTTTGAAAGTTGTTCAGAACTATGTTTATTGGAAGAAAAGCCTGAACATTTGCTGCATTTTAGGACTGTAGCCTGAAAAAGCCTGGAAAGTCGCATCAATGCGCCTGTAAAAATAAATATATAAATAATAAAAAAGGTGGAGCTGTGGTGAGTAGATTCCCTTCTGACACCTGGTGGTTAAGGGGAAAACTACGTGGGGAAATAATCGAGGAGGAAACTATAATAACAGGGAATATTGAAAATGATGGTACCAAGGGATACCAAGGAGGGAGAAAAGATTAAGAAACCCTCACTGTTCTGAAATGTAATGAATCAGCCCAGTTAAAAGTTAATGATTTCCTTTATGCTACAGGGTGTGGTACATCTCAAGAGAGGTAGATTGCACTCAAGTTTTCCAGCTTTTGTTCTCTAATTACTTCTAAGTTGTGTTAACGTTATTTTTGATGTTTCCACATACTGAGTTTAATATGTAAGTTTTTTTACAAAAATGAATGTACTGACCAGAAGTGGCTATATAGGTCATTTATCTTCAAAACTTCTACTTTATACTGGAAGTTTTGAGATCATGGCAGAGAAGGTTCCTAAATTGCTTATGTGAAGTTTGAGGAGTAACTCGTCTATTTGAAATGTGAGTTAAGGAGATTTCTGTGGGAACGGTTTTCATATAAGATTTTATTTAAAATTATTCAAGTAGGTTTTTTGTTTTATTATCAAAGAAGAAAAGGTAATTTTTCCACAGCACAGTTTTGAACACAAATAGAATAACATTGAATAATATTTGAGTGTGTATACTTGCTTTTTGCAATAGTTTTGGAGAATGAAAATTGCCTTTCAAAACATTGTGACTCACTGTATCCAGTATTCCCAAAGTTGTAGGTTAAATATTCAGGTGACCAGATTTACCAGTGAATGCTTGTACCTTTTCTTTTAGAAATGATGATGCACAGTGCAGCTTGCTCAGTATCATGACAAAGATTTACCTGAGCATTTATTGTGTATATTTGTAAACGTTATTGCTGCTCTATGTTCAGATAATTTCTGTGTGATTATACAACTCAACATTAAGCATTTGCATAAATTACATAGGTTGTCCAAAACATCCAGATTTTATTTAATGTTTGGTTTTCTAGGATTAAAGAAAAACATGCATGCTATAGTGTTTATTTTCTTTGCAAAACAGTGAAGCATGCCTCATATTTTACTAATCATTAGTGATATCTTATATGCTTTATTTCTACCACCCAGTGGCATATGTAATACATTGCACAGTCTATCTTTTTTTTTAAAAAGTACATGTTTTAGAAACAACTTAAAAAGCAAAACAAGGAATTCTTGAAAGTGTTCCCACCCCAAACTTGTGTCTTCTAATCAGATTGTATGGAATGAATCTGTCAGAAGAGGCTAAGCTTTCTGATCTGCATTGCTCTCCTTGCCTTACCAAGCAGTAATAAGGGAGCACCGTTGTTATTTCCAACTGAAAATCTTGAGGAATTAATAAACTAAATTATTTAATGATTCTACAGTGTGCGATATGCAATTCTGTGTATATATCGAGCTGAGAGCTTTATAGAGGTATTTCCAAGTTTGTTTTCATAGTAACTGTTACTACATGTGGCCTATGGTTAACTAAGGAATGTCCGTGGGATTTTTTACATGGGAGAAATTTATTTAAATACTTGCTATTTGATTTTGATTTGATTTGATGGACAGTGCTAATATCTAGGAACACTTAAGAAATTAAGCAATTCTTAAACAGTTGATAATCTTTTGCAAGACAAAATTATATAAATGGGAGCTGAAAATACTGACTGAGGTATATGTTTGTAGTAATGAATAAAAAGCATAGAGTCTGCCAGACTCCCTGCTAGGATACATATTTAATGTGTGTAAAAATATAAATTCCCTGTGTGAAGCTTAAATACAATCTTACTTATGCTTTTGTCTCTAGCTCACCTAAAGCTTTACAAGGAGGGACCACCAGGTGGGTGGAACAGTGTAATGTTGTCCGTCTGTGTCTAGTCTTGGTCTCTTTTGTTGCTGTAAAGGCAGCATTTACCTTTCCTTGATGGAATAAAAATGGTAAAGGCAGAGTCTGCAGTACCTCCACTGTTTAGGACTAAAAATTTAATAAAGACTACAGATGTTCTGTAATATAGATGAGGGAATGTTTTCAGAATTCTAGCTTACGTTACTTCAGTTTCAGTGGCTGTCATCCCACTAAAGTGAGTGGAACTTAGGTTGATTTCTTTGACTTTCAGATCCGTGCCACAATGCTGAGTGTGAAATTTTGCAAAGTTAAGATTTGAAGTCTGATCAGAAGAACATCACAATTGAGAACTGGTGTATTACTTTCTCTTCTTCTTCCTTTTTTTTTTTTTCCCCTCATTTCTCTTGTCTGTGAGCAAACTCCAGGTAAATGTAACCCATTTTTGAGATGATCTAATATGCCTAATAATTGGGTTTGTTATAATCTGGCAGTGCTTATTCTAAAAATCTTTGAAGCAAAGACCGTAGGTGTAGTGAAAATTGAGCTGGAAAAGTTCTTTCTGAGTTGGTGGGCTATGGCCCTCCATTGTGAGGTGTATCTTATATGAAACTGAGGTAACAGATGAATTTAAGTAAAAAGACAAGGTGAAGTGAATTAATAAATGATGAGAAATATTGTAGCAGCATACTTTTAGTGATTTGAATAAATATTGCATATAAAAAATGGGAACTGAAGCTTTTTGTACAAGAACTAAATTTGCCCTGTTTACTAGTTTAGTACTAGTCAGTTTGGAAGGATTAAAGGGATGATAGCTTTTTACTTTTCCATAACCTCGATGTATTTGGACACACACTGGTCCTTATTCAAAACAGGAGCACACTTAACACTGCCAAAGAAATACAATAAAATCCCATTGAAAACTGTGTGAGGGCTAATTAGATACTGACTGATAAAGCCATTAGCAATGAATCTATAGGGAAGTCTTTTGAAGGAAAAGGAGATTTAATTGTTCTTTAAGAAAGGGAATGAACAATATTAACCTGATTTATGGAAGTTTATTTCAGATACAGTCCCTACTGTGTCTTTCTGCGTTTTCTTGCGCAGTTTTGTATCCCACCAAGAGCAAGACACACAAAGCCCTGGCCATTGTTGGATTTCAAATGAAGCTTGAGGAACTTACTTTGTACAAACTCTCGTGACGCGGAAACTCCTTTTAAGCAGCTGTTTCGAATTATCAGATTATTATCAAATGTGTGATAACTAACTGAAGCTGAGTTGGAACTCAGTTTATTTTAAAAGAGAATTTTCTGATAATATTCCTCTTTTTTTCTACAATGACTTGTCACTTCTGCAATTGCTTGCTGAAGTAACTGACATAACTGAATAAGACATGTTTCAAAGCAGTTATTTTTTTTTTTGTGTATGTGGAAATAAGAGAAAGCAACTTCTTCTGGAGGGCCCTTCTGTGACAGCTGAGATAGCAGGGGGTTTTTGTGGTATTTTAGTTGAAGACTGACTAGTTTCATTCTGGTGTCGTGAAGGTGGTGAACCTGTACTTTGTCTAAATGTGCTGCTTTTTTTGATACTGAGTTTATATAATCCATAATGTACATGAAGTACTCTGAAATTTTGGTCTGCCTTTTTTGCTAAAATAAATATTTAAATAAAAGTTTCCTAAAGACATTCTCAAATGAGGAAATACCAACTCCCTAGTGATTAAAGCACCCTTTCTGAACAACAAGAAGTTCTTTCTGAGTCCTCCTTTTAGTGTAATGTATTGCCTCCGTATCTCTAGCCTGTCTTCTCCTTTATTTCCGTAAGTTAAGAAACCCTCATTATACTGTCTATGGATGATCATTATTTGTTTATTCATTAAGCAGTTTCCTGTTCTCACGCTTTTCAAACAATTACGGTATAGCCATCTGCTGAGTTAAAACTTTCTAAGGATTAAGATTTGTTTTCTTTTTTTTTTTTTTTGATCCTTTTTTGTAGTTGAGTTAGGAATACTAGATGTTGTTGGTGAATATTCAATGTGATTATTTTACAAGACTTATAAACAAACCTTATGAACAGGTTAAACTCTTGATGCATTATATCACTGAAGAACAAGTTAGTCCTTAATTCTACCATGAAACACCATTTAGATGATGATGCAAGTGGACTTCATATTAGAAGAAATAAATCCAAAGGACTTTGAAGCCCTGTCCTATTCCCTTTGAAGTTTCATAGTGAAAGTCCACTCCTTTTCATTACAGCTGCATGAATACTTCTTAGGAAATAAGACAGTGTTCAGACATTTTTGCATTAATTAAAGCAACTTATATTGGAATTTGTTAGAATTTCCCTGCACATACCATCAATGACCTTAGGGTAGGAAAGTTACGTTGTCTATATAAACTGTTATTAAGTGGAGTTCTGAAGAGTGTGGTCTGACAGACTCATCTTTCCCTGACAATTCAATTGCTAGCATTTTCCATCTCCCTTACTTGAAGTAGGCCCCATCTTAGAGGACTCTCGTGGTGGTGTGGAGGTCCTAGAAACACTTAGGTATTTAAAGTTACAGGCCACTCGTGATTTACTGCCTGCTTGGAGACTGGGCAAATGAGCAAGCTATTATGTTTGCCCATCCATAAAAATCTCATATTTTTTTTCCCTCCTTTCCAATGAAACAAATAAGTAGACAACATCTTAAAATTGTTCATGGAACAGAAAAAGAAAATCCTACCACCCATCTCTACCCTAAAAGCTGGGGTTCTGAGGTGAAGAAATTCTGGCCCTCGCAACTTCTTGTATTTACTGATCATACAGATATACGGTTCAAATTTTGAAGGTCTTCTGAATTTGTAACTAAAAAGACTAGAGGTGTAATTATTTGGGAATAGCCAGCTCCAACTAAACCCTCCATTCAATATCCTTAACACCTCGATATCCTAGCTCAACTTTCTCTGTAGAAACCATAGACCCAAACAGGCCCACAGAAGTTACGGGTGTATTGCCTGGAGACCATGTTTGTTCTAGAAGGTCAGGATAAATGGAAAAGCTGAACAGTTGGGGCAGTAAATACTGATGGACTCATTCATATTCAGATATCAAGGGCCTAATAATACTAGAATATGCTGCTATTTCAGATACTTGGGTTTTATGATTGTTAAGGGTAGATCTGAGCAGTCCTGTGTTATACATTTTATTTGCAAGATTAGCTTTGAGGGCCAAAATTTTAGAAAACACAGTGCTGGTAAATATTAGTCTAATATATCGAAAACGTCTTGCTTTGTTTCAGATTATTCTGTGTTAATGTTTAAAACTGATAGTTATAAAATCATATTTAAAAGTATGTGCTTTTTGTATAACTTACATCAGGATAAGCAACCTTTCTCTATTGCCTTACCTTTTTCCCCATATGTAAGTTTTGGTATCTGTCAACTTTTTGGGTTCCAGGTACTTTTGTTTTTAAATTGCTATTCAAGAAAATGTGAATAAAACCTTCTGCTGTTGTACCTGTACACCCCTAATGTTTGTTAGTGTATTTGTGCACTCTGCTCCAGCAGATGTGATATACAAATGCTTGTGGGCATTTGTCCACTGTTTCACAATACCTGATACTCTGTTGTTTTCACACAGTTGATGTCTGTGATTCTATAACGAATTCCATTTCTGCCTTTCTAGAGCATTTTAAGCCCTTTGTTCGCCTCTTGTCCATCTTAATTATTCACCCATTTTTAATTGTTTGGGTTTGCTTCTTTAGCTTTTCCATTGTGCTTCCACGATAATTCCTTATCTGTTTACATACTATGTTTGATGCTATTACAGGACGCAGAGTTGCTTCCTCCTTGCAGTGGGTATTCAGTCAAAACACAGCCCAGGACACTGTTAGTCTTTGCTGCAAGGGGCACATTGCTGGCTCATGTTCAACGTGGTGTCCCCCAGGTCCTTTTCTTCACAGCTGCTTTCCACCCACTTAGCCCCCAGCATGTCCTGGTGCCTGGGGTTGTTCCTCTCCAGGTGCAGGACTTTGCACTTCCCCTTGTTGAACTTCATGAGGTTCATGTCAGCCCATTTCTCCAACCTGTCGAGGCCCCTCTGAATAGCAGCACAACCCTCCAGCTTATGAGCCACTGCTCCCAGTTTTGTATCGTCAGCAAACTTGCTGAGGGTGCAAACACTCTGCAACTCTACACTCTGCATGTATTCATAAATGAACTGGAAAAGTGAAACTTCAGGAGGAGAATCTTGCAGCTGATATGAAGTTAGTAAGAGTAGTGAAGATAAGACCTGAATGCAAATTTAGCATTCTCTCATCAGAATGCAAATTTTTTTCCTGAGAATTGGAAAAAAAAAAAAAAGGTAAAAAAAAATCTAAGATTGAGGGACTATGCAATAGAAGGGCAAAGGAAATCCAAAATGTAGCTCTATTAAGATGTGCACTTGAGGGAAAAAATCCTAAATACATATAGAGAATAATGAACTCCGATCTGATGATTACTCTTTAAAAACAAGACCTTGATGTTAAAATAGATCTTGGGAAATGTCAGCTCAGTGCTCAGTAGTGATCAAAAAGCAACTAAAGTGATAGCAAGTAGTAGGAAAGAAATAGAAGATAAAATCTTCTAGATCATCATAATGCTGTTGTATGAATGTCCACATTTTGAATTTCATGGGAAACTGTAGTTCTGTCAACTCAAAGAGGGTACAGTAGAACTGTAAAAGGTTCAGGGGAGAATGGCAACTTTGATCAACAATATGGAAGATGTTCCATATGAGGAAAGCCTATGTAGACTAACATTCTTTCAACTGGAGAAGAATCAGTCAAGGGGGCATATGATGGAGATCTCTAAAATCATAAGAAACAGCAAATGCGTGAAGGGTGAACAGTTGTTCACTGTTTCTTCCAGCACAGGAACTGGAGGCATCAAATGAACCTAACAGCTGCAGATTCAAAATAAAGAAGAAGGTCTTCACCTAATGTGCAGTTAATTCTTTGCTGCAGGATGTTGTCTGCTTGCAGGAGTTTTAAAATCAGCAATGCACATTCATGGAAGAGAAATCCACTTGCAAACTATTAAATATGCAAACAACTTCTCTGGTTTAGAAAGTTCCTGAATTGCAAATCAGTTGCTGGAAGAGTGCACTACTACTTTTTTTCGGGTTTTTAATTTTTTACATGTCACTTGCGTTTTGGCTACTGAGACAGTATACTAGGCAAAGTAGGCTTTTGGCTTGTCTCAATAGAGAGATAATTTTTTTCACTATGAAACTGAATGATTTTTATTTCACAGTTGCACTGCTCTGCACTGGGGCAGTTCTCAGTTTACCTCTTCAGATAAACTACCTGTAGAAATAGGAACAAAAATAGACCTTGCATTGTACCCCCGAATGTCTGTGAATTAGGAATAAGTGACATGGGTAATCTCAAAGTAAAGTATTTTTGCTTAATTCACTGCACTTTGGAGTGTCATCTGGAAACTGAATCAGTTTCTGCTAAGAACTTCAGCTCCTTTTTCCAGCACTCTTTTGCTTTAATGGTCTACAATAAGCTCATCTTCCCAAACTAGATATTTTCTTTTATTTATGTAGCTATTTTTTCCCCTATTATGCCTTAGTGCAGCTTTTCTGTAAAATCTGATTGACTGGATAACCCCCAGGTACCTTCATTAG
Organism: Pelecanoides urinatrix; assembly: GCA_013400755.1. Taxonomy (NCBI): domain Eukaryota; kingdom Metazoa; phylum Chordata; class Aves; order Procellariiformes; family Procellariidae; genus Pelecanoides; species Pelecanoides urinatrix. Next base: position 138,591 of record VZTQ01000663.1, read on the forward strand.
GTAATAACTATTCCCCTGACAGCGATCTGGATAGAACTCAGAACTTGGAGAAGTGATTTGATCTAGACCACAGGCAGCTCTTTGTCCTGCTTCTATGTGAAGAGAGGATCTTCGCGGTTTCATGTTGTGTAAGTTGCGCATTGGATGCAAAATAAGTATGGCAAGTCCAAGAAGCAGAAAGTATGAATGTAAAAGATGAAAGTGCAGAAAAGTGGTAGTGGTGGTGGAGGGAAGGGTCATTTTGTCATCATTATCGTTCTCATGATAATGAGGTCAAAGTAGAGTTTTGGCCTATCTGATAAATCCATATGATTAGCAAGACTGCATTGGATACCTGTCTTGTCTACCAACTACAGCAAAACATGGGAGTAAACAGAAATTTAAGTTTCACAGTAAGATTTTTTTTTTTTGCAATTACTAACTGAATTATTTTTCCACCAACAACATAGAAAAGGGAAACCTTGCACTGTTATGTCACTTTATATCTTTTAGTTTTCACCAAGGCCTCTATCCAGCTTCCCGTGTACTTTGCCAACTTCCATGTTACTTTAAAAAAGGTATTTTAGTGAAACATTTTTCACTAACCTGGTATTTTAGAATACATTGCTAACTACCAGCGGATGTAACAAATATTTGTATTTATTTCAGACTTTATAATGTATAGCTGCTTTATCTCACTATCTTAAAAAAAACATCCAGTTTTATGAAAGTTTGCTTTAGCTGCAGTGGGTTATAGTTATTGACTGAAGGAAGCATCAAGTTGCATAAGTAAACAGTATGCCCAAATAGGCAACAAATTCCATCATTTATTAAACTTGGGATGGAATCCTCTCAAAACAAAGGAAAAAGTAGTAAACTAGAAGTAGTAAATGAAAATTAAGAGTTGGAGCTGGTTGGAGCTGAATCTATGCGGTGAGGTTTTTTACTTTTTTGCTTGTTTGCCTTATGTAAAGGACTAACATTTTAAATTGTTTTCTCAGTAATGAAATCCTAATTTGCTTGAGGTCATTTTTCAGGATAGGAGCACTTGCCATCTGATTTGTATATCTGATTTGTTTGTTTCAAAAGCCCTTCAGAGTAATATCTGCACTAGGGATAGCTAACTTATTTATGCCCTACAGCCACTGTCTTCCTGGCAGGCTGTTTGGAGACCAGGCAAGTACAACAGGATGTTTGTACAGTCAGCCTTCTGCTATCCAGCGTAATGAAAGACTTTAAAACCTCGGAAAATACAACCCCCCAACATTACACAAAGTAGGGGGTGTGCTGGCATGGAATACGGTAAAGAGTTACCTTGTGACAGAAGATCAGCTGGGACCTATATAGTAGGGTGTAAAGAAGAGGGAGCCAGGGTCTTTTCAGTGGTGCCCAGTGAGAGGACCAGTGTGAGCACACACTGAAACACAGAAGGGTCCAGCTAAACATCAGGAAACACTTTCTCACTGTGAGGGTGACTGAGCACTGGCACAGGTTGCCCAGAGAGGATGAGGAGGATGGAGATTCGTGGAAGTATTCAAAAGCTGTCTGGACGTGGTCCTGGGCAACCACCTCGGGGGGCGGGAGGGGTGGGACCAGATGACCTCCGGACGCCCCTTCCAACCTCAGCCGTTCTGTGGTTCTGTGATTAGAAGCTTTATTTCCATGTCGGTCTTGAAGGTCCTTAAGGTATTGCAGCACCAGGAAGTGGGAGGTCATACAGTTCAGTTGCAACCTTATATCTCAGCTGGCTCTGAGAACTATCCACATATGTTCATGTGTCTTAACTAATAAGGCTGGATGAGTTACAGTGATTATGCGAGAATCAGGCTGGCTACACGCAGAGCCTTATCAGATTTCTTAAACTCTGGCATAGTCCATTTGTAACCCAGACAAATCACTCATTGACAATTTAGAGTTTACAGTATTTCTGAATTGTTCCTGTAGTCTAGATGAATCTGTTTTGTGATTTAAATGGAATTTAAGAACTCAGTAGTTTATAAAGCCTGACCTATATTTTGTTCGCAGTACAGTTCCTTCCATTAACATGTCATTATTTACTTTGCTGTTGTGATTTTACCATTCTAAGCAGTATCCCAACACCATTGCATAACTAAACTTTATTATTTTGTTGCCAGTATGTTCAGAAACTGATTTTTGGAATTATATGGATGTGATTATTCTTTCTAGTCAAATTCTTCAGTGTTTTAATGATTCAGATTGCTATCTTTGTGTGCAGGGTATTTTCTTGGGATGTTAACTATCCATGTAGAATTATACCAAATTAAGGTGACTTCACAAAAAATATGAAAGGAATGGACATGAGTTACTTTGTATTATGCAAAACTATAATTGTGATGTGATTTCTTTTTCGTTATAATATCTTACACACAAAAATAAATGTGTGCTTGAGAAGGGTTTAAAAGGTACTTTACCAGGTGTCAGCTTCTTTCCAATAGTTTCTTCTAGTTAAAAAAATAATATAGTGGTAGAAATAAACAAAAGAAGCTTATGCTGTAGAATGTCAGCTTATTGCATAGTAGACAATCTATAAATATGTTACAGTGTATCAATATATGATACCCTTGCTTTTATGCAGTAGCATTGTTTTAAGTAATGAATTAGGTTTATTAAATTTTATAAGCTAGTACTTTCCAAGCATATTTTTAAGGAATAAGTAAACCATAAAAGTATTGCTACTCTCTATTTTACCTCTGCTTTAGAACGAAGACTAAACAAAGCAATCTATACAACTTATTTTGGAACTTTCAGCTAGGAGAAGTAATGAAAAACACATGCCAGCTTCAATAACTTAAAATGATGGTATCTTGCAAAATGTCTGTCATAAAAATGACATATACTTAATTTTTTAAAAATTCTTAAACTTTTTATGTTGTGTTAGGTTTCATCCATGGGGGTTCTTCCATCACTCTCTGACTGCACAAACATTTGTGCCAAGATAAGAAAATAAGCAACAGAGGGTTGGGAGTGGGTAGACATGGTGAAAAATCTGCTTTTGGTGCCGGTGCAGGTCTATGTCAGCATATGTGAACTATGACTCTCTTACCCAAATCCCAAAGAATGTTAAGCACTGGGCAATCCCATATAGAAAGTAGATCTTTTGTTAAGATAGATCTGTAGTTCTGTATCCTTCTGTTAGCCAAACTAAGAACTGGTTGTTAGCAGCATTTTCAAAGTCTGCTGTTTGCTTCAGTTATCATGTGATCTTAAAGAGCTAAACTTCAAGTTAGGATGTTCATAACGTTCATGCCCTGCAAACTGAGTGAGTGCTTAACCAGCTGAGGTGCCAGAAGGGTCACGACTTTTTCTGGGGACCTGAGGCAGCTGTCTTCTTTAGTCCTGTTTAGGTGACTGGATAAGCAGAGCCTGTGTCCAGCGGGAATATTAACCAGTCAAAGAATTAACAGCAGAAAATCTAAAAGTCCGTAGACCTAACTGGTTGCGATTCCAGCAGGGCAGTCAGGCAGTTTTCCCGTGCTGGAAAGCTCTAAGCAGAGGCCCGTTAAGAGAGGAAGGAGGGATTTAGATAGATACTATTACTAGTTGGAATCAACCGAATTTTTTATTTTGTGTCATGTAAAATATGAATCCCTTTTCCTTTTGATTTTGTATATCAATTCAGCTGCTTGCATACAGCTTCACCTGCGTTTGAAAAAAAAAAAGCTTTGCATTAAAAGCTTCCACGTCATACAGATTTCAGGCTGATGACCAGGTTATCTTTCCTTTCCTCTTTCCTCCATATGCTCTCAAGAGAAAAAAGAGAAAAAGAAAAAAGCACCTGAGCACTGGAATATTTTACTGATGTGGTGCTTTGGTCCATGCTTTGATGTTCTAATGCTATTCTATTCGATCTACTGTTCCAGGGACCATACAAACCCCTTAGTGTTAGAGAACATTGACAGTAAAATTGAAAGGCTTTGGACTATTTTCAATCCTTGTTTAAATTAGGATTTGATTTCTTTTTCAGTCGAGGAAGCAGAAGCCAAGCTAGGGAACAGGAAATACACTTTTGGATTAATTTTGATTTGGAAGCAGATAGAAGTGGGGCTTTGATGGTCTAAGAATGAACTCTAGTTGCTTGTTTAGGAGGGGTGTAGCTTCTGGGCCAGTGTCTTACAGAAGACAGGATTTTCTCTTAAATCATTACAGAGCTGTAATGAAAGGTCTTCTCTTTCTTTGTCTGGCCAAATGTAGCCATGGTATGGATTGAGGGAAGTCATAGTATGAGACCCAGGCTCTAGAGGTCCTTTTGGTAAATCTGCACCTTAACATTACAGCCATCACTAAACCTGTGTAATCAATGCCCAACCTCCTCATTTTTCCATTGCTGATTTAAATTTCTCTGGCTTTAAGTTTCATGCTTTCAATTTTGTAATACCTTTAGATTTTGTTATATTCTCGCAAAATGGAAGAGCTATTTAGTACCCTTTGAAGGTGCTTAAACCATGTAATTTTTCTTCATCTGACAGAATTAAGACAAAGAATTCTTTGTATCTCTTGCTGTTGGGTACTTTTCTAGGTCTTCATTTGTATTTGAAGTTGCTCTTTTATCCAGTTTTCCTGTGTATAGTGATTGTATGTTTACAGTTCAGTTTAATCATTGTATTTAATGCATATCTTTTTAGAATTCAGGTGTGTGTGTGTGCATGCATGTGATGTCATAATATCCTATCAATCAGCTCTACATTTATCTGCAAAGCTAAGCAAAACTGGTTTCCTCTTGTTATTTCAGTCTGACGTATCTTCTTCCCATTTTCCCTTCTCAGCATGGGAGACCTCTTTGCTTTATCCTCTGCTCTCAGAAACACCATGGAAAATCTGATCATGTGGATTTAGAAGATAATGCTAATTACTGTGTTCAAATTTTCTTTTCCACCACCATTGCAAAAGGTCTTTTATTTGAGAGCCTATGTCTGTATTCTGGACCTGGTGGTGTTGTATGAAGGATACTGTGCTGGAGATGGGATATTGTTTTCTGACTCTAACGGAATGTACTTTTTTTATTTTTACAGAGTACCAAGCTGCCATTTTGCATTTAAAGAGGGAACACAAAGAAGAAATTGAAACATTAAAGGTATAGTTTTGTAATGTTTTTTTTTTCTTTCCCTGACTCTAGTGCATTTTACAAATTTAAGTAGTGCAAACATACACTTTCCATCAAATGTTAAGAATTTAATTGTTTCTTTCTAAAAGTTGTTTTCAGTTGACTGCCAACTCAGTTATAATTAATCTAGTTAAAATCCATACATGCATTCATATATGATGGCAAAAAGCAGTTTTACATGTTTCCCCTTTGTAGTTTTGCTTATGTATTCTTAAATTCTTCCCTCTAATTCAGCAGTGCAGTGCTTTTACATTTTCTTATTATATTAAGGCACTGACATTTAACTACTTACTCTTTTTCAGTGAAACGTACTTCTGTAGAAACAGTTTTCTGTAATTTTAGACTGAAAAATAAGCATGATAATTCCATTGTGAGACTCTCTGAAATTTTGTATTGAACATTCTTTATTGATGTGCAAGGGGGATTTATTAATTTTGAGAGGGTATTTCAGAGAATACGTAGTCTTGGTGAGAGAGAAAAATGTGTTTGTGCATCTGCAGCAACCCTGGAAACAGTACAGGCAGAGGAGACAGGTACTGGCAGGCATCCATGAAAAATCGCACATCTCTCTAGTTTCATCTTTCATTAAAAGAATATTCATCTTGCACATTTTTTTTTCCATAAGAGTACATCTAAAAGACACTGGAGGATAATTAGATTCTTTTATTTGCTGCTTATAAGTTTGAATGATATAAACATTCTCTTTTAAATCAGATTATTATTTTTTGTCTGGAATATTTGAGTTTTCCTCAAATATCATGTCTTAATGATTAACTGTGTTTATATGTTATTTTGTTTAGTAGTAAGGAAATTGTGAGTGTGTTGTTTCCAGAGAAGTGAAATTGTGATGTAACTTTCAGCACCATAAAATCTCACCATTTTTTATATATATATGTGTGTAAATATAATTAGAAATGAGCTAAAATGCAAATATTTGCTGTCCAATGATTAGTAGAAGACTTATGTGCTCTTAGCAATGTCCTACAGATTATGTTTTCTTACATTGCATGCATTTGGTGATTATTTTCATGTTTGGTACTGTTTTATCTTACACTACATAGTTCCAAAGGCAAACCAGAAAAGGTGATACGAATGTTTTGTAGGCCTTTTAGGTAACGGCCTACAGACCTTTTAGGTAAGGTCTACATCATGCTAACCAGAAAAATAATTGATTCAGAAAAATAATACTTACGTTTATTGTATGCAAGACATAATTCAAGCAAGACTTTTGGATTTCCATCTTGGAGTTACTCATAAGTTACTGGAGACCTTGCACAGAGCTCTGTTTGTAAGACTGATGATTCCTGAGATATAACGTGATTTTTCATTTTACAATATTGAAGGACATAAAAACTTTCTATACCGAAGGCCAGTTGAAGCAAGTATCCTGTCTCCAGCAGTGACCAGCAGTGGGTGCTTAGAAAACACATATAAGAAATACAGAGTGTAAGGGTAATACCTTCTTCCTGTATGGTGCTTTTTGTTTTGATCTGGGTTTTTTGGCAAGTCTGAGCATCTTCATTGTCTCTTCCTTGTTGCTTCTACTACCACTGCCTCCATGCCCCTTCCTTAACAGTGTGCTGCTTGATTTTTGGACCTCGCCCCAGCCTGGTGTAAGGCATCAGGTTCATAAAAGATGCATAGTGACTAAATCACTGCGGAATGTTGCCCTACTACACCATTTCCAGCAATTAGTGTTTTAAGGGTTTCCTGAAACAGAGTCTGCACACAGGTTATGGTATACAGTACTGATGAATAAATTACAGTATCACATGCTTCCGTGACTTCTGAATGCTGTGCCATCTGAGTAGTGTTTTTTTGTACATCCTTGACAATGAATTCCTTGTACTAGAATCTGAGCTGTCAGAGATGCATCCTTTTTGTTTGTACAGTCGTTTTGCAGATTTTTATTTCTCTGGAACGTGTAGAATGCCATGTGACAATTTCTATATAGTGCCAGGCTAATAACCTAAAAAGCATTTAAGCTGAAAATATTGAATTCCTATATTCTTAATACATCCTGTGTCCAAAGAAGGTCAACACTAAGTTATTCATTTTGTGAAGAGAATGCCAAATCTTACTGCAGCATGTTATTTTTTATAGTCAGTGAAATCTGAGAGTCAAATGCTGCTGCATGGTCCTGCTTCTTTGGTAAATCATAAATTGTTAGTTCTTGTTCTAAGTTTTAGTAGTTTTCTAAATGAAAGGGTGTAATTTCAAAGTTTTTCTTCCTTTTTTTTTAATAGCCTGTTTGCTTTAAGAGGTTCTTTCTCCTGTGTCCCTGATGTTCAAACATTTTAAAGAACAAAATATTTTTCTCTACATCTCGGTTGTTAGCCTTTATTATTTTGTCTTTAATTTCAAAAGAATTTTTCCTGGGTTTTGTGATTCATTCAAAAATTATTGCTTTTCCCTGAAATAGCTTGTCTGTAATATTTAAATTTAACAGCAAAAGGACAGGATTTTTGTTCATTCTTTATGTTACCAGCATTTGCACTGGTAAAAATGGAATGCATTAGAGAAGGCCAGACATTGTCTGTATACTCTCTTTCATTATTTGTAGGAAGGGAAAGATATATTTTAAGATAAAAAAATATGAATTGCTACATACTGCTGTACATATGGAACTTCACATTATAAAATTTCATATGGGAAAGTATAGGGAAGTAAAACTGTTTCATGCTTTAATGCAATAACTTGTTGCATTTTATTCTTTCAGGGTATAATAGAAAAATATGGTGTTAGATATCCCAACTATTGGAAATACTTGGGTTAAGTGTGATTTTTTACTATGCACTGAAGGAATCTACAGACAGAAATTTCTCTGAACCAGGTCTTTTGCAAACTGATCCAAATCCCATATCTTGTATTTATGAAGAAAGTTGATCATCATACCTTTGTAAAGGATTAGGAGTGAGACCCTTATTCTTTGTTATTTCTAAAATGCCTAGAAAAATCTTAAGGAGCCCTGGAAGCTATGTGTAGGGGAAAGTCCTCAAAAAATTATTAAACTGTCCTCTGAAGGTGAAAGCAAGCAAAGTTATCCAGAATCTGTCCCTTGAAACCTGTATATAGTGGCTTATGAGTGAGAGATCTGTTTACTCTTTAGCGATAGAAAGTGTCCTATACTTCTGTACTGTTTCTTTTGGAAGTTATTTTTTTCCTTGACTATGTGAATGAAATTCCTAATGGATTTTTATTCTTTAAGATTTGTTATTGCTTTGTTCGTTTCCTATAAACTTCACGTGGAATACCTGGAGTACAACCAGAGCTTTACCCACACCACCAGCTGGTGCTGATTCTGTAGACAGTTGAAGTTGCAGTGAATGTAGCAGTCTTGAAGGATGTAAAACAATCACTGCAGGGGGGGGATGAGTGACACCATTGTGTTTATTTTATGTTGCCATCTTTATGTTATCACAGTAACTTGAGGGCTTTGTTCCTTTTTTTAATGTAACTCGAAATCAATTCTAATCATGTAGCATGCATATTAATTAAATTAAGGTTACAACATTTATTACACCAAGTTAATTATCGATGAGTCTGTACCACATCATATTGCATAACAATCAGAATAACTCATAACATCTCTTAATGAGTTCATTAATGTGCATAATTCAACCGGATCATTCCCATGAACATAATCTTTAGAAAGGGTAATATCGTAGAGATAAATACTTAGTTTTTACCCATTTACCTTTAACTATATTTACGAGTTGCTGTGTTCAAAGCATTTCTTGAATTTTTCACCTATTATTTACAAAAAATCGAATGTTATATTTTTAGGACATTAAACTATTTCTGTTTTCCACTGTTGAATTTCTTACTTTTCCTGCTCCTGCCGCTAGATGTCAGCTAAGGCTTTCAGAAAAAGTTCTCAACGCATGTCACAGCTTCTCTGTATGTGTGCAAATTTCATACTTCCTTCTAAACTGTGAGAGTATGTGTGGTGGTAATATCCTGCCCACTATTTATGGATCTGACACAGTCTTAGTTTTAGGTCAGAAATTGGCTTGCACATTGTGGAACTAGAATCGAAGTTGCTTAATAGATAAGTAGTAGCTGTCATCACCTTAATAGTATTTTTTCCTACAGAACCAAGTCTACAGTATCTAATAACCAAATAAGTAGATGACAACGACTTGACATTAAATCAAAATATTGTAAATGGACTACTGACTTCTGATAGGAAGGAATTAACTTGAAGGCAATATTCTGATTGCAGTACTTAATCTAACACATAGCTGCACAAGGGTGCAGCATACTTTTTTCTGTAAATTCATTTGATAAAATGAGTAAAAAAGTTAATTTTTTTCCATAACTTCTCCTTCTTCCCTTTAGCACAAGGGTACCAAATATCCCTTCACCTTCAGTTACATGGAAGTTTAATACTGGTTTTGGAAGATGGAATCAGAGTCCTAAGCTGTCCTACAACTCTGTACTCTATGCAAGGATCTTTCTCGCTGATAAAGGTTATTAGGCTTCCTCCAACTCCCTACATCTTTCACATGTTCCCAAACTGAGAATAATAGTGTCTTTAGCTATTAATCACAGGTTTTTATAATAATATTANTATGAATGTATTATTGAAACTTAAGAAATAGTGAACGGTAATGCGGTTGGTGTATAACTGCCCGTGACATTATAAAAGAACAGGCTGGCCTCATTTGGAGAAGAATGTGTCGTGGGGTGTTCATAGTGACCTTTGTGGTCTCCTTAGTAATGTTTGCATTTTTGCATTTTTGGAAGGTTTCAAGGGCTGAAATGTAGAAGTGGGTAGAAAGTCTTTTCACAGAAGAACTTGCTTAACTTTGAAAACAAATTCATATCATAAATTGAGATTAAAGACCAGTGCCTCAAAGTGCCACAGAAAAAGGTCGAAAAATGTGGATGAAAAAGGAACATGAAAGGGAAAGTCATAGCACCAGTCAAAATTGTCTGGTAATTTCAAAATTATTCATTTTTATTTTGTACTGAGACCACAAAGGCATAAAAATATTTTCTCAGTTACTGAGTGAAGTAATAAAGCTTTACCTATGTGATGACCTTTTCACTCTTTTACAAATCTGGTTTTACATCTCTCATGCTTCACAAGTCCTTCCCTGGCCCATTGTCTTTTCACTTTCCCATTTGTTTTCCCTCATGGTCAGTGCGCTTCCACTTGCGAATGCTTCCATTGCGCTTTAATTATAACATGAGTATAACAAAAGGTGCTGCTTCTCCCTGCTACATTTTGAAATTTGTAATTCGATTGTGGGAGGCAATGGTGAATAGTGTTGAAAGCTGTTGCATGCCAGAATGCTTATCAAAAAACCTCTTTTATAGAAGTGGGCGATTTCACTTCTATTTTGACAATTTAAAACGTCTTTTACTTATATGTAAAAGTGAAATTTCATTTGAGCTTCAGAAAGAACATCAGAAATTAGATGCTTTAACATAAAATCAAAACATTTTAAAATATTTGAATTTGTCTAAATCTTGTCTTTTGTAGGTAGTCTATTACAACAAAGTGGATTTTTTTTTTAAAAGATTAAGTTGAAAAGTTTCTGACCTGGATGCTCTTAGATAGGGATCTTTATCATTCCTTTCTGGAAAAAAGAAATTTTTAAGTTTTTTTTTTTCCCCTCAGTTTTGTGTGTGCATATGCAAATTCTTGCATGGGATAGGGATTTCATAATTTGTCAGATGTCACTATGTTTTGAAATCTACTATTAAAATATGGGGGCCAATGATGAATAGTGTTGAAAGCTTTGATATGCCACAGTACTTAACAAAACATTTAAGTGGATAATATGCTGATTTTTGGTAATAAAATTTTGCTTCAGGATGCTGAGATTGTTGTTTTTAACCTTTACAAGATGAAATGCATTTGTAAGGTGGCTAGCTGCTTTGTCTGTTATTCGCTGGATTTTCAGGTCCCAGCAGGCACAAATAGGAGAAAATTTGTATCATGTATGCTTCTGTCTGGTGGAGTTGCAGCTCAAAGGAGCAGCCAAGGTCAGCGAGGGTTTATTAGTCAGTCTTTCCTAATGAGCTGTTCAGGCTTTTCAGCATTTCCATGTGTTGTTACTGATGAAGGTCTCCCAGCTTGTGGTTAATTATTGATACTACTCTTGCCTAACTTGAAATGTTTCAGTCTTTTTTGCTTAGCTGCTAAATGTATGGTTTCACCACTGTGTACTGTGTGTCTTTATGAATCTTCTTCTTGGCTACTTTGTCCTCATGAAGGAGTTCTCCCTGTTCAGTGCAGAGCCTCTATGCGGTGCAAGACAATGAAAATACAAAGATTGAGAAAAGCATAAAAAGTATGAGAAAGAAGAGACTGAAATCCAATGAAATTGTATTAAAATACCAATTTCAATAATCCTAAGTCTCTCAGACACTGGGAACAAGATTATCTTTAAAAGCATGTATTTCCTGAAATACAAAAATCCCAACAGGAGAAAAATCGCCCTGTAATGAAAAATTTGCGTGGCCAGTGCTAGAGAAGGTGGAGTAGCAGACTGGGGAATGATAGCAAAGGATAAGAGCCATAAACAACTAACTTTCTACCTTCTGCATACAAGCACACAAAGAGCTATCAAGAAGCTCTTTAATATCTTTGGAACCACTTGTTGACAATTGCATCTTCATTCAGAAAGGAAGCTTGGAATGATTCTTCATGGTTATTCCCCAGTTCGGTGCTTAATTATATTATAAAAACTTGCACATTATAATGCCTGTATTCATCTCATACTGTATAATCAAATCCTTGATGAAGTTTTAAGTATCTCTGCTGTGCTCTGATACTTACATTAGGCAAAATTCTCCCCCTTCTCCTCCACTGACTTCCTATTTTCAATTTTTTTTTTATGCAATGGGTGCTTTTCATCCTTATTTTCCTGTAATCATATGTTTACATTGTGATTGTTTTCTTACCACATAGCTTGAATATCCAGGAAGATTCTTTTCTTTCATTGTGTTGTTTTTTTTTCACTACTACTTGCCATGTCTTATATTGCCGCTTTATTATTTTCATCAATACAATTTCACTATAAGAACTTAGATTGTTTAGACTTCATGTCAGCTCCAGAATGCTGTTAATTCCATATGTTGATCCAAGGATTCTCCTGTTTATTTAAGAAGTTACCACAGACCATATTCCGTATACTGAATATAGTGAAAATCTCTTTAACTCTGCTGCAGCACAGGGACCCTGACATGGTATTATATAGTTAAAATGTGCATAGAGATCAACAAGATAATTTATAGCCTTAAAACTTCAGCAAGACTGAGCTCCTGCTCAAATTTAGGCACACTACAAAATACTCTGCTTAATTAGGACTAAAATGAAACTCTTCTAAAAAAATTCATTATAAACCCCTGCATTTATCATAGTTTGTGAAAGTTAATTTAATGATGACATTTTATTTTGACAGAATTGGAAGACCTCTGTAACATAGGAAACAATTGTCTACAAGAGTAATGAAGTGAAATGTGATCATGGGAATATAAAAGCTACTAAAAATTAAAGTAGTATCAATGTTATCTTACTATTTTGATTTTGAAAACATGTACCCCATGCCTCCTTGCCCAAATTATCTGCTTTTTGAAATTTACTACAACAGATGTTTGAATCTAATAATTGCAAGCCGTTTCTCTGAAAGAAATACTTAATTTTCAGTAGTTTAAAAATTCTGGCTCTAATATTCCTGTTTTTAAAACGGACAAATTTGGCAAGGATAAGCATTTTGCTGATAGGGGGAAAATCTGTCTGAAATTGGAGGTTAAAACTTCTGAAACAATTTTTTTCTCATATTCAGTAGAGACTTCAGATGTTAGCAGCTTCTGACATTGCAAATCTAGTGCTCATTGTAGCTATTGCATCTTCTGGTGCTGACCAAATTTTTAATGTGCCATTTCCACAAAGCCACTGAAGATACCAAAGTTGTTATAAAATAACACAGAGGCAAAACTAAGTATCACTGATTAATGGGTCCCACAAGTTACTCTTGGTTAGGTGGGGATCACCCTTCCAAGGAAACTTTGAAAGTGAAAGCTAAGAGCCTGTCTCCTGACCTGCTTTTTGATGATGGGGCTATGTGAAAGAAAAGCCACTGGAATTTGAAGCAGATTACAAGAGTGGAAAGATGTATGGTCATGTGAGAGGTGGAGCTTTAGGTAGAAAATGGTAAGTAGAGATACAAGGATGAGACTGGCAAGCTGGAGGAGGAAAGAAGTAGTCTGGAAGTTAAGACAGAAAACTGTAGGAGATAGATTGCAAAGACTTGGATCTGGGCATCATGATACAGGTTTTACTTATAAGTGGACAATTTCCCCCAGAATATGTATCCTAAAATGAATGCAGGCTATTCACTATTTGATTTTATTTTTGTTGGTCAGTGAGTAATACCCTCCTTTATTTATTAATCAAATGTGATCTGAATATAGATAGTTTCATTATGGATTTTCCAGTGTCACAAGTTTTAATCTGTCAGGATGTTTCATGTGTATAAATTGGATTTTACAATATGTATTCAGATAGCCATATATTATTATTATTCATATTTTATGCACAGAGACCTAAGGTATAACAAATCTATTGGGATGCTTATGTTTGCATGTATGTTCATATCACAGTTCATTTTTAACTTACCTTGCAACTGTAAGCTGGATCCCAGAATCTCAAGACAGTTCCTGAGAAAATGAGGTGTATCATTAGTTACCACTTGAGAAACACTGATTAAAATGACTTGTGACTCGTCCTGCAGGAACTTTGCAGTTTGAGCAGGTAAAGATTCTGCTTTTCCAGGTCAGCATTACCATGCCTTTACTATACCACCGTTGTGTCTCTTCCTGAGGTTCCATGCTTTGTTCATTACATACTTTTCGACTTCAACACACTTACTGCAGAAGTCTTAAAAGCTTGCAGCTTTTTCATAATTCAGTTTTTAATTATTGTCTGGAATAACTCCCTTCATGTCCACTGAATGAGATACTGGTTCTGTCAAAGAGAAAGTTTCTGTGTAGCTGCACTACATGGAAACATTGATGGAGAGGGAGAAAATTAAGGTTGCTCTGGCAACCACACTTGTAGTTTTCCCTTTTGAGTGATTGATCAAGGTTGGTTTTTTAACACATTTTTGTGCATGCAATATTTTGTTCAAATTCCGTAATGGGAATGTCTAGAATAATGTGATGATGCATAATTAGCATATAGCATACATTAGTTTAAAGTAGGTATGTCTTTTACACAATTACAGTCTCATTTCCATAACTGATGTTATACTTCTGTTTATGTAGGTGGAATCTCTGGAGTTCATAAGCTGTATCTTAGATAAGTGTACTGGTATCTTTACCTGCTAAGTGTAGCATAAACATCTCTACAATGTTAAAAAGAAGACTAGTTATAAACACAGTGTTGGGGTTTCTTCGAAATGTTACCTTACTGGTGAATATTTAAAGACTGTCTTTGTTTTTTACCACTAAAGTTTATGAGCGTATCTGCAGAATTGGAAGCTTCCTAGTTAAACTAAGATAGAAGTCACCTTGTGTGTGTGATATGTGATGTGGGATCTCCTCGTATACTTTGCCTTGACAAGGATATCTGCAGTTTGAATTTTCTCTTTAATCATTGTAACTGAGGCAAGTATTATATTGTCAATATGAAAAAATCTTTTCTATTATGAAGTTGTGAGGAAGGGAATAGATTTTTTTTTTTTGTCCTTATGTAGAAAGTGAGTAACTTAATGAAAACTGTTGTTTTCTGAATGTGAAGCTGAATGTGAAATTAACCTCTGCCTTCATTTCCGTTGCTACAGAGAAAGAGTATATTTTTTGTAGTATAATATATTTTATGTTGAAGGAAGGACTATTTCACCAAGAAATCCATTTGTTTTGACGTGTTGAGGTCCTTCTCTACAACATGTGAGGAATGTGATAATTGTAAGCATCAGAGAATTACTCTCTTAAGTGACTATGTTCCTTAAAGTAAAATTGAACTTCTGTTGTTATTTTGATGTCTGGTGTCAAAAAGGCCCCAGAAAATTAATTTCCCTCCATAGCTAGGAAGTGAATGGCTTGCTACAACTCAAAATCTTTTAGTTGTTTTCATTGCATGTGTGAACTCTCTCTATATTGGTGGAGATGCTAGTCATCTCCTCAGTGTAGGTATTCTTAGAATTTTTAGACAAAAATTATGTTCATACAGAATGAAATCTTCAATTTCTAAAAGTGTAGACTTACTTTATTTTATTCTCATCGCAAACTCATAGCACTATTTGGCTGAATATTTCGTATGGAAGAGTAGTATTCATTGTTGCCCATTATCCTTCTATAGATATATAACTTTATCTTTGCTTACTGTTTTCCATGTGATGTACTTACACTGCTTTTTGCTTCGACTTTTGCTTCAACAATATCATTGGTTGCAACTTAGCAGAATGTGATATATATCGTTACTTTCCTATATAGTTACAAAGCTTTGTTATAATGGCTTAATCTTGGAGTCTGGTTGCCAACGAAATTAGTTCTTTATACTGTGAAGCAATGTTGACAGTAAACTCTCCTTTCCTCTCCACCCCCTCCCCAAAAGAAAAGGGAGAAAAGAGAAGAAAAACAAGGTTGCATTACAATTCTGGCAACATCAGCCACACTAATAAAATCAAATTCAATGTTGTTTTACGACTTTGAATTTATGTGACTGCATAGGATCAAAGGATTTGTATCCCACTGGACTGCAAGGTCTATAGTTCATGGCAAAAAACCTCATCAAAAAGAACATTTTAGTAGTAAGGCTTTTCATTTTAATCAGCCACAGTAATAAAAAAGCTGTTAGGTGTCCAAAAACATTCTCCCAAGATCAGAGACAACTTGCTCCCTACTATAATCAGTTTTCTTATTGGATCCATACTGCCTCTGTAGTTTTTGTCACTGAAACTTCATCTTCAACTTGTTTTCAGCCATTTTTTCCATTGTTTTCACATTTTACATGCCAAATCATTATATGTATCAGTAAAAGTAATGATTCCTATAATTCCCTGGCAAATGAGAAATACTGTAACTTCTTTAAAGTAAATTGTCATCAAAA
>VZTQ01000663.1:160631-172477 GCA_013400755.1 Pelecanoides urinatrix
TATGTATTGTATAACAAAATTCTCCAAGTGAGTTAATTTGTGTAATCTAAAATGGTTGGATGGTAGTTATTGACAGGGAAAGGACTAAGGGGGGATATGTATATGTGTAGGAAACAAAACCTATATGAATGTAATTTTACAGAAACATTTACAGAGCAGACTCAAGGCAATCAGGATGAGGAAAGCAAAATTTAAGGCAACCTGGAAATCACTCTGTGAGGAGCATGGAGAAGAGGATAGAACATTAAGAGAGAATCAAAGGTCCACAAACAGCTGGAAGAAGAAATGCTGAAGCTTAGAAGAATATAGGATTGTGTGCAGTCCATAATGCAAGAGTTGGTTTGTATCTTGTATGGAATAGTCCCTTGAAATACATGGTCCTGGTCAGAAAACAGCTACAGAGTCCTTGTGTCATAGATCTGCTTCTGCTTTGCATGGCTATTCATACTCTTCCTATAGTGACAAAAATGGAGGTGTGTTTGTTGACCTTTATACTTACATGGTCACTTTTAAAGCTTAGCACTAGTGTGAAAGAATGAGGAGATTCAGTTCCCGCTCCCACTATATTCCATTGTCAGCAGACTTACTTAATAAGTTCCAGTTGTGGATTGATTTTTTTTTTTAAACTTAATGGTATATAGATTTTTTTTTTTTTTAAACAGCTATTTCTTATTTATTGTCTTTATAGAGCCACTAGACTCAATATGTACAAATGCACTGGCCAAAAGCTTGCAAATCTTTTGACAGACACTTCTTGTTGGAGACAGACACAGAGGCTTTGCAATTGGAAGGGTGGTAGCTATTACTGATTTGGGGTCCTGGAAAATGGTGAAGAGGAGGAGGAGAAAACAGAAGGCATATATAAAGAATCAAATTGCTAAAGAATGGGATTTAATATAGGAGAAGAATCATTTTATAGTAATATAATAAAAGTGAAGGGTGACAACAAGCCTATAATGAATATAGTCATTTCAGTGACACATTTCCCATGTAGTATACAGTTGAATATGCAGAAGATGAAATACGAAAGACGAAGAGAAAACCAGCACTGGGAATTGCTAGGAAATTAGTTCAGGGAGCAAAGCAAAGGGATAATACAACGGACATACTATACAGAGGGAGGAGACTGAAGATGTTAATAAATGTTTCTTAATTTTGTATGCAGAACTGAGTCTATAGAAAAGTATTCAAAATGGGTTATAAATGCAAACTCATTCTGAAATGGTATGAAGAACATGTTACTGGCTACATCAAGAATAGTTTTGACTGAAACCGGAACAATGAATTGGAAGAATATTAGAAACATATAAACATACAAGCAAATGTAAGAATATGTTAATTTAAATACACTCTATAAAAATGCCATGTTTGATTTGAATGTTTTTGCAGTAAAGAGAGTAGATATTATTATGTTAATACCTTCAGTTTCTCATTGATTTTCTGTATTCTATGAAGTGCAGTTTGCTGGTTTTGAAGTTTTTCTAACAAAGAAGAAGAAAATACCAGAAATAACAGCAGATGGAGTACAAAACATAGTGCATTTATAAAAAATAATTTTTCCTTATGTTGCCTTTAAATATCTACTTGTATTGAGTGTATTATTTTTTCATACATTCATTCAGTTGTTCATTTACCTGTTTGTTTTTTTGAAGTTGATCTTGCTTAGATGGTGTTTCTTCCAGACAGGACAAGGAAAAAGATGAAATGAAGTGTATCATACCAATTATTTCAGTACAATCAAGAAGGTGAGAGAGGGAAGTAGTAGTAAAACTTTTTTACCATCTCCTTCCCTTTATACCAGTCTAGAAAGACAAGGTTTTATTTTATTTTGTATCCATCTAGATTGGTGGCATAGGAAGGAGAAATTCATGAGTGAATTCAAAATTCCAGGTTGATGGCTTTACTTTGTTCTTTCTGGTAGATAATTCACATGACTTGTGCAGTTAACTGACAATCCTTTTTTACATTAGTCAGACCTTCAGATAGTAGAAATACGAGTCTTATAAAGGCTGGACATGTTAATTGCATCAAGCTTTCTGTCTTTTGTTACACTTTCTGTAACTTCCTTAAGCTCACAGTAATATGCATTTTATAATGAAACAGAGCTTTTAACAGCTTCACTCGTTACATGAATATGCATTGTTCAAATATAGCAATCCATCTGTTAAGTACGTCTATAAAATATTAAGTAAGGACGAAAGTTCTTACAGAAGATGCATTCTGAGCCATTCTAAATGTGTAACTGATATACTCAAATACTTAATTGTTAAAATTCTTAGTATAGGATATACAACTTGATCATCTAAATTTCCTTTTCATAAATAGAGATTTTTACTATTCTGTTTTAAATAGTTAAGCTATTGAAGATCTGCTTTGGTTTTTGGATGTTTAATGTTATTTGGCATGTCAAAATGCAGTTTAATTACAGTGTTGAATAATTGTGTAACTTAGTTGTTGGAAGAATAATATCTTATTTTTTTAATGTGTAATCAAATAGCTACATGCTTGGTGTCTATTTATAGGCTTTACTTAAGTGTAGTAACCTGAGATTGAGGACCTCTTCATAGTGTATCCTTGTAGAAATGATAATTGTTCAAAGAATCACAAATCAATCTCTACAAGTAATTGCAGGTGTTGTTAAATCAGAAATTGTATTTCATAACATATCAAACATGATACATGTTTTCACAGTAAATGTTTAAATTATCAAACTTGAAAAGAATTAGTGCTTAAATGTTGTGAATTAACTATGAGCCATGAAATGAATTTTAAGCCATCTGTAGTCCTATATATAAGTAATCATGCACAAGATATTTTTTTAAAAATTCTGTATGTTGCAGTGTAACTGGGTATATTTTAATGATGTGCTATACGAATAATTTCGTAATTCAAAATTGCTGGCTATAAGGCTGTATTTCTTTCTCAACTACCCAAATGCCAATAATTTTTGAATATTTAGTTATTTAACAATGTATAGGAAAACAATGATCCCTATACCTGCTATGGTCAAATTTTCTCTCAATTATTTTTGCTACCTCTATAAAACTATGTTAATATTTTTAGATTAGAAAGAGAATTGGGCTCTGTATACATAGCCTATATAAATGTTTAGAGTTCTGGGAATGTTCGAGAATGGTCAATTACTTAGCTTACTTTTTTACTGTGAAGTGTAAGAATAATCCTTACCGCATACCCTTGAACATGGTGACATACAATATGTAACTGATTATATTTGTTGAGGTATTTGTTAGAGAGGAATTTTGATTTTTATGTAAATTGGCACAGGTTTAATTTTTTTTCATTGAGAAATCCTTTGCTAAATCTCTGATTGTTTTTAAAATTTAAAACAAATGTATGTTTTTTCAATGACAGAGATTTAACAAAAAAGGACCTTTTTTTCCTTTGTCAACACAATACAAGAATAAAAAGTGTGAGCTCTTCCAAAAACTGAGGATGAAATTACTTAGAATGAACAAAACCAAAAAGTCAGAGGCTGTCTGTGAAAAATGTGTTTTTCCTCTCTTTTCTATGCACAGTACTTTGATGGCCAAAATAATATTAAGAAAAAAAAGAAACTGTAAAGTCTATAAAAATATTTTTCATCAGCAACTCAATAATGCTTACCTTTTTTCTTTTTTTTCTTTTCTTTCTCTCTTTTTTTTTTTTTTTTTTTTTAATCTCCCTACCTCCACACCTCCCCCCCTTCCAGCATTTCCACTTCTAGAAACCATATCCTTAGATACTTTGTGTCTTCTTTGTTCCCATTTTTTTCATTTTCACGGCTTGGCATAAGTGACTAATTAGATGTAACAATCAGTGTATAAAGTCAGAGAAGGGAATAAAATCCAGCTCTCTTTCTCTCTACTATGTTATTTTTCCAGGCTAATTAGAGTAAAAACTAGTAAAAGTGTGTGTTTCTCAGTTAAAGAAGAGGTCTGTCTCTGATGTACATAGAACAGCTTTGTTCATTAAAGACGTGCCATTTTTACACAGTCACTTTTCAGAGTAGAATTGCACTGTAAACACTAGTGAAAAAATATTATGCATTAACAGTGAAGCATTAACTTGCTAGTTTCAAAGCAAAAGTTCTGCATATTGCTTGCTCTAAACAAGAGAACTTTTTTTAATGTCTTACTGTTACACTTCTCAGGACTTTTTTAAACATTTATGGTGCAAATAAGTCTTGACTACTAACAAGCCAGCAACTGATTTTTGAAAGTAGATTATTGTAGAGGTTTATGGTTTCCTCATATTCGTACACACAAATTGTTCTAAAACTTCTCATATCAGAGCAATTCTATGTCATGGTTAGAAAGCCTTTGTCCATATAAAATCACATTATATAAAGCGGTACACAACAAATATACTTGAGTTGATTGCATTTAATTGACTATTTAGACTATAATTGACTATATTGACTGTATTAAATGAGACTGTAATCTTTCTGTCACCTATCAGAGAGCAGAGAAAAACTGTCATATTGGTATTGAGATTTGTCTGTGTCAATCCACGTTGTCATTTCAAAGACATTTAGGCATGTAGGTTACATTCTGAATGAGAGGATTGTCTTTTTCTTTTGTGATTAATTACATGCTTTATCATCTGAGACTCTAATGATTAATGGAAGTACGGTACACTGATTCAGTTTTTGGTCTTTCTCTTCCATTTAACATATGCTTCTTATGTTCCTGAGTCTCACAGGAGCAAGGCTGAGCTGTTGGCATTATTTCAGAAAATATATCTTGCCTTTTTTCTCTGTGTTGTGTCAAGTCACTTAGCAGGTGCAAAAAGGAAGTCACCGGAGTCATTCGGCAGAGGGCTGGGTGTAGGGGGAAAAGACAGGAAGACGTCGGAAAGCCATTCTAAAAACTCTTCTTATTTTCTGGGTTACCGTGTATCGATATTTTTGATATTTGCATAATCATCTTTGTATCATGGCAGTATCATGTATTTTAGTAACAGGGGTGTTTTGTTTTGTTTTGTTTGTAAGATGGCTTTTATTTTACCCATTGACAGTAATGGTAATTCTTCTAAGCTGATATATAAATGTCTGTGTTTAAGGGAACTGAGAGTCAGCTGGGATTATTTGCTCTGGTGAGGTGATTTTACTCAAGAAAAATGAATTGGGCACATTCCAATGGCAGATACCAGACAAACCTCGAGAAATTAGAGAAACTTATTTGTGAGTACAGCTGTACTGGTGAGGTTTCAATAGCAAATAGGCATGGACCTTATTTAGTCAAAATCAGAGTTGCAAAAACTCTGAAACCTGCGTTCCAAGCAAGGGCAGATTTGGAGGAAAATAACACTTATCAGGGAGAGGGATAGACCAAACTGCCTATTTCCTCAACCTCTTCAAAATGGGTATTGTGTGGAAGCAGAAAGCCTATGAAGAATGGAAAAAAAGGTACATCAGCCAGCTAGTTTTAGAGGTCAGAAAAGCATAGGATTAAAAGGACAGTTGACAACACTCAAGCTGAATTACATCTTGCAAAGCAAATTTAAGGGTACAGTGGACATATTTTTCAGCAATAGAAACAGAAAGAAACTAAGGAAAAAAGGGGGCATTATCCAGTGAGGGTTAGGTGGAGACAAAAGGCAATGTAGATTGAATCTAGAAAATTAATACAAAATGAGCTGCCCCAGATTTCAATAGCAGTGATCATGAACACAGAGACAACATTTTTCTTAAACTGAACATACACGCAGCTTTTAATAGCTGAATAGAGCACAAGAATTACTTTTTTGCATATGACATTTCTATTTATATATTCTAATATGGAGTTGTTGACTCATGATCAGTTTGTGATATGCTGTCCTTCGCAGATCCTTTTGCCCTAGAATTGCCATACTACCAATCAGTTCCTTCAGTGGCTATGTATGCTGCAGTTCTCTTTTTTTGAATTGTAGCATTTATTTTCAGACTGCTTCCTTGCCTGATAAAATTATTATGAATTCTGAATTCTAACTGTTCTTCGGCATACTGGCATAGCATTGTTTGCATATTTAATATTGACAATGAATGCAAGAAAGATTGCACTAAGGTAAGGAAATTTTTTCAGTAGCATATTGCTGTGTGGATTAGGCTTAAGATACTCAGGAGGTACTTTAAAATTTATCATTGAAATCTGTTTTCATCACATTAGGGCTTTTACAGTACATTTATTTATATACTTATATTTTCTTTCAAGCTGGCAATATGAAGAGAAAATAGTAATAAGGTTTTATTGAAACATACCTGCCTCTAATCTGGTATTTGTAATAGTAATCTGGAGAAAATATCTCTCTACTGTCATGGAAATTTAGGCAGCTCTAAGTATCAATTTTGTGTGTGTATGTGTGTACTGGAGAGGAAGGAATATGTAACAAAAACTAGATAATGTCACTGACTGACTGGCAAGAGTCATCGACACGATGAGAAGCCAGAGACCCTCTACATGCCAAGGCCTGAGGACTTAATCTTATACACTGTCTGAAAGAGTGGATTAATGCTGCAAGAAAGTGAAATAGGGGAGTAGAAAAATGTGTTCCTTGCACTAGTTTGTTGGGTGTTGAATCTACATGTACAATCCCAATTTCTTATATGAATGTTGTTGGGAAGCAGGCAACCAGGCTTCTAAATAAGTCAGCAGAGAGGCAGATGCATTTTTCAAATGAAAAAAATTGTTGTCGTGTATATCTAAAACATGCTGATGAACATCTCCCAAATTGTTCTTTGTAATGTCTTGCTTTCATTTTATACAGATATTTATACAGATGTTTTACTCTGATAGGTTTCCAAATCCTCTACCCTTCTTCAGGAATAAATCATGTTCATTCATGCTGCATAGGGTGGATTTCTAAGTTTTAGTTTCCAGCTTTCTTCCCGTATCTTCTGTCTCTCCAGCCTCCTTCCCACACCTTTCCTCCCTCAGACATCTTGTTTCCTGCTGACTTTTTCTTTTTTTTCCATTTCATTCTGATTAAAATAGCTGTGACCAAACCTTTATATTCTGATGATAGCCTTTGGTCATTGTTCATCTTAACAGCAGTTCCCAAAGACTCTAGGAGTCTGGTGCATGATGTGCCATGAAAACAGACTTGGTACATTGCCAACATGATAGTAATAATGCTGATATGACTCAGTAACAAGATGCTGAATAATTTGAACTGTATCTATCCAACTGAATAATTTGAACTATATCTATTCAAATCCCTTTAGGTTTGAATATAGTTAAAAATTGGTTCTTCCCAGCAGCCACAGGTATTGGTATGTAGCCATCATAAACATTTTAAAGGAGTGTTGACAGACACCTGGAAATAAAACTGTAAGCTTTGGTAGACGTATGTATACTATAGTAAAAAAACTTTGGTTCCCATTTAGATGAAAACAGTATTTTAACTGGAAAGATTGTGCACAAGTGCTTCTAACACTAATTTCTATTCAATAAAATGTCTCTGTGTTCACATTACTTTTTAATATTTTGGGATTCTGAAGCATATAGTATAAAAGTAATTTTGATTGATTTATTTCCCACTTGAAATTGTGAGATGGAAAGAGTTCTACTATATTCCATTTCAGTATGTTAGATTTATTTATAATAATGTAAAGTATAAAAAGATTCTATTGTTCCTATCCTTTGTTTTATGAATTGTAAGAAAGAAAAGATTTGCCTGGATATGTACTGTATTAACCAATTGCTATAGCAAAATTTAGTGACTTATCTTTATAATAAAAATTCTAACTATAAATTTGATGTATAATGCATCAGAAGAAGGATTCTAAACTAATACAAATCCCACAAAATCTAAAGAACAACCCATTGTAAAATCAAGAAATCATCTTGCATAATGAATTGTTGTATTGACAAAAAGATTTTGTCAAAATTTATTTTAGTTTAAATTTAGTTTCATTTAATTAATTAAATTTAGTTAATTTTAGTTAATTTAGTTTTAGTGTGAGTGCTCCATAGGCTCCTTCGAGATTGAGGCCTAGTGATCATCAGTAAGTAATTCTGCAGCCTGAATTCTGAGATTTCATTCTAATAGGCAGTACCATGTAAAAAGTTTTAAGCCAAAGACAAGTGAAAATTGTATTTTTTTTCAAAATTATTTTTAGTTATTGACTTACTGTCAGGAGTCAAAGGTGCCTAAGTTCAGTACAAACTGGTTTTCTTTATTATTTAATGCTGCATGTTGATAAGGTATCTAACTAGTCCTTAGTGGTATAATAAAGAAAATGTAATAGACTTTATACATACTTGTCATAGTACATGACAGAAAAAGGATGTTTAAATTCTACCTGCATAGAATGACTGGATGCTGTTTGATCTCTATTTGATTAATTATAAGATTTTAGAGCATTTCATATCTTTTTTTAAGAAATATTTGCCAGGAAGCAGACCTTTAAGAATATGTATGTATTATTTATGTATACATATAAAAATAGTATGTATTAATATACATATTCTTGAAATTTTTTTGGAAAATATGATCATAGTTATGTAAACTGAAAAGATTTCAATATTACTTAATCTTATTTTGGTGAACAAGATTTGTTTTGAGACGTAAGGTAATTACTTATTGCTCTTATATTGCAGTCAGTTGGATAAGACTGATCTTTTCATTGATGAGATATTCAACACAGATTTCCAATGTGTCATTTTTGCTAATTCTGGTTTTCTTTTTTGTGCTTAGTAATTTTAGCCTTAATTCTTGTTTATGTTAATAATTTTATTATTTTTATTAACAGAAAATAATTTTGAAAATGTGAAAGAGTAAAAAGCAAGACAAAGCATAAAACTATCACCTCAAACATAATTTTGAGTTTAAACCACCAATTTTATATTGTAAATTAAAGACTGAAGATCTGTAGTTGAAAAGGTATATAATACTAACAAGTTGCTTTCATGTCCAGTTAAATGTAATAAGTAGTTTTGTTAAATACTGTGCTTGTTTTACAGTGTGTTTTTAAGGTGACTTCAGATTTACTGCTGGGAAAATCTTTAACATTCAAAGTAAATTGTTCTATCGGGGAGTTTTTGATGTCCAATAGGGGCAAAATACTATGATAAACAAAATAGCTAAATTCCCTAAGGCAAACTTACTTCATTACCTCGTTTATGGATCAGTATGGTGAGTTTAAAAAAAAGATGATTGCTCTGGAGCAATTCAAATGGCAGAAAACCTTTTGATACTTGAACTGAACTAATAATTAAGCTGAGTGACAACAAACTTTGATAGAGTAACAGTAGGAAAAGAAAAAAAGCCAGGCAAAAAATGTTCTATTTGTTGTACATATTAGTCCTAGTTCTTCTGTAAAACTAATAGAGATTGCTTTGTTTCCAATACTGATACTCTGTTTGATTATCTTTGCAAGACTTTAAACTCGATTTCCCACCTTTACACTTCCCAGTTAAGAAAAGGAGCATTTTGTATCCAGTATTTGCAGGTTGTTTACTTTGGACTTTATCTTAACAAATTGATTAGAACACAAGCTGATCATAATGCTGTAAGAAATAACATACATTGTTTCCATATCTATTCAAGCTTCTTTGTATGATATAAAATTACAGTATATTACACAACTGTTTGCCATATTGAGCTACACAGGCATGACTTGGATGCATATTAATTAATGCTGTAAATTATTAACTCTGACCTAATACTCAAGTTGGAATGATAAGTAGGGAGTGCTATGTTGCCACTTCTAACCAGCACTTTGTGGGAATTTTTTAAGTGTAAATTGCTGTGCCTGCAGGAATTTGGGAAAATCACAGCTCATTAGCTGCTTCTGTTGAAATGTCAGCTTCCCTTTGTACAGAGATCCTGAAAGAACCATGGAAAATGCTCTTTCAGGAGTCATTGCCTTGCAAAGGAACAAAATAACACCAGTCAGCTGCCTGATAGTATCATGGCATAACAGAAAATAGCTTGTAGGGATTTAGTAATCTGGAATAGCAGTATTGGATTGGATTATTTAAAGGAAATACTTCTATATCAAATGTTTTGTATTTTTCTGATATATGGTAAGAAAAGTGTTTTTTTTAATTCCTTCCTTACATATATTCTCGACAGATTGTTATTTCCTTCTACCTCAGTGAAATCCTCTTCATCCTCTTGGTTCTAAGATTTATTTTCCTGAATTGTAGATTAGAATATATCTGGTAGAAATGAAATTTTAATCTAATACTAAAGATAAACTTGAAGGACAATTTATGTGTACCTCTGTGAATTTAATTGATGAGAAAACTTTTAATAGATTGAGAAAGTGGTTTAATTTGTTTATTTAATGTTTTATCTGGGAGGAATTTCAGCTTTTGTTGTGTTTAATCTCTTTTTTGCTTCCTAACATGTTCACTATATATATGGCATATTTATGAAATGCAATAGTCAATAAAATCATATCATTAAGTAAAATACCATTCAAAAAAGGTACCTTTTTTCCATAATGAACTATTAATTATTACATTCAGCAATTAAAAACAATAAGTCTGCTTAAAGACAAGGTACAAGTTAGAATTTGCTAAATTGATGTGCTGGATATTTACTCATAAAATATGTTTTGTCAAAACACACACTGCTTACATTTCTTTAAAGATTAGTAGTTATCCAATTATGTAATAGCTTGTAATAAAGCCATTTAGAACTGGGAAAGTGAAGTATTTCTGTCATTATGGTAAATGTCTTTCTGTCATTCTTAAAGTAAGAACATAGTCTAAATGTGAAGATTTTTAATTACTACAAAATAAACGCTTTAGAAAAATATTTGCACTAAGGGTTTTTTTGTTGTTGTTCTGCAGTCTCAGTTTGAACTCAGGGTATTCCATATTCGTGGAGAACACGCTGTATCAACTGCTCAGCTTGAGGAAACTATTGCACATCTGAAGAATGAACTCGATAATAAATTAAACAGAAGAAATGAAAAAGCAAAGGATATTGGTGTTTCCACTGAAGATGACAACCCACCAAAGACATACCGAAATGTATGTATACAGACTGACAGAGAAACTTTCATAAAGCCTAGTGAAGAAGAAAACAGAGCTGTGAAAAATAACCAAATAGTACCCAAAAAGCTTAATATTTCTTCTTTGTCACATAGTATTTCTGCCCAAAGTGAAAATAAGGACAATGCACAGTCTTCAGAAAGTGTCTTATCTTGTCAACCAAAACAAATGCTGCTTCCTCCACCACCACCACCTCCTCCTCCTCCCCTTCCTGATTCTTCACTACCAGGTTTAGTTCCTCCACCACCACCTTTGCCAATGGGTCCGACTTCACTGACCTCTCAGTTTGGATCTGGTGCACCACTGCCACCTCCACTTTCTGAAGGCTGTAGGAATTTTCAAGCTCCACCACCACCACCACCACTTCCAGGGTTGGGACCTCCTGTTCCTCCTCCACTGCCTGGATCTGGGTTACCTCCACCCCCTCCACCTCCTGGGTCTGGGTTCTTTTTTAATAGCACTTTATCTTCAAACCAAGGTCCTCGAAAACCTGCCATTGAACCTAGCCGTCCCATGAAGCCTTTGTATTGGACACGGATACAATTACAAGGCAGCAGGTAAAATATATTTATTTGGACTTAGAGTTGCTATTTATAGGCCATAATACAAGGGTATGTTTAAGACTTAATAACAAAAGTTAACAGTCTAGGAATGTATAACATAATCCATGTAATTTACATGTTTTAAGAAAAAAATGGAATTAGTTCTGGAAGTCTAACAATAGATAATAAAAATTATTTTAAAATATTAAATTTAAATTAAAATTATATGCATTATAAATTTAAATTATGTACATTATAACAAAGAAATTTTGTTGTTTTTTTCCCAAAAATCGAAGTATTCCGTGGACAACTCTGGTGA
>VZTQ01000663.1:180413-195506 GCA_013400755.1 Pelecanoides urinatrix
AATAGATATTTATAATATAGAATATATTTATACTCATACATATACTCAGTCAAAATAGGTGAACACGTTGAGGATTCTGTGGGCATCTATGCTGGGTCTGGTTACCTCGGTATTTTCACTTATGACCTGGATAATGGAATATTAACCCTGCAGCCACCACCTAGTTGCAAGAGGCTTCAAATGTACTGGAGTAGACCCTTTAGAAAGCTTTCGTGTATCAGAGATATGGTCTGAAAGACAGGGATAAGCACAAAGCCAATACAGTTAATCACAAGGTTAATACAGTTAAGGATATTCAGCTACCTAAAAATAAGATGGGGTACAACTGCCTGACTGACTAGGTAATAGTTTAGCAGAAAGGATCTTGGGATTATAATGACTCACAAGAGGAACATGAATTGTCAAATCATGGTACTACTAAAAAGGGAAAACAAAACTCTGATATATGAATAGAAGTATTGCTTGCAAGACAATCTACTCAGCCATGTCTCAGATAAGAACTGCATCTAGATGTAGGCGCTACAGCCCTTCATTAAAAATGTTTACTAACTGTAAAGAGTCAAGAAGAGTAAGAATGATGAAAAGTGTAAAAGTAGTCTCTGAGAAAAGAATTGAATTATTATGATTGTTTAGTCTAGAAAAGAGAAGGTTGATTGGGACACACAGTAAGTGTCATCAAGTGCATGCAGCTGCTGCAAAGAAAAATCATGAAAAGATTTCTAAGAGTAAGGAAACCAGAGGAATACAGAACAATTTTGGCTAGGGAAATTGTTTACTGTTTTGGGAGATCTTTAAGAAAATTTGTTTAGAACGATATACATATAGTTGATACTGTCTTGAAGTGCAGAAATGCTTTGGGTGACATTTCGAGTGCCTTTCCAACATCACAATTCTGCTACTTAATTAAAAGGCATAAAGCCCACTTTCTGTCCATTGTCCTATGGATGGAAACAGCTGGCTATCCTTTTTTCCAGAATGGAAGCACTTTTCATGATTCCCAAATTCGTTGCTTTCGTGCCTGCCAGAAAATGGCTTATTAATTGAGTTACACTAGTTTCTAGAGGCTATCATCCTGACATGACGATGAAATTATTAGAATTTGCAATGCAGTTATTAAAAAATAAGGTATTCTAACATATAACTTCTTAAAGGACTGCATAGAGGGTGATTTTATCTTTTTTTCAGGCATATATTAACTATGTAAGTACCAGAAAGGTACATCTGACTGTCATTTAAACTATATTATTTTTACATTGTATCACTATCAAGTGAATGTACTATATTTTTCCAAAGAGCAGAACCAAAATCTGTTCTTGTAGTACCAAATAGAAGAAAGGCAGAATTAGGACATATATTTTGGAATGAAATAAAAAACATGATTCGTTATGTATTAAGCTATGATACCCTGTAAGCCTGAAAAAGAGGTAATTTAGAAAAGAACATTCCTTTGCTGTGATTTATTCCATGTGTATTCTGTAGCTCCATTGCTGGACTTACACATATTTTGAAGTTGCATTAGTTTTTCCGATGTATTTGAACACTTGTTATTAACTTATCCTCAAAAACTCACGTATTTTCTATACTTTTTCAAGAAACAGGATAGTTGGATGTTTGTGATGCCACTCTGTCTTCATCTTACAAAAAAAAAAGAGTAAATGTCAAGTAATTTGTGTCAGGTGTATGCTCCAAATGAAAGTCCATCAATCATTTTTGGCCCTTTAGTGCAATGATTATCATTTCAAAGACGCAGGAGGACATTAAAGATAATGGCTTTTCTGTTGTCTATTATCTCTAACAGACTTCACATAATTATTAACATGTGTTCTCATTTAAGAAGAGTGTCAATATTTTGAGTGAATTGCATTTTTTTAACTGAAAGGGATATGTCTGTCAGCAAGTTTTTTGTCCATCTAACTAAATGAGCAATTACAATTAATGAATTTTGTGTTTCCGCAAGAAGGGCAGATATTGCAGAAAATGTTGGAAGCTTTGCAGGGTTGAAACACAATGACTGTCCTCAGCTGTCTGCATAAGATAATAAACAGTGTTCAAACTTGAGTGGAAGTAGTAAAATGCTAGTGCGTGCTCTTCTGAGGCACTCTCACTTTCTTTTTATTTTTTGTGCTGTACTCAGAAGAATGAATACAGCATTTCCTTGTTTACGACAGAGCTCTGAAGTCATATAGGTTATGGAAAGTACCCGTAAAGGGTAGATATCTATTTTGTGGCTTTGTCTTGTTTTTACAGTTTTGATAGGAATAGAGATACTGAAATAAGTTTCTTACTAGCTACTATGTTGTCGTGAGAAATTGCCATTAAAAAAAGGCTAAAAATAGCAGGGATTTTTCATCCAATAGAATTGCAAATAGAATTACGTCTCCTAAAATATTTTTAAAATGTTTAAAAAATATAAAGCTATGGTTCATCCATGTTAAATAAAAAATAGTTTAACTTGGCTCTCCTTTGAGTAGGAATAGAAGAGATAATGTCTAGTCTTATGCTTCTGAAATTTCATTGGTAACTCTTGGGGTGTTTATGTAGAATGGCTTGAGGGGCATACTTACGTGCTTCTTGTGCAGGATATTCTTCCTCTGTTTGAACAGGGTTTCAGCAGACTGCTTATGAGTCCAGGCTGTTGACTTCACCATAAAAGTTAATGAGTGGGAATGGAGGGAAACACTAAGATATGCAGGACAGCTTTTTAGCTTATGGTTTCTCTCAATAAATTTAAATATTATGGAAAGAACCCATGCACCAGCAGGATTTAGCTTTTAATCACTGAAGTAAACTGTATCTGTTCAGATTTCAGCACCAGTAAGTGTCCTGGACAGAATGTAGACATTACAGTTAGACAAAACAGTGAAGTCTGTCATATAATATTTAATGAAATGCATTTCTGGCTACATTAGAGGAACACCTTGTAATGGGAATGACAGAATAATTTATGAATGTATTCAAGCTTCAGTATGTCTCCACTTTTAAATTAGATGATAAATATTTGAAAGATGTAGAAGGGGCACTTGTGTACAGCAAATCAACTAACTTAATAACATTAAAAAATAGTCAGGGAACACCACATAGAGCAAATAATGTTATGGATTAGTGAATTAAATGAATTAGCACCAGCAGTCACAATTCTGCCACTGAGCCAGAAGATGCTGCATCCATTACAACGATACATTCATAGTTTGGAGGAGCGGCAGGCAGCTGGCAAACCCTGCCAGCTGGCATAGCAGCATCAACTGGTGTCAGCTGGATTTTAGCTGCTTACCTGCCAGCTACAAGCAAGTCCCAATATGCTGAGAGGTGATCAGTGATTTGTCTTTTAAAAGCATAGACTAAATAGTTCAATGCAGTCTTTACAAACTTTCATTTTATTTGCCCTATGGTTTTTATGACCTGGAAAAGTGCTGATTTTTTTGTGTCTCCTTTCCATTTGGAATTCACACACGTATTTAATTTCGTCAGTGACTTCCCCAGAATAACCATAATTTGGGGCAAAATTAGTATCTCTGAAAATATGTTCTCTGTTTTACTACTGATTATATATTTCTGTTGCAAAATCTTTCAAGTTACACATTGGTTCTAAAAATCTATGAAAAAAGTCCTATGTAATACTTAGCATTACAATTGTGTTTTTAAAGTAGTTTTGTGCCCAATTTAAGCTATTCTGTTGTCTTGTTACTCCATTTTTGTTCTCTAATGAATAAAATATTAGCCTTCAGTTACAGATTTCAGTTGGTTGAAGCTATTTCAGGTAGTCTGAGACTAGTTTGATGCCTGGTAATTGTGACCATGTGTACATTTGTCTAAAATGGATGTTAACATACAGTTAGTTGGCCATTTTAAAACATGAATCTCTGGTTTAACTTTTAAAATTATACAGGGTCTTTTAATTTTTTTTCACTTATCTTTTAAGGAGGAAGTCTTGCTTAGCAATGTGAGCTAGTTTGATCATATCTGGAGAATATACCAGCACTTAAAAATACTTTAATAGAATGATTTCAGATGTCATATTGTCTACAATGGCTATAGTCTGGAAAGGTTTTGCCTCAAACTAGGCATGTCTAATGAGGTTTATGACAACCTATGAATTTGCCCCTGAACAAGGTCACCTTGGAGGTCAGTGAATGCTATACAAATTGCATACTACTCAAGCCTGTAATTATCCCTGTAAGAAGTTAATGTGCTGCGGAGTTCAGCAAATTCATGTAAAGCGTCAGAAATGACCATGATAAACTGGGCAGTTACATTAGCTCTGAAAAATCACAGTCAACAGGATGTGATGCTTACAGAGTATTCATTTATGGTAACTTGTAGGCAAATCATCTTGTCTGCTTGTGTACTCAGGAGATAAAGAGCCTGAATTCTTTCTCATTTGAAGAAAACACTTTAAATAGTATTACTTTCTTAATATCCAGCATACATGCTGTACATATAGGCTGAAAAAAATTTCTCAGGATAGATTTTATTTCTAACTTTGGCAGAAAATATGCAACATCTACTTTAGTATAAGTTCATTAAATATTGAGTCCCTAAAAGAGGGACATAAAATATCTGTCAGATCTTTGTTGAAGGCAGTATGTATTCCAACTTGTTCATGTATTGTCCTATTTTAGTACTCTATAAATAAGAACTAACTTTGCATTTTCAGGTGAAAATGTCACTAGCATTTCTCTTTTTCCTATATTTTTCAACTACAAATCTATTTTTATATAGGTGAATGATTAAGTAGTTGCACAATATTCCTAATATTCTGTTAAAAACTTCTAAATTCAATAAAACATAGGTAAGAAATATTTGAATGAGTTAGTATAAATTTTGTCAGTTAACTGTCTGTAATGTGAGCATCTATAAGAATATTACAGGAATAAGGGATAACAATTACTTAATGTTTTTAATATTATTAAATATCCAAATATTAGTGTCACCCAACTATTAAAGTTAAATTTGGATACATATAGATTAAATATTGTTCAGATACTAGGAACATAAATTTAGGGAAAAGTTAGCTATTAGTTTTAATTTTACATATGGGTTAGTACTTTTAATAGTATTTGTTCATCAGCACTATGAAGTAAGCCAACTGCTTGGATCTGAACATTTCTTTTTTTGAAGAACTTATGTCTGTATTGCATTTTGTGATGTGCTGCTGTAATATCTTACTTGTGACATAAATCAAAATCACAAATACTCACAGTCCAAATATTGTGGGAAGTTTGGTTTTGACATTTCAAAATCTGAACTACACTTCTAAAATTCTGATGGTTTACTTTAAATTGCTTTGTTTACGGACTGATACACATCAGTATCATTAATTTCAACCAGCCAAAATAACTTCCTCAAGGTCTTCCTCCCGTCTTTTTCTTCTCCTCCCCCCATCTGACATCTGAAAAGATTACAATCTGAATGTCAGTATATCATACTAACAAGTGTCTTTTACCCATAATGTGAACAAAATCCTCAAATCCTTGTGAAGCATCAAGGGTGTGGAAGAAGCACGTTCAGACAAGAGTGAAAGAAATCCTTTCAATAGCCCCTAGTGTTCCAGAAATAGTGTTGAGAAGGCATAAGAAGACAATTCTCTAATACTCTTTGGTCAGGAATTAATCCTTTGTCAAAAAGATAGACTTAAATGTGTTCACATTGAAATATAAACTAGCAGACAAACTAAGGAACTTGTGATGTACTCAGAGTGCCTTAAATACTTCTGCTCTGATCACCTTAAGGGGAAGTGGGGAAAAGTATTTGATGTGCCTTTTCTTTCCTTCTTAATACCATTCTACAAGTAAGAGGTGATGTTCTTTATTAGACCTGGTGAGAATTCAAGCTTACATTTATCAGCATTTGTTAAGGTGCAGAGCATATAGATAAGATGAAGGTCTTACTATCACATTTAGTTAATAAAAAGGTTTGATGTTTGGAGAGACATTGAATTCAATTCACAAATTAGCTTCTGTCATTAATGTGAATGAATCCTTTTTACAGTGTTCATTTGATCTCAGATCATTTTGCATCATCTTTCTAGATTATCAAATTGTTGGATGGAAAACGGTCTCAAACTGTAGGAATTTTAATATCCAGTTTGCACCTGGAGATGAAGGATATTCAACAAGGTAAGTGTTTCTTACACTTAATGTATCATATTTGCATGGATATTTTCTCATAGCCCCCTTCAAAGAATTTCTTACATTACAGAATGTGCTTTGAGTACATTCCTCTCTAAGTTATCAGAAGAATCACTCTTCCAGTATATTCCAGTATATGTAAGTTTCACCTAAATAATCAGAATTGATCTGATTCCTGCTGTACCTTTTCAGTTCGCATATCACTTTCAGTACAGTGTTTTCTCAAAACTGTTTCATATTCCTCCCCCACAGTTCCCTCTTTCTTAAGCAAGTCCTCCACTGACAAAAATTAAATGGAGGGCTTATATATAAATCTTTTGGGCTTCAAACATGCAGTTGGTATTTGTTGAATATTCAAATTTTGCTTCATTAGCAGTATAAAAAGCATATCCCAAACTGATGCAGTTACCACGTAGCAATCACAGAGGTGATTAATGGATGGCATTTTTCAAAGTGTAGGGCTACTCAGTGTATACATTCCATTACTGGCAGAAATTATCTGAGTTTGCCAATACAACTGTAGAGAAATACAAATTTTTCAGAACACTGGATAATTCAGATTCTGCTTATGTTCTGGATTTAAAAAGATATTGTTTAAGGATATTGTTTATTTCTTTTTCACATTAAAAAAAGGAAAATATTCACCATTTAAAACAACTGCTGGAAGAATTCAAGTTGATGTCTCCTTTTTGCTATTGTTTTCCCTCCATCACATGCAAATACTGGGTAGGGTGTTGAGATGCTGCTGGCATTGATTATTATTAATTTCAGAAGAGCCTTTGAGCATCTAGCACTTTAAAAGCACAAGAGCTTACAGATGTCTCTTGGGATGGAGGGAAACAACAAAAAGAAGGAATAACTTTGTGCCTGCCAGTATTGTGTGAAAGGTATCAGAATGAGATGGAAAAAACTGCTATTACTAAAGGTCTGAATAATTTGCTGGCAGGAATTACAGCAGCATAGGATAGGATAGCAGCTGTATTATAAAAACTGGGTAGTATTCTTAAGTATCTTTGGGGATGTTTTAATGACTTTTTATTTTCCATGCCATGATGTTCTACTAAAATAGAACATCTCTCTATCTATCTATCTATCTATCTGTCTATCAGTCATTTGCTGTACTTCTATAGCTTTTGAAACCCTCTGGCCAATTTATACCAAATTTAAGAGAAAAGAGTAAGTCAAATGTTTGGGTATGTATACACTAGCATTTTAGCTTGAATCAGCAGTGTACTTTTGAATCAAATCTACCAGTTGTCCCCTTTGCTGTGTTTGCATTGCAAAGCAATGCAGAGCAG
This sequence comes from Pelecanoides urinatrix, assembly GCA_013400755.1. Classification (NCBI taxonomy): domain Eukaryota; kingdom Metazoa; phylum Chordata; class Aves; order Procellariiformes; family Procellariidae; genus Pelecanoides; species Pelecanoides urinatrix. The sequence continues at coordinate 187,840 of VZTQ01000663.1, forward strand.
TCTGAGTGCACAAACATCCTTCAGAATTAAACTAAATGAGAAGATGTGCTCTAGGAGCACTCCAGCAGTCTCCACCTATAGCAGGCTTTAAATTCTGCAGGACCAGGTGAGAGAGAGTTAAAACTGCCTGAAATGTGTATACTGTGAACACCGGGTCCTCAGTACCAGCTGTTGCTGTCTACAAATCCATTTCTAAAGACTACACTGCTTGCAGTTGCAGACATAGCTAATGTAGTCCTACAAGTTTAATGAAAATTAGAGTGTTGGTAGAAGAGAGACACCAAAACAAGTGCTGTCACTGAAGGAAAGTTTATAACTCATCACCCTCTCTATTTTGAGGTAGCAAATGACTGGCCTGTCACCACATGTGTTGCTCAAGGCAGCAATAGGATATGCTGCCTCTTGCTTATGGAAACAGGCAGGAGATACGAATGGGATTTGGGAATACTGTAGTGGAACTTTCTTTTGAAATATATTACAAAGCAGGATGAGTGACTCTAATCAAGATCTGTGTGCAGAGACTATCTAGGGAAAAAAAACAGTTCACCAGACTCAGGGAAAACATCTGTTCTGTAGAGAGGATCTTTAGAAATGCATACTACAATGAAGACAACAGTAGAATTACGCTTGTTTCTCTTTTAGTGTGTGTTTATCCCCTAGTATTTTGTTTAATTTAAATCTGTGTGCAGTCCTGCCCATCAGCAGACAAATTCTTTGAAGACTGCTATAGTCAACCTACTGGATGAAAAAAGATCATAACAAGCTAAATAGCTCATGACAACACCTAACCAAAAAAGCACATGATCACTGGGTGATGAATGTCAAAGTTGTTGTTTTTTTCACAAGGTGAAGTTACAAAGAGCTACTTCTAAGAAACATGAAAATTAAGCACTCAACCCTTTTTTCAAGCCAATTTCCATTGCATAATTCAGTATGTGAAAGACAGGAAAGAGAAAAGTTAATGGTCTTTGGCAGCTGCAACAGAGAATGAAGAAACTTGAAGCAAAAGAAAGTCGAAATGAAAAAAAAGAGTATCTAATTTTATTTCAAGTTTTTCTGACCATGTTTGTTGAAAAACCGTGTACAAATGAATTTACTGTCTATGTAGAGTGTACTGGTTATGCTATCTTAAGTAGCAGTTACGGAAATACAGTATAGAAAAACTGTCCTCAGATGAACTGCCCTATGCATACAGATGCATGCAAAATTGTGGAGAAGACAAAAAAAGAGTAATCACAAGAAAAATTACATCCTTCTTTAAAATAGCGTGAGATTTCTGCATCTATAGGATTACCCTCTCAAATTAAAATAAATAGCTTCACAGCATATTCTGTAGATAGCTCAGCAGTGCAAAACAAGCAAGTGACCATATCTGGCACCCAGATGTTTCAGTTTGCATTTGATAATGAGCCAGCTGCCACACTTCAGGAAGGGAATCTCCCACACATGTTTGTTTGAGAGAGTGAAGTTCATCCTTTGCAGAGAAGTTTAAATTCTTGCTGTATCTGAGTACAGTCTAGGGAGAAGACAAGGTAAAACTGAGTAATTATTTTGGCTAGTGTTGGTATTATATGATGCAGAGGGAAAGTTAACATTGTCATGCTGCACCTGTCCTAATACTCAGCTTTTTTGTAGGTGGGAGAGGAGGAGAAATCCTAGGTGCTGTAGAACACTAACAAATTTTATTGGCAAATCTGGTACTGAAGAGGGTAATATAGTTTCTGATTAGAACACTATTAATAATATTCCTTTCCTGAGCAGAAGAAGCAGACAGAAAATCTGTCTGTCTCAGTATGCTATATAGGATCTGTATCTATATTTAAAAATCAAATAGCAATAATCAAATTGTGCATAGGTTTGAGATTATTTTCAAGGCTTCTTCTCTGCCTCTTTTTAAAACCTTTATAAAGAAGACATGAGGAATAGTGGAGATCAGCTATTAGGTAAGGGACATGCTTTAACTACACACTTAGAGAAGTAATCTCTATTTCGTGTCAATGCACTTCTGTCTTACTTTTCCTATCATTGTTCAGCTGAAATATTACAGCTTGAGAGACAAACTTGTGGCTCAAGACTACTTGTGTGGCTTTGCTATTGAACTATCACACTCACTCCACAGTGAGGTGTTTCAGTTCTGTTTCTTATGGGAAATGCTGATTTAACTGTATGCGAAGACTCTCTGTGGGCACTGGTCCCAACTTTTTACAGGGCAACATTTCGGTCACTCAGGCAGTTCCCAGTATAGTAGCTAGCAATAGCAGTATACTGGAAAACATAATACTCTCTTCTGCAGCGTATGTCATCTGTGCTGGCTTCCCATGAGCTACTGAGTTCCTTGTTCAAGAGTAAACTGGCAAAATTGTGGAGCAGCACAGATGAAAAAAAGTTTTAGTTACAGAAAATGGGATGTAGATAAAATGTAGATGCCTTTGTCCAAAAGAATGATTCTCTGAAGTCCCCCCCTACCTCCATAGTACCTGCATTTTGCCACTAAAATTGTGGGGCACCAGAAGTTTTGCTTCTGTACATTGCTGGAAATAGTTCACTGTCTAATACTTCTGATTTCTATCAGGATGCATTAACTAGATGGTCTCACATGCTGGTATATTTTCCTTAGGACCAAATGTATGAGATGTGGTAGATCACACCAAATGCATATTTTATAGCTTATTGCACTCTTTGTGGCAATAAAGTGCCATATTATTCCACGCAGAACAGCTGCAGGCTCTGCTGGTATGTTTACCAAAGCAAGAGTTTAACACCATAGCACTGTAACGCTGGCAGAACTTAGCCTATATGGCAAAGGGGAGAATTTAATGCTGATCCTTGGCATTGAGACTATTTCTAATGCTAATTTAGTATTTTTTTTTCTTTCCTAGATTTTAAGCAATTAAATAGAATGTCTGAGACTCCATTTATTAAATCAAAGTAGCACTGGCCAACCTGTAATAGCACATATGGGGACCTGGTATGTTTATTGTGCATTTGGAACATTCTTGTGTTCACCAACAATGTAAATTATCTATGCAGAGGCACATTAAGCTTTGAAAATATTAGAGAAATGTATTTGATCACACTCAGATGGGATGGATTAGAATGGATTTTGTTAAAAAGCCTAGGTCATGCCATCTGCTTTTGTAGATTCACCTTCATTATTGTTTTTTTTCTGGTTGCTCCTCAAATGTGGAAAGTATTTTTATTACAGTGTCACAGTAATGATGTTCTGATGGTGAGCAATGCAAATAACTATCATGCCACAAAATTTTTTGCGTGGCACCATAGGAGAGGACCAACTTTCTAGAAAGAATACAGTTATGATACTATTGTACAATGTCAGTCAACCAGTTGAAAAGTGTTTGATTGGTCTTCTCCAACTTTGTGATTTACCCTCCATTGTCAACATATTGGAGTAAATAATTGGAAGAATGTGAACAGCAGATTAACTCACCCAGACTGATGATCAGTCCAATAATAATTCTATTTCTATATTATGTTTCTAATCATCCTGGGATTTCTGTGTGGTCTTCCTCTAATGAGAGGCCATAGAAGTTATAAATAGGTTGCATTGTCTTAGTGCAACTTATGGTTTATGGCACATCTAAACTTTAGAGAACAGTATCATTGTCAACCAGGCACTTTTCTTAGCATTTGAAAGACTGTTTTATATATAGAAGGCAAACTATTCCAAAGCAAATCTAATCTGCAGACTTTAGTGTGCTCAGAATTTCTGAATCCCCATTTGTGTTTTAACCGTATCATGCAGCACAAATAGTTTCACAGTTTCTTTCTCTATTATATTTTGGAAATACTTCTGGATAAAGATAAATGCTTTGGAATATTTCTTACTTGCACTATGTGAAAAGAGTTTTATTGGGATTTCAACTAAAATATTTTGTAGGATGGAACTATACATTATAAAGGTTTAAAAACTGTTGTTCCAAAGTTGTGTGACTTTTCCACCTACACAGAATATTACATGAATGCATTCTATATATACTGTGTACGTTGCATGAAGTACAGAGATAGCTGCATACCCATCTCAGAAGCTGGGAAACAATTTTCTTTAAGTTGAGCTTTCTTAGTCTTCTAAACCTACATTGTGCCCATGGTGCTTCTTTGTAATGTATATTTTAATGTTTTTTTCTGTTGTATGATAGTTAAATACTGGAGAAAACCTTTAAATAAGTTTAGAACATATCAGTTTGTCAGAAGTAAACCAGAGCAATTTGGATATTTAGGCAGTTTTGCCTAGGAGGGATTTGTATTTAACAGTCATTGTCATTTTCTAATTGATTAGATCAGTCACGATTTAATATAAGTTTCGAAGTTATGGGCTTCATGTTCCCATGAAATCAAGCCTTACTCAGCAGAATGTGGTACACAAAGCAATGAAGTACTTCCAGGTCAAATAAATGTACCTTTGACAAGCTTTTTTTATTTAAATTACGTATTTCTGTTTTATTATTAGGGAGCAGTTAAGGTGATTTCTTCATATTTCATAGTTCTATTGTCACATTAAGTGGTTTGATACTGCTGAGTATGTGTAAGCTCTGTCAGCAGGACTTAAATCCTGATTTAACCAAAATGTGTTTAGTAGGAGTGAGGCTGTATATCAGAGTCAGCCTTAAGACTGTTGGTATTTAAGCTGGTTAAGAGGAGAGAAGTGTCTTTTTCATATTTAACCTCTAAGTTCTACAGTTGTATGTAGACTGCACACAGTATGCTTTAAATTCTTAGCTTTTCTTTCGTTTACATTTCTGAAGTGATAAAACAGAGTATGTGAAAAATCTGTGCAGTAGGGTTTTTTACAGTTAGATTCATTTTTAAAAAGTGAGTGTGTTAAAAACCTTTGGTACAAGTTTATGTTCGAAGCAATACTCTTAGTATGTGAAATGTAGTTGGCAAGTATTTTTATGTGTGCCTGTTAGTTTGAATGCATGATGCTGATCTGTTTTTTGTCCTAGCTGACGGTTATTATATCCTAATGGGTGCAACCCTGCACTAATGATCCTTGTGTATATAAATTCTTCTTGTTGTGAGCAGACACCATAGACCACATAAAAATGTTTGCCTCAATTTCCCTGCAAAAAAGGATCTCAGAAACCAGACTTGGCCAAGTAACAGATTTTTTAAAGGTAGAGGAACCCAATAAAATTACCAGCTTTTCACAGCATGAGTCTACTTCCTTTCAACATATTGTGAGGTGTAGGTGAAATATTCTAACTGAACTGACAGTGTAAGGAAGACAGCTAACTAGAAAGCAAGATAAAAGTAAAAACCACCAATGATGATTGATATTGTAATAGCTATTAATTGTTTTGGAGCCTCTTTCGTAGATTTATGATACTTCACCTATATTACTTACACTTATGTGAGTCTTGATATAATGAGATTTAGTGCAGTAAAGTATCACAGTTAAACTCACTGTATCAGGAAAAGCATTTTGAAAAACCTATTGAGATTTTTATGCATTTTAATAATGTTAATATACATATAATTAAAACTGGGTTTTGTTTTTCACAGAAAAATTAAGCAGCTTTTGTAACTCTTAAGTAAAAAGTAAAATAATGAGTTTCTTTGATCTAAAGTAATGGGGGTTTTTCAGCTGCCCCAATTCAAGTTAATTTACACAACATACTGTGAGTGTATTGCACATGCTGTATTTTAAGAATATGAAGAATACTAAGACACCTGTGAATTTGGGGATTTCTTCCAGCTTTTCAAAATCAATGCTTCTTTTTTAAAAAATGGGCCAATCTTCATAATTTTACGTGGTTTTGTTTTTGTCTTCTGCTCCAAATATGTATGGCATTAAGTTCGATCAGTCTGAATGAAAAAAGATATAAGGACAAAGGTAAAGATATTAGAATACATAAAGATGAAATAAAGGAATCTGTGTGGATTTTTGCAGTACTTCTGACTTTCTTGGGAGTGTGTCTCTACATACTTTAACATCCTAAGATGTCCAACTATCATTGAATTGAGGTATATAGCTAGATTTTTAGCTGCAGCCTGTCTGCATGGACTTTGCCAATAATAGCAGGACAGGTTGTATAGCAAGTAAATCAGAAAATACTTTCTTGGTACTTTTGTACAATCACATACTTGTCCAAAAGAGAAAATAATTCATATCAGTGTCTCTTACACTGATTATTATTAATTCTGTTAAAAATGTATTCATTTATCAGGTTGTATTTTATTAGTTTGATCTCCAACATTTTTTGCTTTACCATGTCACTTCACAACAATGCTGATTTGTTACTGGTGTTCAGTACAGAAACATGGATAAGAAAATATAGCATTAAAAACCACTTTGTGGTTTTGGGGCCTTTTTTGTGACAAATCTCTGATTGAAAATTCCAGTTAGATGTACAAATCTTGATATTCTTATTAAAGTGTTCTTTTTTTTCAAACTACTTCCTCTCATTTTAATAGTTCTGTACCTAAAATAATCTACTGATAGTTATATGTTTTGCATTTCTAGTACGAGTTAAAATTACCTCCAATAAGTCGCTTTTCTAGATAACTCTGGACAAATAAATTTCTCCTTGTAAGCAGATTTCGGAATATTGCAAAATAGGATGGAAGTGAAACCACAAGGGGAAGTTTTTGAACTCAATATGCATATTTTAAAATCTTAACAATCTAATATATATTCGACAGTGAAACCAATTTTACAATAGATCTTCCAATCTCTTGGGTTCTTTTGAAATTTCATTGGATAATACAGAAGATAATGCAACTCATGAAACCGTCTTGCAAGGGCCAACAGATGATCTCATAGATTCAATCCCTAATGATTTTTCTTTAAACAAAGATTTTTGTCAAACTGGGTTGTTCAGGCTTTATATTTGGTTACACTCTTGAGCTTTTTTTGAATTTTTCCAATAGGACAAAACTAGTTGGAGATACTGCTTTTTTTCACTGATACTGTCTTCTTCCATATAATTCTTTACTTCAAACCAAGGTGTAATGTCAACAGATGGAATCATAATTGACAGGCAAAATTTTAAAGCATTCTAAATGTCATTGGACCTTTTAATAAAATTAATTAGCCTGCCACAGAGAAAATTTACTAGCCTGCTGGTTAATTTCACAATGTAAAATCATGGGGTAGGTGGAAGAGCAGGCGAAAGCTTATTACTTTTAAATAATTATTTAAAGATGTGTGCCTTGCCCCTTTCAAACACGGATTGCAAATGCAGAAAGAGCTTTTAAAATCTTCTAAATTCACAAGCAGTCAAGCTTCTTTTGAAGAAATATAATACAGTTGAAACTAAAAGTTATCAGGTACTACCTAATGATGAGTCACTGGTTATGTGGAAAATTGGTAGAGGCCTTAAGCTTGATTCTTTTGGGATTAATGTTCCCAGTAACATTTAAATGTAAGTCAGAAGTTCAGAAACTGTGGCCAGTCCCATTATGAATCTTGATGAAATGCTGGTTTCAGAAAAATTAAACATCCAAAGTTATTTCTATTCCATTGTGCATCTCGTAGCTTACTGGAATCTAACATTAGAGTGCATTAGAAAGCACTGTGAACCAGTCCTATTTAGTTTTTAGAAGAGGCCCAATACATTGCCTAAATTGCAGTGGGATTTGCAGATGTTGCAAACACATAATGCCATATACTCCAAACGTAGTAACATTTGGAACTAAGGAAACAT
>VZTQ01000663.1:196000-207341 GCA_013400755.1 Pelecanoides urinatrix
TGCCTTGGTCTTTTGCATAGCCTAAATGTTTCCCAATGAAAAATATAATTGTTACTTGCAGACAAACAGGTACATTAATTTATTAATTTGTTATTAATTAGTTATTAATTACTTTATATTAATTCACTCAGAGAGCACAAAAGGATGAACTGGAGAAAATCAAGCAATATTATCAGACTTCTAAAGAGGAGGAACTGAAGCTTCTGGATAAACCAGAACAGTAAGATCTTTTTTTTTTTTTGTAATATTTTAACATTACATAGTACAGTCCTTTGCTGATATGTTAAAAGGAATCTTGATACTTAATTTTTGATAGCTAATTTTTAACTTTTTTGTGTTTTTCAAAGCATGATGTGAACTTTGCCTTTATCACATAACTTTTTTCAGACATGACAGATTTTACTACATCAACTTGGATCACCANAACATTACATAGTACAGTCCTTTGCTGATATGTTAAAAGGAATCTTGATACTTAATTTTTGATAGCTAATTTTTAACTTTTTTGTGTTTTTCAAAGCATGATGTGAACTTTGCCTTTATCACATAACTTTTTTCAGACATGACAGATTTTACTACATCAACTTGGATCACCAGAACTGATAAAATACATAGCCTTGAATCAATAAAAATTTCTGTTCCCGTTCTCACATTTGTAAAAGACTTATCCTTCTCTTAGAGCTTTTAGGGCTAAATTAATGTATCATAAGGCAGGGCCAGACTGATTTTGGTTGTTGATTATTTGAAAGAGCTACACAAACAGAGGGTTTTGGTGAGTCCTGTGACAAAGACACTCTGGTCATGCTGATAGAAGACCTACAAGGCTGATTCCATAGTTTATCTCCTGCGACTGTTGTGGGCAGTGACAGCTGTTAGGATGAAAAACTTCTTAAGTGTTGCTCCTTCTGTTGTAATAAACCTTAGACCAGTGTGAAAATCACAAGAATCCATGAGCAGAATGGTAATCCTGAATTTTATTTTAGTGTATACATTTGATTTCAGATTTTGGCCTACCAGTGGTGTTTGTCTTCTGCTACTTTGCTACTTTTCCCTTTGTACTTCCATCCTCTTCTAATCACAGTGCAATTTCCTGCCCTGAGGCCTCTCTGCCATCTTGCTTCCTTTTCTCTCTTGTCTGTTTTTGTCTTTTGTGCTGTCTTTGGCGTAAGAAAGGGGGAGGAAGAACTGAAACAGCAGAGATCGCATATGATTGGTTGATGTCAGAAGTATTATATTTTCATACCTTTTTTTCCCATTAAAATGTCAGTGGTGAAGAGCAGATTTTTTTTTCCTCTTTCTCCTAACTCAAGGCAGCTAAATACTCATTTGTGACTGTCTACTAGGGAATAGGTTAATGTTGGGAGATGAAGCTATCATGCTTACTCTTGATTAAGAGTGGCTATCATTCTTCAGTAAGACTTAAGAAGACAAATATCTGTAAAGTGTATATACAAGCTTGTGCTTGCATCCCATATCCACGGCTTTCATTGCATTGGCTTGGGGCATAAGAATACATTGTGTGACTAGTTGATGTTTTCCAGAGCTTGAATCTTTGGCAAGCTCTTTGCTGTATGTCTGAGTGAAATAAATATTAATACATTTTGTGTTCTGGAGAATACGAATCTTGTAGAGCTCTAGAGTTATAAAAAGTTGTCTGTTTTTGTAAATTATAGTGGAGAGAGATTGATCTTAATTAAACACAAAGTTGGATTTATGCTATCATTGTTCCATAATTAAAAGTAAAGAACTGTAAATAAAGCAGTTACACCTGATCATTCAGAGTGAAATAGTAGTGTCAAAGACAAAAGCTACTTTTTATCAATTATTACTCTTTGTACTCTCTGCAAGTCTTAATTATCCCATTTTTACCCTGTTATTAAACTACATAGGTTAAGAAAACTAGCTTTTAAAAATGCTGCCTCAAGGGAGAAATAATTTACTGATGATGCACTTATGTAAATTTTACTGGACCTTCAAAATAATCCTCTCTGAAAACTCAGTAGATCAGGTGCTGCTGGTTTTATTGCCTAAGTCAGCCTCTAAGTCAACCTAAATGAAGAACTGGAGATTTGTTGGACCTGTACTATGCATGTTAACTCCCCAAGAGGTTAAAGATAGAAAAGTGCTAAATTTGTATGTGTGATTAAAAATATTTTCTACAGGGCATAAACATCATGTATTTTCTTTAATGAGGATCAGAACAAAAGTGCAAACAAAACCATTTATTGAATGGCTGCAAATACTAGCAATAGGCATTCATATAAAGAAACCATTGACATGAATTCACTGAAGTCTAAAGGAAACCTTTGCCATTTTTAAATGCTTGGATTACCAGACAAATAGAAAGCTTTAGTGGTATCACAGATGCTCTCCTGCACATGTGATTCTGATTTGTTTTGCTGGCATGTTAAATTTGCTATTGTTGGCACAAACTGTAAGTATCACAGCAACATGACAATATTCCCCTAAATTATGCTTCATGATAATAGTTGTTAAAATGCTAATATTCATTAATATGATAAAGATTTATATGCACAGTTGGCCACAATTTGGGGCTTTGCTAGCAGGATACAGATGCTTTAGCTAGTTTCCAGGAAGACTGTTTTAGTTGTAATGTAATCTCTGTGAAGTCCTCTCTACTGTGAAAGAAATACTAATGAAGGAAATAGTAGCAAAATATGGTACTGAGCTTTCCTATTTTGTACGTAGTTTGAATTCAGGAAGTAGTGAGCTATTGATAATTGCTGTCCAAGTAATGCCATTTGCTTCTCTTTGAAGACCACTTTTCTTTGACTTCAGTTTAAATCCTGCTGGCTTACTTAGAAGCTTGCAGGATTAGATACACTTTTTTCCCCAAAAATTATTTCTAAATTTTATATTCTTCAAATGTGGATAAATGTTAACTCATAAATAGTTTACCTCCATAGAATCAGCCTTCTTTGTCTATCTTCGGGAAGAATGTTCTGTTAAACTAATAACATGGTAATATGCCTGGCTTGAAAGTACTCTGAAGTCCTTTACTACAAGATTCTGGTAGGATAAAAGAATTCTCACGTAAATGCATTTTTTATTTACAGTTTCTGCAGGAGAGGAATGGACCTCACAGAAATGAACAGCAAATTCTCTATGTTTACTTTAGGCCATACGAAGTGTAGCAATGAAAAACCCATCAAAAAGCTATGTCATCAAACAGTCATGTCATCGTTACTTTAAGTCAAAATCATACTTTTCTCAGACTAAAATTGCAAAAATGATTGAAGAGTATTCTTTTTCTCTCCAAAAGTTTTTTCCAACTGAATTGCTGGTTTGTCTTTGATAACCACAGATTCATACCATGAGTTTGTGTTTAGTAACTACATTTGTAGTCACTAAGATTCCTTTTTGTGACAGATTTCAGTTATAAGTGTATTGCCTGGATATTTACATTGAATATTTTGAATTCCAAATCTGGAGACATTTTCTTTTTATGCTGATGCCCTTTTAACTCTCGGCACAATTATGTTGTGTTCCAATGACCAGCAGTGTAGGAGATGGTTCCCTTTTTAAGGGGAGGCAAGAATGTCTGTCATTTCACACTTTAAATTTAAACTTCTAAAATGTATGTGTGTTAAACCTTTAGTGAAGCAGTTTGGGTTTTTTTTTCTTTTGTTTCTCTCACACAAAGTGCAACGTATCCTCTTTTTTTCCTGGCAATACCATGCATTCCCAATAGGAAGCATTTTTATTAATACCAGCTTGGCATTTCTTTTTTTCCCACTGCTTAAGTGTAAGAGCCAAGCCAGGCCTCCCCAATCCTTCTCTCACAATAGATTTTTTCATCAGGCAAGAAAAAAAAAAGAAGGAAAAAAATAATATTCCAATTAAAAGATAGTATTTCACACCAGCCACAGGTGGATTTTGCTGATTTTTTAGACAGTGACTATGTATTCAGCAAAGTATTGCATGCATGAGAAATTTATAAAGTGGATTTGAAGATACTGATATTATTTATTGTGAAAAAGAAATAATTTGGAGAAATCAGATGTATTGTCTTAAATAATTAAAATAAATTTAGTAAGAATTCAGGCTAATAATGGTTCACAGAATTTCCCATAATTCAGTGAGGTAGAAAAATCTTACAGCATTGCATTAAGGGGGATCTAAGGATATCTGCAGACAGGAGATTAGAAGAATGTTTCTAAAGTGATATTGGAGCAAAAGACAGCTTATTTCTGGATTTCAAGAAAGCATGTGTATCACTGAAATCCAGACTCAAAACGCACAAAGCAAATTATGCAGACCCTGTTATTATAAGAAATGCTAAAGCGTCTTGTATTATTTAGCCAAGCTCTTACATTTTAAATTGAAGAAGAGAAAAGGGAGGAATTACTCATGCCTTTGGGATGCTTTCATTTTGTGATATCCGAACTGGAGTTGTTAAATATGCTTCTATTTATTTTTACTTACCAAAGAGTTAAAGGAATTAAGCTGGAATAGACTCATGAGGAAAGTGTGTATATGAGGACAGATAAAGAGCAGATAAAGAGTTAGTAACTTTGCTGAACAGTGACTGAAGAGAGATATAATCTGCAAGTATTTTAGAGCTAAATACATGGCTAGGTGCATTACCATAAAACATGCTGCTGTATAATTGGAAGTGTGGTGCAAATTAGTAAAAGAAAATTGAGGCTGAGCATCAGAATAAATTTCTTGGCAGACGTTTTATATTATGAAATAACCTTGTAGGAATATATTGAGTTCCGTATTGCTGGGCACATTTTTAAGGGAAGCAAAAACACATGAGTGAAAACAGTAAATAGATAGTGTTTCTCTAGCTTTTTCCTTTTCTTTTTCTTTTTTTTTTTTTTTCCACCTATGATCTAGGTTTATGATTCTTCTATTTATTACTATGCAGCTGTGATAGTGGGTTAATGGATTAATGTGATAATGATTAATGTCTTGCCTTTTTCTTGATATTAATACGATTTCTTAACACATTGAGCATAAAGATTATAACAATTACAAATTCTGTCAGATTTGATTCAAAGTAGGAAAGATTGCTTGTATATTTCATGATACTACAGCTTTGATCCATTATGTGCTCCACAGATCAGAAATATAAAGATTCACTAATACTCTTTTTTTTCCACAGATTTTTATATGAGCTATCTCAGATCCCCAACTTCACAGAACGAGCTCAGTGTATTATCTTCCAGTCAGTTTTCTCTGAAGGGATAACATCAGTGCACCGGAAAGTTGATATCATAACTCGTGTTTCCAAGGTAAGCCCTAATGAAAGTTAAATAAAAACGGAAATATATTTTAGAGTATTCATGCTTCTTTTCTTACCATAAGTGATGAACCTTAAGCCTGGTTATTGGCTTTTCAGGAAAATAAAAATATTAAATTTTTTAGCTGCTTATAAGAAGAAAAGGAGGAGGAAAGAGGGAAGGTGAGTTGTGTGTGGGCTGCCCTGTGCTCTACACAGGAAAATTTATTTTTATTTGAATGGCAGATTGTTATTACTTTGAATATTAATTAGATTAATAGATAATCTCCATAAAATAGAAAATAAGTATCAGACTAGCTTAGTACAGGGCCTTGCAAGCTTACTTTTTTTGTATATCACTGTTGATGTCATCAGCAATAGATGCCTATCACATCCATTAGCTTATTACTTTCCCCTGGTGTCTATATTTCTGTTAACCCTGATACAGCAGATTTTTTTAGTACCTGACAAAGCTTTACCTAAGATTTCTATACTATGAATGACTAAGGACAAGATTTTGAAATTATAACAAATAAAACATTAAAAGTAGAATGAGATAAGTATTAAAAGAGAAATAGTGACCTAAAGATAAAACATCCTGGCCAGGACAGTTTTGTTTTTTTTTTTTTTTTCCCAATTTGAAGATTAGCTTTTGATTAGCTTTGCTGCCACAAAATACCCATGCTCTACCCCTTTGGATTTCTTTGCATATTCTAACAATAAAAATAGTTACTTAGTGTTTCCTTTCCAAAGGAGACATAAATAACAAATCAGTTTTGTATGAGATAGGGAAAGTATTGGTAGGTGTAGGTATTGCCCTCAGTTTACCTGTGAGGAGCTCACGCTACAATTGATTTATCCAATATGTGTAGTATAAGGCTACATAGCTAAGAATTAGGCCCATGGCCTCAGATTATCGATTGACAAGATAGATGCCTTTATGTGTAAATTAAAATTATTTATTAGTTCTCCATTGTATTTTTAGATTTCTTTTCTGTTTTGAGGCATAGTAATTTAATCCTTAGCCCTGGTATATCTGCATTAAGTATGGATCAAGAAATGTGAATTTCCAGAGCACCAGGACCAATGAGAAGCAGACTGAATGTGACAGTCCGAGTCTAACCTAGTGGCAGCAAAAATAGCACATCTCCATTTGACTATGCATTATGCAAACTCATGATAAACCACGTCTGTAAGATTTTTAAAGTCTACTAAGAATGTTTAGTAATCTTCTTCCATTAATCTTTTTGTCATCTACATAGTATATGATGCCATATAATTTGCTTGATATGGATTAAGTTAAACATAGTATCTTAGGCAGATACAGTCTAATAAACGCTTCTCTTAAATGTTTGATTCTTGTACCAGTTTTACCTTCCTTTCCCTACAGGGGTAAAAACACACAAGAAACAAAACCTCTAGCAAAAATAAAATAAAAAAAGCTTTTTTGTATTAGTGATTAAAATTTTTGTGCCAATGGAAGTAACAGACTAGTATCCTTTTTCCAGGCTTTGCTGAACATGACAAGTGTAAAGGAAATTTTAGGTTTGATTCTGGCTTTTGGAAATTATATGAATGGTGGGAATAGGACCCGAGGTCAAGCTGATGGATTTGGTTTGGAAATACTCCCCAAATTAAAGGATGTCAAAAGCAGAGTAAGTACTCATTTTTAATTAAAGATAATTTTTCTCAAACGATCTTTTTTTGTTCCATCATCTGTCAAAAGTTAATCTTTTCTTATTTCTTACCATTCTTGCTTGAAAGAGCAAGGCACTTTGTACCATTTTCTTGCGTTTTTCTCCCAACTTTGCACCTCCTTCTCCTGCACATGCGCATATTTCCATAATCTCCAATTTCTCCTATTCAGTACTACTGGGATAATTATCTTATGTGAGAACTTCTGTGTGTCTCTTTTACTAGTAGGGACTTAGTTACAGTAGGTTAGAGAGAAGTGAGAGAGCACAGACTGCTGAAGTTTTCTCCAGTAAATGTCCCTATTCTTTTTTCTTGCTTTTAACTTAAGGTAGCTCTATGTGAGTAAAAGTGTTTTAAAAATCAGGTTTAAGAACAAAATATCAGTAAACGTGCAGTGTAGCATATACCCTAAGGAATTATACATAAAGGATATAAATATATAATATACAGGATTTTAATCCTCTTCAAAGAGGTGTGTCAGAACCAACAAGATATTTTCAGTCTTTTTTTTTTAATTGGCACTTAAATGGATGTGGGGCATGAATTCTGAACAGCATGCACGAGAAAATGCTCATAGGTGGCATTAAATTATTTTGTCAAAAATTGAGAACCACTAGCATGTTTTTGATTAGTCATGCTAGGATCAAAGTCAGGCTCAGACAAACTCTCTACGCCTTTTGAGATGAGGTTACTTTGTTCCTTATTTCAGTAGGGCAGGGGAGGAGGTGCTAGATAACGTAGGCAATGGAAACACTGCTCAAAGTTGTTCTTTGCCAAAGCATACCTAGAGAGCACATGGATATATGAAGCAGCAAAGAATAGGAGGTATTTTCTGCTGATGCTGATACAGATTTGGCGGGTGAGAAAAAACCTTTTCTTTCATGTTCTTCCTCTCTTCATACATGAAGTGCTGTCTTGAACTACAAGAAAGGTAGATTTAAAGCTTCTGTTCCCAGTTATGCTTCAGGTACATAGGAACATGTTTGTGAGACAGGCAATGTCAGGAAAGCAGTATGTCTAGGGACCTTTTTATTTTACTTGTGAATACCATCATTAACAGAGTGTAAAAACATTTTTAATGAATTGTACAGAGAGCAACTGTATTGATGAAAGTTTTTCCAATGAATTTGAGTCCTAAAGACATTGAGGTGCTGGAGTGNGTCGGACTTGTTGATCTTAGAGATCTTTTCCAACCTAAATGATTCTGATTCTATGATTCTAATTCTTACTTTCCTCTTCACTGCAATGGTTCAGGTGTTCCCTATGACTGCTTTTCTTCCAGTCCTGCTCAATGGACAAGACACAGTACAAGCTGCAGCTAAACTAGAACCAGGCCAAGTTTCCCAGTACTCAGGTGTTCATTGGTTGGCCAGCTGCCATTAAGAAAAATGTAAAATAGCTGAGCTTTGCCTGACTTTTCTCATAGAAGTACTAATTTTAGTCTTGCTCTTCTATTTAACCATAAACTTGTAAGAATTTAATTATCTCTGGGAGTTTTCCAATTTGGTTGAATTTAGCCAGTGTGTTCCAAAATTATGAGTTATAAAAAGGAGTGATAGATATACAGTATAATTGCATAAGACTTGTTCCTTAGCAAAACAAGCTAAAAAATTACAGTATTTACAGTTTCGTGGTAGCCAAAATAAATATATTATTAGTTTAGATTAGTCTCCAAAATGGATAAAAACTCAAAGGGGCCAGCTGCTGCAGGCAGACAAGAAAGTTCAGAGTTAATTGGTAGACTGTATTTGCAAGGAAGAAGAATGCAGGGGTCTTGTATATTTGAACACTAAGGTATCCTTCCTGTGTCCTGTATCCCGTTATTCCCTTTTTGGGAATTACCAGCAAGTAATATTACGTCTAGGTAAGCTGAATTCCAGGAGCGAAGGTAAAGAATCAATGTTAAATATCTCTTATGTCACATAAAAGTCACTTGTTGTGACATGAGCCTAGAAAGTTAATTGATATAAAGATATTTTTTAAAATGTAGCTCATCACTTCAAAATCTCTGTGTTTTGTCTTCTCCATATACTCTTTAAACCACAGTAATAGGTTTGATAGTTTATCATATAGAAAATAGAATAACAGGCGTATTTTACTCTAAAAGAGCAATCAAATGTTCCTGAGTCACCTCAGTTCCTTTTTGTTACATGACCTGCCAGCAATGTCTTTTAAAAGCATTATACAAGCAGAGTGGCTTTGTCTGCATGACAGCAATGACTTGCTTAGTTAAGAATTTTGCTGGTGTATGATATTAATAAAATATAATGTGCTGCAGGCCCTAATATAGGCGAGGCAGCTCTGTACAGGAAGTCAGACATTGTTCGCATACAAATGTTTGTCCTGACACCTGTCAATATACAATATGAAGACACATCCAAAAAAACTTCAGACACATTCTGGATGTAATTCCCTATATTATGATTCTTTCATGTTGTTGAACGTAATGTATAAGTTGCAGTTTTACACTTTTCCTTTAGTTCATCTGGCCTATGCTGACCCAATGACATGTAACAAAATAAAACGATGTTGTGTACAGTTGTTATATGCAGGACCATGGAAATGGTGATTCCACAAAGTGAATATTAAAATTCATATTTATAAGGCAACAGGGCATGGAATATACTTGTTAGGTACATGCTGTCTGGTTTTATATTTGGAGAAAAATATCTATGCCTCTTTCAGATCTTCATTATAGATGAATTGAGACTAGAGGAATTAAGAAATTCANGGGGAGAGCTTCTCCTAAAGCATGCCTGGTATTTAGAACCAAAAGAAGCTCTAGGTCCTGTGGTGGTATGATCAAGCCTATGTTATAAAATACTGGTTTTTTGGTCAGTAATGCTAGGGCTAAGGATATTATAAGTCTTATTTCTCACAGCAATATAAACCAATAATATACATCTTTTGAAATAGAGTAAATTTTCACTCACTTGAAACCATGTGAATCACACACATTTTTAACTATATATATTTTTTTTCCTAGGATAATGGCATTAATCTTGTGGATTATGTTGTCATATATTACCTACGCCATTGTGATAAGGTAAAAGATTCATTTGCTGTATCAGCCTCTCCAAAAGTAGGTTTCTTTAAGAGATTGTAAAAGGGTTTGTATTAGCTTTTTTAAAATCTGAACATTGTAGCTCTGATGGGAAAATAAAATCCATTTCTTTTGCTTTCTTGTAGTAGCTGTGGACCTCAATAAGTCTGAAATTTGCTGTAGGTTTTATGATAAGACTTTGGAAAATTTTAAATTAACTGTTGAACTAACCATCGCAGGCATTTGCCTGTGACTGTTGCAGACTGGACAGGTAGTCACTCCCGTCCTGTCTTCTTACATCCTGGTTACTATAACGTTGTAAATTTTGTTCTGCCTAAATACAAACAAATTTTTCTTTTTCTGTTTTTGGCGCAGGGAAATAAAGTGTCATTACTTTAACCTAAGTACCCATCTTGTAAAAAGCCTCATAACAAAAGCAACTTTGTCTACCCTGTAATGTTTATCAGTTCTCAGGGTATTGACATATGTATTGNAATAAGTGCGTAAGGATGTTAAGTTGATGAGTTAGTAGTCCTGAGTATTTTTTCCAGGAGTAAGACTAAAGTAAGTGAAGACTAAAGTGAAGACATTTCCCTGCCCATGGCAGGGGGGGTGGACTAGATGATCTTTAAAGGTCCCCTTCCAATCCAAACGATTCTATGATTCTNAAATTATTTTTTCCCTGTTCACAAAACAATTAGTTCTCCAACCTACGAGTTTTCCTTTATTACAGACTGAAATCTATGCGCAGGTAGTATTTTAAACTCACTAGTATATGCTTATACAAAGCAATGTCATATTAATACCATTTATATACTTTACTTGTTAAATTTCCTCTGGTGATATTGCTTTGAACCTTGTAAGATTGTTTTGTTTTGTTTTGTTTTACTTCTGATTTTCTTTTTCTTACTGTGCTAAAAATGAGGTATATGCTTAGGAGTTCCATACAGACATTAACCCATGTGATTTATTTAGCTACATAAACCTTCAACTGTATATTTTTATCTGTATAAAATACTTAGGCAATATATAAATATTGTTTTCAATTTATGCTTATAAAGTGTGTGTATATTTAATGAATTGGGAGAGAATGAAACCGCAAACTTTTGGCATGAGATCACTTGTTGCATTGAAATAGGCATTCATGTTATCTGTTTTTTAGAAACTTCTAATCCCTTATCTAAACCTTTATTGATATAAAATGAATTGAAATGTTGTGAGCTTANCGCTGGAGGGGCTGTATGTCAGGAGCCTGTGGAACAGCTCCTGGGGCTGAGCTGTAGAGGAGATAAAAAACTAGCAGATATGTAGATCTGTACTTGGTTTATTTCTTTTTTTTTTCTTTTTTCTTTTTT
>VZTQ01000663.1:207350-220292 GCA_013400755.1 Pelecanoides urinatrix
ATACTTTACTTGTTAAATTTCCTCTGGTGATATTGCTTTGAACCTTGTAAGATTGTTTTGTTTTGTTTTGTTTTACTTCTGATTTTCTTTTTCTTACTGTGCTAAAAATGAGGTATATGCTTAGGAGTTCCATACAGACATTAACCCATGTGATTTATTTAGCTACATAAACCTTCAACTGTATATTTTTATCTGTATAAAATACTTAGGCAATATATAAATATTGTTTTCAATTTATGCTTATAAAGTGTGTGTATATTTAATGAATTGGGAGAGAATGAAACCGCAAACTTTTGGCATGAGATCACTTGTTGCATTGAAATAGGCATTCATGTTATCTGTTTTTTAGAAACTTCTAATCCCTTATCTAAACCTTTATTGATATAAAATGAATTGAAATGTTGTGAGCTTAATGTTGTTTCATAGTTGAAATTGAGCACAGTTTGCTTTACAACATCCAAAAGGAAGTTTCAACACTCAGAATGGCCAGGATTTCATCTCGAATGATATATATGTTGTTTTAGCAAGAATGATTTAAAATATATTATTTTTGCAGTTTTATAATAGTGTTTCATAGATGATGTTTCAAAAAAAGTAATTTATTTCACTACAAATGCATTCAATTTTCATAGTGGCCTGTTTGTTTGTTTGTTTGTTTAGGAAGCAGGAACAGACAAGAGTATTTTTCCTTTACCAGAACCACAGGATTTTTTCCAGGCCTCCCAAGTTAAGTTTGAAGACCTAATAAAAGACTTAAGGAAACTGAAGAGAGATCTAGAAGGTAACCGGCAACTTTCACATTTGTTCTGCTAACAACAAAGTGCCATTTAAAATGTGACCTTTATGAGGTTTTCTTATTGCTAATTAGGTTTATAGTGTTGATTCATTTAGAGTTTTTACACTGTGGCACAAATTACTCACATAAATTAGAAAGAAAAAAAAATTCAAACTCATGACTTAATAAAAATGAAAGTAAAGTTACTGCAAAGTAATTTTCCCTTTTACAATTGAAAGGCCCCTAAAGAAATCTTTCTAACCTTTTCGTTAGTTATGTGTGAATTTTCCTCTGGCTTCTCCAGAACTGTGTGTTTAACTGTAGATATCTGTAAGTTCCATAACATAAATACTTTCTTCAGTACTTGTATAACAACAATTTAACAGCTACAAGAAAGAGTTGAATACTATTAATGTAGAAATAAAACACAGCTTGCCAAGGCACAGCAAAGGGAAATGGAAAGCTCCAGTTCAAAATATTTTCACCCTGGGACATAAAATAAACATTTTTAAATGTTTATTATAAAGAGGGGCTCAGAAACCCAACTCATCTATCAATCAAGGTACTGAGTGGAAATAAAGTAGGAAGGGTTGCTCTCTAAGTGTTCCAAGCAGTTTCATTTTTATTTTATGCTTCATATGACTTTCTAAAATAAATCCAGCAAATGATGACTGAATATTTTAAGCCTGTCTTTTTTGTTAAGGAAAAGTTGCTACTTTTACTGAAACAGTTTTGTGTAGAAAATGGAGTTTAGGGGGAGAATCTGCATAAACCCCTGTAAAAACCTCCATTTACATTCACATCTCTGCATCAAAATGGAAGAGTCCTTTTAGAATCAGAGTTGAACAAGATGATTGTTTTTAATTTTTTTCAATGTAAGGCAATGAAAACCATTACAAAATAATTTATCCTTACAGTTAGAAATTGCTGGATTAGGTCACTGCTGTCTTTAGCATAGTTTCGAAGGTTAACAGTGGTAGAAAAGTGTCAGTTGTTGTTTGTTCGACCCGGGCATAAGTGAGTGCTCTATCTCCTCTCATCGCTTGGCCCTGTAAACCCCTTGGCCTGCCCTCTTTTGGGCTAGTTTGTGCAGAAACGTGATCTGTGTTTGATCTTCTACTTTTTCAGCATGTAGTCCTACTGTCATGCATCTTAGTCTTGCAGAATCTGCATTGAGGCTGTGACATTCACATCATATTTGTTCTACATTGCAAAGACACAGCGAGTAGGAAAAGCTAAACACTTTAATTAGTTAACTCTTAAAATAAAAACTGCAGCTTTCTTGTAATCACTGATTTCTATTTTCTAAAACAAATTTGCTTAGGTATTTGTAGAAAAACTAGAAAAATTGTTATGTTGAGGTTGTTTTCATAATTCTTCTTTGTAAAGATGTATTTGAAACCCAGCCAAACCAATTAACATATAAAGTTAATGACAGCAAAAATTTGAAACAAAAAATGTTGTGGAAATGTTTTCAGATGTTGGTATTTTATCACTCAGAATTATGCAGCAAAATTCTAAAAGCATTCCTGTGATTAGTTTCTCTTGTATTTAAGCAAATATAAACATGTTGTATCTCTTTCAAACATTCCCTTTCAAATTTTTTTCTTCAGATAATGCTGTAGTTTATTTTTAAATCAAAATTTTAATTGAAGAGGTTATAATTTTAACACGTACAACAAAGATTTGATGAGTCTCTGTAGTTTATTGGAGCCATTAAAAAGTTGTGGCTGCTGGCAGAATACCAGTGAAAGTCTAAAGCTGAAACAGATGTGAGTAGCAGAAAGCAAGTCCAGAGAAGCGTCAGGCCCAGCTATCCAGACAGGCGCGGTCCTTCAGATGTAAATAATTTGAACAATATTAACTGGGGCTGCCTGTGTTATAGGGTACATTGGATTTATTTCACAGTTTGGTTGGCTAAGGTAGTCTTAAGCAGATTACTTTGCAAGTGGGATGAGACAAAGGTAATAAATGAAAGAGGGGTTTTCTTGTGTGCCATTAGGGAACGAACTAATGTTCCTGTTAGTGACTTACTTTTTTTCTGAGATTTGTATAGGATGATTTTTAAAAAATATATAAATATCACCTCTTGTGCCTGAAATGGCAACTTTGATAGACACTTTTCATAATAGTTACCGTTTAGTATTTAAAAATATTTTTTAGTGGTTTATCAAGGCATTCATTTATAGTTCTATCATGGATATTAACATAGGAAAGATTGAGTTATCATGAGTGGCATGTCTTAATGGTGTAAACCTCTGGTTTGAAATACCAAGACACTGTGGAACTGAAAGTTCAAATCTAGATGGAGCACAAACCCTTTCATCCTTTTCAGATAAACAGATTGAGTTCCATACAATTGGCTATTTTGAAGTCTTTCAGATTAGACTTTAAAGGGACAGACTAACTTTAGTCTAAAGGGATTAGACTAAAGTTTGGCTCAAAAATTCAAACGAATTTTTGGAGAACCTTAATCTAGCAGGTTTTTAATGCATATTCCAGAACAAACTTTGTAATCATGAGCATTTTTAGGTTAAAAAGAATGATAAACAAAAATATGCGTTTAATAAAGGCTTTTAAGGGGAAAGAAGTGCAAAAGAATGCAATATTAAATAGTGAGATGAAAATTTTAGTGTGAAATCTGATTCCACAGGAAAAAAAATGTTTTCCGTGAGTTCAGGTTTTCACTCCAGGTCTGTATAGTCGGTGTATTTCTAAGGTTTTCAAAGATTACACAGTAGCATAAGCAGATACATTTATTCATTTAACAGGTATTAGCTTTCCAGTTAATCTTTAGACTTACGGGAAAAAAGTTTTTGCTTTGCGTTGATATTTTAAGGTTGTAAGATACCTCATTCTTTGTCTAGGGCAATGATTTCCACTTTTTCCTTTCCCTATGACCAAACATGATTTCCCTTCTAGTCTGGACAATGCCACTTGATTGGTATTCTTCTGGAATAAGCGCAGAATGTTTGAAATGTGTAATCATAAGAAGCTTTTTAGAAAGAAAGCCACTTTGCCAAAATATGATAGACTTGTATAAGTTTTACCATAAACCTTTTATTCATATCTCTCTGAAGCTAAACAGTCTTAATTATTCAAATTAGTTGCACTATAGATTTTTTCCATCTGTCATACTCATTGCTTTTCTTTGCAATACAGTTTGTAAAATTTTAAAATGCTGCTCCATTAGTCAAAAGAAAGCAATATTATATTCCTTGTATCACTTGCTATAATGTTCATTACAACTTCTTAGTATTCTTGACCTTTCTTGAACTGAAAGAGCAAAGATATTTATTGAATGGTTAAAAATGGAAACTAAGGTAGGTCCACTCTGAATTCTTTCAAGAGTCACACCTTTATTTCTCATAATTAATTAAATTTCCTATGAGATTGTAACATTCTGATCCCATTGAAAATCCACGTACCTTTTGCTTTCACCTTCTTTCATGACCACCAGTAGAGATATTATTTGCCATTTTCATACTAATATTTTTTCAGTACTGTATAGATATTTTAAATTTTTACTAACTTAACTGAGTGTATATGAGTATGTATGTAGGTGTTTACACACACACATACATGACTGAAAGGAATTAATTTAGTCTAAAATAGAAACAAGACTTCATGGATCAACTACCTATTTCAGTAGTCCAGGAGACATTTCAAATTGGGAGCCTCTTGACCTAATTGTTGACAGATCTGTACCTTGCATAAGTATGTTACTCCCAACTTTTCCATATTTAAGCAGTGGAACTTCATCAAAACTTCAGTTTATGGCAACTCATCTTGTAAAATTGTATAACCCTTGTAAAAATATTAAAAGGGAAGGAAATAAAACTATGCATGAAAAGTTGAGAAATGACAATGTTACATTGGCTATTTTCACATTGTTTTTCATACAGAAGCATTGCAAGTATCTTAAAATCATAGAGAAATGCAGGTTGTTTGGTTGGAAGGTACCTCTGGAGGTCTTGTGGTCCAAAGCCTTTGAGCAGGACTAACTTCATATTTAGATCAGGTTGTACAGGGCCTTAGCCAGCTCAGCTTTGAATCTAATGATGGAAGTTCCAACCTTCCTTTTCCACACGGAAAAATATTCAAGATAATGATTCAGCACTGGTGCAGGTGTCCAGAAAGGGCTGAATCATTATCTTGAATATTTTTCATTATCCCTTGTGAGAATTTCTTGTGCTGCAACTTGTGACTATTTCTCCTTTTTCTTTAAATGTGCATTTCTGAGAAAAGTCTGGCTCCATCTTCGCTATAGCTATTCGTTAGATAGTTGAAGTGAAAAACTAGATCCCCAGTTAGCTTTCTCTTAACCAGGCTGAACATATCTGTCTTCCTCTGCCTCTTCTTCAACCACTTTGTTTTATTTTTATTCTCAAATGGTGGCATGACAATATATATATTATTTTTCAGATATGAACATGTTTTGTATATATATATTCATATATATATATATTCTTTTTCATACAAACAGGTCCAGTGCACTGGATGATACTGATACCAGCATTATAGCTAATTAACCTCTCTTAGCATGGCTGACTAGACCAGACTAAGCTGTTGCATTTACATTGCTTTCATTCAGTGCCTCTTCAGGGAGCTTTGTATCACATTATATTGCAAAGTGGATATGTGTTACAAAATTAAGACAAGAATGGAAGAGAATTTAGAAATGAGAAATGAGTGGAAATTGAAGAGGGTCACACATTCTCGGTTCCTGCAGCCACTGTCACTAGAAATAGAAACAAGGAGGAAGCTGCAAAAAGAAAAAATAATCAGTTCATGCTCATTTAAGACTAAAACTCTCCAATTTTCCTGATTTAAAATCCTGAACAACATCTGTTTTTATCAAGGATTATAAGGGAATATATTTACCAATAGGAAAATATACAAAAGCAGAAAAGTTTAATCAGTATTATTCACAAGAAGTTAATTTAAAATTCTTAAATGTGTGTGTTCCCGTCAGAATCTTCAAACTGAGTTAAAGGTTTTTGCAACAAAATGTCTATGAGTTAACTATAAACCATTTTTGTTCTAGAGATTAATTGATGTTTTCAATTAATGAATTGGGACATTTTCAGCTTCTGCTGGATTTCTGTGTAAGTGCAGATGTAGAAATTAATTGAATGTATTATTATTTATTCAGATTGAATTATATATTTAGTTCATACACAATATGGCCTTAGATAAATTCTGTTTTATGGAATAGAGTTTTAGTAAAAACATGACATAATAATTATCAATAGGGCCATGATTACAATATTGAGAGGTTTTGTCTATTGTCTGATTTGCTTTATAGACAGTAAAGTTACTGGATCACATCATGAAAATTTTAGCTATTAAATCAGTTTGAGTGTTAACTTTCTAAATAATTTGTTGGATCAATAGATATTTCTCAGTAAAAGGTGATTGTTTATTCATTACAGGAGGATAGTAATCAAAAAAGTATCAAAGGCCTTTTCCTAAAATATTTTCAACCCATTGAAGTCTTAGTCTAATTTAAAGGAAATGTTTTAAGTCAATTTAAAAGTGGGATTTAGACATCTGAGTCACATACATGCTCTAGAAAAATTTTCCCAGCAGGAGCAGAGAAGTTGTATGATACCTTCCAGGAACCAGTCACTTTAATTTTCTTCATGTTAATTATACTTCTAAATTTCAAAATTCACCTTAGAATTTTGGAAGTACAGGCAAATAGAAGTTTGAACTGGGTGGTAGAAGGTGAGGAGCCAAATAGGTTCATGTGTTATTTCTTTAGACCTTGGCATAAATGGAGCACATCATTGTTTTGTACCTGGTCAGTATTGCTATATAGCTATATTGCTATATAGCACTGTCCAACATTTACATGATGTATTTTGAGGCAATGCAGAATGCTGTAAGAAAAAGAGCAAAGGACAGCTTCATACAGGAACAGTTATTTTATTTTCAAGAGTTGACAAAATGACACTCTCTTCCGTCTCAGGGTTTTCTGTTCTCTTTTTGAATAGTCTCTTGCCTCAGCAGATGAGATATATTTCAGTTTGTTTTGATTTGGCAAAGATACAACACAGGCATTAAAAAACACATTTTGTGTATGCATTGGATTCTATTTTACGATAAAACTAACATTTTGACAATGTTCCATTGGTAATGTTCATATGTGAATACATTAAGTGGAAATTTTCCTAAGTGGATAACTTCTTAAAATTCCATTAGATTTTCTAGTTTGTGATAATAGAGAATAGTATGGAATGGTTTTAATAAGATTCAGAAATATAATAGAGGAGCAAAGCAATGATGTTTTAGAAGAGTTTATTCCCTCTGTCTGCATGTGTGCACAAAGGCGAGGGAGAAAGCTTTCTGTTGGTTAAACAATGGCATGCTGTTAATTTTTTCTTTTATATTTTTTTCTTTGGCTAAAGAATCCTTGGAAATTTCTTGTTAAAAATCATTCTGCAAATGTTAAGATTCTAAAATGAATCTTGGAAATACCACAGTTATGATTTTCTGTGCATTTTTCTGTGTGCCCTTTTATATAAAGAAATAAATAAATATATGTGTGTATGTGTGTGTTAAGCATTAGTTACATAACTATGTAGTATACATCTGGGAGCAAGTAGTGTACATCTGGGAACAGGAGGAATATTGTCCCTATCAAAGTGTATGATAGATAATGAATAATGTAGTTTGGAGAGTGTATAATAATAGTGTTGGGAGGAACAGTGACTTCATATTTGTGGATCTCATCAGCTTTTCCTCTTTGAGGGAGTATGCAGTAAAAGAAAAGGCAGATTTCTGCTAGAATTGAGGTGGTCGCTTACGTATTCACTGCCAATGATCAAAGATTGAATGTACATTAATTCAGACAGTGGGATACAAATTACTAATAGTGAGGCTAATTAGCACTTTGAGAAGTGTTCCTGCTAATATTGTAGGTAGTTTATGAATTTACACTATTTTAAATCTAAGCAGGATGCTCTAGCTGAACCAAAGCCATGAACATGGTAGAAAAATTAATTAGGTGGAACTTTATGATCTGTCTTGCACAGAAAATCAGAGATCTAGCAGTATAAAGGGAAACAGAAGATTACTTCTCCGGCCTCTACAATTTCAGTTCATAAACATACTGTTTCAGGCATTGCCCAGCAATTCTCTTCTATCTGATCCCTTGTTCAGTACGCCAAGTACTGAACGCCACAGGCTGCCCCGGGAAGTGGTGGAATCACCATCCCTGGAGGTATTTAAAAGATGTGTAGATGAGGTGCTTAGGGACATGGTTTAGTGGGCATGGGGGTGTTGGGTTGACGGTTGGACTCGATGACCGTAGAGGTCTTTTCCAACCTTTATGATTCTATGATTCTAAGTAATAATGTGTTCGTGGGTTTGAAAGACTTATTTTTTTCCCTAGCACTGTAAAAATCTTAGCTTGTCTGATTAAAAATATTATTTCTTCTCAAAAATGTTGTTTTCCTCTAAATTAGCCAGACAAAGACTCTTCAATTTCAAAATATTCTTTTTTTGTACTGTTCAGACAGAAGGGAAATGTTCCCATTTCTGGGTTCTGCTAAGCGCACATTTCTGCACTCTTTCTACATCTTAATGATGTGTGGAGGTCTGTATGTTTGGATCTTGACACTAAACCAAAACTTTCTGCTAATAATGTGTGCTGGAATCACTTAAGGATTCTTACAAAGACTTGACTGGAAAATTATGAGGGTTTAGTTGTCATATTCATTTATATATGCTGTTCAGTCCCTTGCAGTATGCTTCTCTGCTGAAGGGCACACTGAATGTAAACTACCATTTCAGAGAGAATACATTAACCAGAGACTGAGATATGTTGCTATGGTGTGAAAAATATTTAGTTTTACTAGCAATCTTTGTTCATTTTATTAAATATATTCTTAGGAAACAGTCTCAACAGAAAATTTTTTAAATGATTTATATAAAATGTTGATACCCTTTGACAAAACAAGGAGCAAAAAAATTCTTCTTTTAGGTAAGTTGAAATTAATATAGGCCTGACAGTTCTTCTGCTTGCCATCACATATTGTGAAAGTTCAAAATGTTGTCAAACTTAAAGGAAACAAATAAAAAACACCCTCACACATCTTAAATCTGAAAGACAAAGCCAGAATATCCGATCAAACTCGTGAGAATTGTCAAGATGTCTGACTCGGCTTCCATTAGAACTCCATTAGAACAGGTGAACTTTACAGGATGTTTTGTATGCCACTAATTCAATTATTTCACTTTCCACAGCTTAGGACTTATCACTGAAATGTTTTTCATTTCATTTCATTTCAAATGTCTTATTTATACATGAGAGCTTGAGCACCTAAACAGATACTTGTTTCTGTGTGTCATGAGGAAAATGTATTTCAAACAGACAAAGATCGGACTGTTTAAAATTTTACTTATTGGCTTCTATCCTCTGAAATGACTGTTTAAGAAAACTGAATTATTAACAGGTTAAGAAAATAATTGTGCATAGAAGCACATTTCTTCTTCTAAATTAGCTGAAAATAACTTCACGGAACAGTAACTATGCAAGCAATTGATAGGTTAAAATGGTGTATTTAGTTTTATGTATGCTAACACTTTTTTGCATTAAATTGTTAAGACAATAAAAACAAAGCTTGAGAATAGAGTATCACCACAATTTGATCCTCTTCTACATTTTTATCTGATACTTTTGTCTCAGAATACCTCACACTCCACTTCATGGCATTTCCCTCACTATTTGGTTCAAAGGCTTCTGTATTAGTCAGCCCAGCTCTGGCTAGGGTGTCCGTGCTTGAACCTCTGTGTGTTGCCATTGTTGAGATATGTACTGATTATCAATGTATGTCCAAAAATGCAAGTAAAATGCTGTTTCTGAAACTTTTCTGGGTCAGTAGCAGCATAACCACTTGCAGTTAGAAGTTGTCAAAATTCTTATACTGTACTCCAAAGGAATCAAGATAAATCTCTTCCCTTCTCCACATTTATTTAAAATTCTATCTGAAAAGAAACATTTACGTGCAAGGTTATAAATAAGCACAAGAGCTGTAGATGACACAGATATAATGGATTGTAATAAAGCTGACATTCTTATGTGCATACCTGCAGTAAATATGTATCTTAAGTTGCATTTAATAACAAGAGAATATAATCAAATCCTGCAACAGCGTCCAACGGGTAAACATGCATCTCCTGTAACTTCTTGTTTAACTTGAAAAGTTGTTTGCAAGTAAGAAAATGTAGTAAAGCAAAACCAAACAAACAAAATCATGAGGAAGTTATATAGCACTTGCTGAATAATTTAATTTTATGCATTTTATCTGACGTTTATTAGATTCTTATTTGGCTATATAGGCCCAAGTAGTGTAACAAGCTTCTGCATTGTAAAAAATCACGGATCCTCTCATACAGAAATTTGGGGTTATTTAGTGCTACATTGAATTCATTTGCAGTATGGTTTCAAATCCCCTTTGAAAGAGGAAAGGAAAGGGTTCTAAAAAGGAATTATCAAATAGTAACCCTCCTGTCAAAGATAAGCCTGCATTATAACAAGAAAATAAAATAGCAAGCTTGGCAGT
Organism: Pelecanoides urinatrix; assembly: GCA_013400755.1. Lineage (NCBI taxonomy): Eukaryota > Metazoa > Chordata > Aves > Procellariiformes > Procellariidae > Pelecanoides > Pelecanoides urinatrix. The sequence goes on from VZTQ01000663.1 coordinate 217,698, forward strand.
ATAACCTGCCAGGCTCTGAGCAGACAAGAGGAGGGGGGGGGTTTAGCAGCTTTCACAGTGGCATAACTCATGAGGGATAGTGTCAGTGACAGGTTTATAGGAATTCATGGTGTTGATACTTGGTTTTACTGTCAGGATGATTCCTGTAAACGCTACTGGTGGGTTCTGGTGAGTAAATAGTTAGTAATTTACTGTTATCAACATTAAACTATTTCTGGTTTTGCGTTTACTTTAAAAATGGTGCTTAAAAAATTCCAAATCCTGTCTGATTGACACTGAAATGCTCTTTACATGAAAGTTTGTTTATGGGCAGTGATTCTTTTGACAGATTTACAAGTGTCTGTGGAGTTTTAAAAGACTATTGCCCAATAGGCATTAAGTGAGAGACATTCTATTTTGTAAATATTTTCACTTATATTGGGGATTTTTAAAGAACTTTTTGAGCCAAGTACTGCATTAAATCTGAAGACAGTGGCAAACTGATAATCAGCAGTTTCCAGCTTTGTTTTAATGTTTTGCTAATGGTTTCCATTTCTGTGGCCAAAATTCGCAGTGGGTGAAGCATGATGTACATCCAACAATTTGTAAGGGCTTTCAAATACTGTTGCACACTCATATTTTCTTTTTTTGCAATAGCTCACTTAGAAATAAACAATTTTCAAAGTTTTAAATTTCACTAACATACGATGCATACCAAGAAAATGAACCAAAAGTTTGTTACAGTAATGGAGAATTTGCATCTGTTAGAACTCAGTAATGCTGAAACAGGTTGCTTATTTTCTCAAATTATTATTTTGGAATGAGATGGTGAGACAAGAAGTGTATGTGTGGTGTGCTAGCTGTCAGATTCCTCAGAATTCCTTCAGATTCCTCAGAATTTCAGAAGGAAATTTTTTCAGAAAGAAGCTTTTCAGAATTTATTTCAAAGAAGGAATGCATAATAGGATCCTTTACCTCAGAATCATTCTAATAAAAACCTTGCTAAAATAATTTTCTTTTAAAAAGGAAAGGGTTTCTGTTGTAGTGAATATGAGAACAAAATATAAAAAATCCATATAATGTTCCCTCACACATGTTATATAGCATTTTTAGCAAAGAAGATCAGAGTAACTGATGGAACAGAACTTTTCAGTTTTAATTTTTTTATATCATTTTTTGCATGACTTGGTAATTTTTTTTTTTAAACAATATATTTCAAGTAAATTTTTAAGTAAACAAACAAACAAAAAAGAACTTATATAACAGGAAATTCAATTAATGTTAGTTACCAGAAACCTTTATATTATGTTATGTAGAACTGAGACAGGTCATAGAGTTGTATGGTAGCTTTTCACCAATATTACAAATCTAGGTTGACAAAGACCAGCTGACTTTAATATGTAGAATTACAAATGTCATTTTAACCAAAATCATTGATTTAGCCCTGTCATGAAAATCTCTTTCCTCTTCCAAGTGTGTCTTTATTTGTATCTGATTTGCGATTCCTTTGAACACACTTCCACCATTCTTGGCCATATCTATCCCCAGGCAAATTTGATGATGTTCCAAAGTTCTTCAGCCTAAAAGATACATCTGGTTGGTGGTCCTAGCCATCTTTTTCTTGTAGGTATTGGACAAGGAATCATTATTCTGCATAGGACATTTCATTATTGAAGGGAAGACTGAGACTGGAGAGATTTCAGCAGGAATACAAAATTTTTGAGACTTCATCACCCTTGTCCTTGATTCCTTTAGCTCAAAGCTAAAACTTTCTCAGAGCCCTTCAGTCTGTTTTGGAAGTTATCTGAAAGAACTTCAGGAAGTAAATTGATAGATTTTGGTTTTAGATAGATATCAGCCAGATAGATATCATCAGCAGAGAGAATTGTCCAAAGGTCTCATTTTAAGGCTTTCCAATAATGTAATTTCTTAGAATCTGCCAGCATTTACTTGACTTCTTTTGTCTCTTTCAGTTTTATTGTTTCAAGGTGACTTAAGCAATGCAAACTGGTATCTCATCTCATTTCATTTTGTCTCAAACTTTTAGAATTTTAATCAGCACCCCTGATTCACTTATTCTGTCATCTGTCTCACTTGCTCTTCTTTTCTGTGCCTTTTTTCTTACTCTTCCTCTCCCCTCATGCCAAATGCTGATCTTCTTGTTAAAGATGTTAGGATTCTTCTTAAGAATTCACTATCCAAATCAGCTTTTTCTCTATACCCTGGTACTTCTTCTTGTTCATATTATCCTGTAGCTTTTGTCATCTGATTAAGGTTAATGTTAGTCATCTTTATTTAAAAAAAAAAAAAAAAAATTGAAGGGATTTTATATGTGCTTTTTTTTTAATTTAGAAACAATTCATCCTAGTCTTGGTCATTTAAATATTTACATGGGACATAGCTGAGTAACCTTTCTAAATCTTATGTTATTAAAGCTTGTAGGAAGCATCTAGCAAGCTTTCAATACACCAGATAATGCATTAGCAACACCATATGTTTGGGAAAACACCTTTCTAGAGTATGTTAGAGTATGTTTGGATACTACTGTAGCTACAAGCTTATTATTATAATACATATTCATAGAAATCTACCTTTGTGTAGATTTATACAAATTTA